>OW386285.2:140525234-141125234 GCA_936432065.2 Rutpela maculata | reverse complement strand
GGGCAATGGTCCGCAACACGCCTCCTGATAACCTGTGTAAATAGAGATGGTCGAAACGTCAAGCACTCAACCAAGTCTACGCGAAAGAAGACCCGGAAACCAGTAGCCAGATGAAATAGCGTTGATGAGAATTATAATATAAGGTAATAGAGGGCGATCTGAGGCAATCCAGGGGCGATCTGAGGTGATCCACAGGCAATATAAGGTGAGGTAACATTCGGCCGATGTGAGGTAATATACAGGCGACCCAAGGCAATATTGGGTGATATAGGGTAATCTGGAGGCGATTTGGGGAGATAGTGATCATAGAGGCGATATTTCTTCTCTCAATTTTCGCGTGAATTTCCCCTCGCTGACACCAATGGTTACTTTGCAAGAGGCTTTGTTTTAGATATTGTTTGTGGAAAAATTTTTATTTTCTATTAGACCTGAGTGTAATTTTTTACGACTCGTAAAAGGACAATAAATGGTCTATAATAAGAAGATACGTACGAGTCGGGTTCGAAGAAACCTACTTACGAAATACTTTCCACAATCACCAAGATGCTTGAACGCTACATTCGAATGCTATCAGATGACTTTAGTTTCGCCAACAACGTTGGCATCAAGGGGCGAGCGTAGATGCATCTTCACTGTGTATGTATCATCTTACGAAGTGCGCTCGCCCACGATTTTAGTGTTCTCAGTGTTGTGTTTATTTTTAAGCTACTTTTAGGTCCATGTGGACACATAAAAAAATGTAATCTAGTTTTTAAGTCTGCCCGTGGCAGACAGGAGACTCCAAGATGAGTGGGTGACCCACTCATCTTGGGAAACACAGCGATCTCGTCCCACCTTCTAGCGGTTTGTATATCAGCGTATACGCGGAAGCTATGTAATTTCAGACGAGGATTATGTAGTGGGTATACCATCCTTCGGAGGGGATGTAAAGCAGGCGGTCCCTTGTCTATTAAATGTTAGGCAAGTAAAAGATCCTTACTCTTCTTACGAGAAGAGGTTCGGTAAAATTTCCAGGTTGGGGGTACCTCGTCTCCTGGCGTCGGTGATAGGCTCCGGTAGCGGAAATAGGCCAACGTTAAATAAATAGATAAAAAAAACGTTGGCATCATCTGGAGATTATTAAAACGGCCTTAGTCATCTCCAAAATTTTACCCAGATGCGCCATATGGTAATTGTGGCAACGATATAGAGAATGAGAGGCAAATAAACCAACTAAGAGAAAATTCAGCCTCTTTATGATATGCTTATGATGTGAATGCACGCTCTAAGAAGACCGACACTTACTGCTAACCAGCAGAGCTGGGCACTACTTCACGTAAAAGTAGTATAAACTGTGCTTCAATTACTTTTAGTACTTGAAGTATTTTACTTCAAATACCCAAAGAAATGAGTACTTGGTACTTATACTTGCAGATATTTTAGAATAGTACTTAGTACTTGTTAAACGAAATTACAGTACTTAAAGTAGGTTAAAATTTACTTCAAGTATTTAAAGTACTTGATCACTACTTCAAGTACCTTAGGTCCTGCAAGTAAGTTTAAAATCCAGTTGAAATCTGCAGAGACTGGTAAGAGCAGTTATTCGTTATTGCTAAAAAGAGCATTTGCCATTAGTTTGTATTAGACATAGTGTGAGGGTAGCATACATATAGTCCTATATTGACAGTATTGATATTATGTGTTAATGTGTTCAGGTATTCTTTGGTATCGAAACTACAAGTTTGAGAAGGTCCGAACATTTTGAAAAGCACCAGTTTTAGTCCGTTTTTGGCCAAAAGTCCAATTTTAGAATACATTAATGAAATGGAACATTATGTTTTTTAGCAGCAAAATTTTCTCATTTAGTAAATAAATAAAACAACTTCAAAAAACTGTATCATTATTTAAATATATCCTAAATATAAAAAATATGTCAATGTATAGAAATATTTACACATAAAGATTGGTTTATATAAAAATAAAAAATTTAAAGTACTTGAAGTAGTTGAATGTACTTGTAAGTATTTTACTTTTAAACATTACTTGATACTTGATACGACAAGAAAATACTTGAAGTATTTAAATGTACTTGTTAGAATTAAATGACTAATTGAAGTAGTACAAGTAGTACTTACACCCAAAATTGCAAGTACTACCTCGAAGTACTTGATACTTGAAGTAGTCTGCTTTTTGAAAAGTAATTGATACTTGACACTTGAAGTAGATTAAATAAGTACTTTGCACAGTTCTGCTAACCAGCTAAAAAAAGGTTGCATCATTCTACAAGGAATGTGACCAAACTGCAAGAAACACGTTCCTTGAGCTCTCATCCTTACATTCTCGATGTCCCATTTCTGTTCTGCCTCAGAAATGTAGAGCAGTGACTGAAGTGCGCAAAGAGCGTGGAAAAAACATGATTGGACTCATATGCTGTTCAGTGATCAGTTTAGGTTTGCTGTATGACCTAATCAAGAAAGATTAGAACAAGAATCTCTGGATTTAAATCCAACAGAGGGGATGTGCTGCACACACAAATTTTGAACCAACATTGTGTTGCAGACCACCACTTTAGTATCTTTTCAAACAAAATTGTGATAACATGTGGGAGGCATGCCAATACAACTGTAAAGCAGTATTTAGTAACAGCGGTGGCCGTTCCATTAATTAAATGTTGAAATACTGGAAAATATATTTTGCTTTTAATCTTTTTTCTGTTTTAATGTAAGCCCATTATTATTCATTTAAATGTTTATATTTATCTAAGATAAGTGAAAAAAGTCTTCTAGACCACTTTGACGCGTGGGTTATGTAAAGCAACTGCTTAAAAGTATTTACCTAAAATATATTTTTTTTATCTAGGTTATTTACATAATATCTTAAGGGTAACTAATTTGCAATTTATCTAATTTATAAGGCCTATGTTAACTTTTATATGATTTTACCACCTACAATCTGATCCTGAATTAAATTTTCACGCTTTCAGATATATTTTTAGAATCCCCTTTTTTAAATATAATTATAAGGCTTTTACTGGTTAAGTTACAATGTTGGAGATTTGGAGTTTTGTGTCAGTATTAGTTTATATAATGGCGTCATACAACGGAGAACAGCTAGTGTTTACTGTAATACGGTTTTATAAGTTTGAAAGTGAAACAAGTACACATAGGAATTATCGACATCATTTTTATTAGATTATATTAGATTACTGTTACGAAATTGATAATGAGTATGACCAGAAAATTTGAATAGTTTTTTAGGAGTCGTTGGATGCAAAATATGAAATACAGAAATAAGCAACGGATTTGAGAACCATACGAAAGGAGCTCAAAACAGCCCATTTCTCATCTTGAGCAATCACTGTGCTTAAGTGTTGCGAAAATGTTTTTGCGCCAGATCCAGACCAACAGCTCAAAGAAAACCGACTACATTTGGCTCGTAATTTCGGTGCTTTTCTCTAAGGAAATCTGAGTACATTAAATAACATTTAGTTTACAGAAAAAGCGCATTTTTATCTCAATGCAGTTTTGCACAAAATGAGGAAATATGTATTCACGAGGATGTTCCACTACTTTCAAGAAATGCACAGTTTGGTTCTTTCTTCTATCGAACCAATATTTTCAGAAGAGGCTGTAAACGCAGCTCACTATTCTATGGTTTCGGAAGAGAAACTTCTTTCTGTGTTTCTTTCAGCAAAACGGAGCAAGACCACACATCCTGCCAATAATTTTTTGGGCATATTTAACCATCATTTCTATAACATCATCTTTAATCGCTTCTCAATCTGATTTGGCACGGCGTCGTCTTTGACATCTTACTCTTTGATATCAACCCGTTCAACAACATCATATGGGGTTATCTCGAAAATAGTATGGAAGAATAAATCACGCATGATAGAGGAATTTAAAAATCAATTAAACCATATTTTAATCAAAATATTAACGAAATATACTACGATCTAAATCAAACATTTTTCCGACCGCGTTGTCTCTCACACAACAGCAGTCTAGTCAACTTGCTACCGTCTCGGCAATACGTGAAAAACGCCACTACACATCCATCCATACCCTAGCCAGGATTCGAACCCGGGACCCCGTGGTCGCAAGTCCAACACCTTAAGCACTACGCTTACATCAAGATATATCTCTATTATATATGGTAGTGTGTTTATGATAGCGGACACAGAGAAAATATTTAATGACGATTATTTCACTCATTAACGCTATAGCGAATGAGACCAGCTTTTTCACAACATTGCACCAATCAAACGTCATTATTAGTGGTAATCCAACCTAGATCGGCTTTTGACAGTACCAACGTGCAAAATTTATTGCTATAATTTTTTGTGTGGCTGCAGCGGCAAATGTTGCGATCATTTTTTGACGTTTTGTTTCGTGAAATGTTTTCGGCAAATAGGGCAACTCGAGTTTTTAAATTTTACCTATAAATATCTTCTCTAGCTTATTACTAATTGTTAACGTAAATTGTAGTATACGTAGTAATATAATAATATAAAAATAACCTAAAAACACCACATACGTAAGCTGACAACTCCCAATTTGAAAGCGAAAGCTGAACCTTTATACCTAGGTTCGGGACAAGCTTTCAATGGATTATAATACCTAACGTAATTACAAAACAATTTTAACAAATAAAATTAAATACAAATGCCTACGAAACAAACAAATCAATAATTTCATGTTAAATACGCAAATGTACTTACGTATGGTAATTCATCACAAAACAGCTTAACACCTTATTCGGAAAATCAAAACGCTGGAATAAGTAATATTATATGTTATAATTCGTTGTACTTAAAGTTCACTCTACGTAAACAAGCAAACCTTAACTTAAGTATTAAACTTCGTATATTAATAATGAGATTAAATACATAAATATATATTAAGAAATACTTTAATATAATAATTCTTAAGAAATTCACTATTTACACAGTGTTAAGCTAGCGTTACTAGATGGCGGTACCAGTTCATCTGGTCTCCGCACCTTAAAACGTAAAAGCGCGAGATTGGTAAAATGCAATATTGTTTGGCTTTACTCGTAGTGTGATTAGTCGAAGCGTGCTAGAAGACTCTTTGTTGGGAATACCAGTCTATAAGTTACAATATCTATAGTTTAACGCATCTTAATTGTCATTCCCATTGTATTATTTATACCTACTTTGTTTTTTATTAGATGAGTCGTTTTAGAAATGCATTTTTATGTGACGTAAATGATTAAATTGAAAATAAAGGTCAGTAAATTCTAAAAAGTTCAAAGCAGCGAACCAGACCTATGTATCCCTATGTATTTTCAGTCGCTGAATCCGAATCCGGGGTCAAAAAAAAATCGTACACCCCCAAAATCATTAGCTAGAGCCAAGCCTGAAATGGGGTAAAAAGAAGATTAAGCTACCAGAATAGTTCTTACTTCTTAATCAATCGAATTATACAAATTAAGGTTAAACAGCAGCGCACATACAATAGATATGAAACACACCCCCAGGGAGGGGCGAAAACTAGCCCCCATATACAAAAAAATCGATCCAAAAAAGCAATGACTGCTGAAAAAGCTCAAAATGTCTAAGTTTTGTTAAAATGTTAAGAAACCACATCAGGTCCGACGTAATTTTCATAAACTGCCTCTATGAGGTTGAGAACAACCACCTTTAAGTTCAAAGAACACGAGAAAAACAAGAAAAAACGTAAAATCCAACAGGATTTCTATTTTCATGGATGCTATGATTGGCTGAAATTGCGTAGTACTCTAAAATAGAACCAGAAACTTACGTACCATCAACATCTTACACTGTCAACCCTCAGAGGGTGTGAAAACTACCCCCCTATGTAAGATTTAACTATAAAAAGTTATAGTGACTTATAGTGACCTATAAAAATTCGAAACACCTGCGCTGTGTGGAAGAGAGAAGAAACTAGACTATGTTCGACGATGTGCTTAAAAACCACCCCCACGGGGTTGCGATATACTACCCCTACATCTGTAGGATGCTGGAAAAACAGAGAGAAACTAACCGGATTTACATTTTTATGGATGCTATGATTGGCAAAAATCGCGTTGCACACTTAGAGTTTGAAACTCATGTCCTATAAATGTTATTAAGTAACACCCCCAGAAAGGATGTAAACTACCGTAATTCAAGATGTAACGAAAAAGCTATACTGTTGCTTATTCGTTTCATTTCCATAGTTTTTTTTTAGGCGTCTCTCAACCGTGGGGGTGGTTTTCAAGCACAGCGTCGAACATAGTCTAGTTTCTTCTCTCTTCCAAGGTGTTTCAAATTTTTATAGAAGTCACTGTAACTTTTTATAGTCAAACTTTACATAGGGGGTAGTTTTCACACCCTCTGAGGGTTGACACTGTAGAATGTTGATGGTACGTAAGTTTGTAATTCTATTTTAGAGTACTACGCAATTTCAGCCAATCATAGCATCCATGAAAATAGAAATCCTGTTGCATTTTATGTTTTTTCTTGTTTTTCTCGTGTTCTTTAAACTTGCATGCAGTTTCTTATCACTTTAACAAAACTTAGACATTTTGAGCTTTTTCAGCAGTCATTGCTGTTTTGGATCGATTTTTTTATATATGGGGGCTAGTTTTCGCCCCTCCCTTGGGGTGTGCTTCATATCTAATGTATGTACGCTGCTGTTTAACCTTGATTTGTATAATTCGATTGATTAAGATGTAACAACTATTCTCGTAGCTTAATATTCTTTTTACCCCATTTCAGGGGTCTTTTTGGCTCTAGCTAATGATTTTGGGGTGTACGATTTTTTTTAACTCCGGATTCGGATTTAGCGACCGAAAATACATAGGAATACATGGGTCTGGTTCGCTGCTTTGAACTTTTTTTTTGTGGGGCTGTGTAATTAATTACAAAACATAATATTGAAGATATACTTAATGAATTGTTTATTCGTGAAATATTCTCCCCAAATACCACTCGTGCTTTCAAATTTTATCTATAATTTTTTTCTCAAGCTAAGTTGCCAAAAGTTAATATAACTCGTGCCAATTGGCAGTTTATTATCAAAGATTAAGGTCCTCCCGCTAAAGCGGACGGGATTTAATCAGATAATAAACTGCCAATTTGCACTCTTTATATTACCAGGCAACAACGCGTTCGAAAAAATGTTCGATAAAATTTTAAGCACTAGTGATATTACATACGATAAATTTTTATATAAAATACTTATATTTATATATTATCCGTTTCGGAGTAGAAACTCCATCTTTATATACGTATAATATATATCAGATATGTCAAAACCGTCATAAAATCAAAATTTTTTAAAAGTTTTTAGCGTAACTTCTCACATGTGTTTAACCGCCGAAATAAAAAAATATTTTCAATTAATGTAATGCATTACATTAATATGTTTATTATAAATATATTTTTTTCAAACCATAAAGTAGTCAGCTCTTTCACGAAAGCCCTATATCTATATATATGTACACCCTGCAAATAGAGGTACTTCCTGTAATGTCTAAACATATCCTTCAATTAGAAGCGAACGGCCCTTCTCGTAGTTGTACGGTTTTAATCATCGTTGCTTCATTAGGTTCAATGGTATACAGGAAACCTCGAGATATTCAATCCTCTTTCTAGTTGTTAAATCAGAAATGTCCAAGGTCATAAAATAAACAAAGGTCATTTAATAATATATTATATTTAACGACAATTATAGGTGGACAATGAAATTTGAGTCATTTCTGACATGCTCTTCGTTCTCAGCGCAGTTAGTTGGGCATTTGAGAAACATTGTAGAGTGTTCAAACAAAAATTGGACAATAACATGTTAATAGCAACATAAGTGCGATGTTATCATATCTATCACATTAGTAAATCCTAAACGCAATAGTCCAGGAATTTCTTAGTACTTTACTGTTCCTCAAAAGCCTTTGATTTTTATTCCTGCATCTCATTTTTGATGCACGTTAGTCGGCAGATGTAAACATTTTACAAAATGAATTTTCTCAGATCTCTTATAACCTTTAAAATAATCTTACTGATTTTTTCTTTAAAAAAGATAAAAACGACGAAAATGATAATTTATTATGTAGCTTTATTTACATAATAGCAGATTTTTAATTGTCAGATATAATACAGTCGGTGAGCATATTTCTGTATGTCATTCATTTAGATTCACCCATTTGGATATTGTTGGTAATCGTCCAGTGATTAAAAAAAATTGGCTGATGGTCTGTGCGAGTGGCCATTTTGGAAAATCGACGCCATCTTTGATTCTCATTGAAAATGCACTGCATAGGCATGTGAGGTGTCATTTTACGTGTTTTTTAGGCTGCTGAACACGTTCCCGATAGTATAAATACTGAAAAGTGGTTACTAATCATTGTTTAGTAAGACAGATACGAATCTTTTATTTCTATACTAAACAGATTTACAGTGTTTTATAAAAAACGAAGTCACATAAAATGAATAAGTCAATTACATCACTAGTTTAAGTATATGACATGACTAATATATAACAAAAAACAATATATGACTTCCTTATATCTTAAACAGCAGACGTAATAATTTACGTTACAATATTAGAACACTTATTACGACAATCAATAATGGCTACACTTCTGCAATGATAGTAAATGCAACAAGATATTCCATCTGAGAAACATAAAAACGAATTTTTTGCACACTTTAGACATGAGCAACTAAACACAAGTTCGTTGCTGGGAGGAAACAGTGAAGTTGAACGTGAAGCCTGTACACAATCACCTACATCTTCGTAACCAAACTGTATAGACTCAAGTTGCGTGATGTCATCATTTAAACATGTTATATGCAAATTCGTGTTGTAGTAGGCCCTTAAAATGTATGATCTAATTGTTACACTGGTTGGTGGGAGATATTCTATGGAAATGCTTTTCCCACGTGTGTAAAAAAACATTGGTAATTCGTCCATTGTTTTACAAACTGAACTCAAAATTTGTACAAGATATTTTTCTACTAATTGTATCGACTACTCCATTACTTCACTCGCAGGAATTCCGAAGTTTGTGAGAAATGCTTCGGGTGTACTTGCCATTCCAGCATGTTAGTGCAGTCTGGCCCAGTTAGGAAGTGTAAAGCAGGAAATACATGGTATAGTGTAATTCGTTCAGCCATTATATGAACGGGAACTTGGCGCGTCGTAGCTCCAACACCTAGACGAATTCACAATTCCTTCAATCCAAGATTCTTGAAGGTAGTCCAATGATATAACAGAAGAACCAGAACGTGTGTATCATTCGATAATACCATCACTCTCTGATACCCTTCGTTTGTTGCATGTTTAATATGGGGCATAATACGGAGATCTGCCTCCTCTAAGACAAATGGCAAATCGTAGTTCTTCGTGGGATTGTCTTAAATTGATTTCCTGTATGGACATGCATATGGTTGAGTTAGGAAAAGATGATGCACTACAGAAGACCTGCATATTTGGCCATATATTGCTGCATTTTTCTAGTAGATACGATTTGAAAGTCTTGAAGTTTGGCTTTGCTGGAACTAGAAGACCAGAAATTATCTTTTTGTGCAGGAATGGGTGTTGTATTTTTAATGGAGTGAAGATTGATTGATTCACATGTGCCACGACGAATTCGTTCGGAACTCTTTGGCGACTTATCGAAGTAAGAATCAAATATGAAGTCAATTCTTGCTGCTGTAATATTTTTCACATATGCACAGACAGCCTCGCAGTTTCCAAATGTATTCAAATCTTTCAGAGAAATCTTTCTATCTAGCACAAGCCATGAAATCCACAATATAACAATTTGCAAGATTGGATAAGTTTGCTGAACTGCTATCTGTTTCGGTTAATACCTTTTCAAATTCTGAGGCTAGTGTGCTCTTGTTTGTCTTTGTTTGTCTTTACGAAGAACCCGTTTTCATCGAAAAGGAAAAAATTGTCAACGATATCATATTTTAACAGTTAATTAATAGCTAGAATAGTGCGTTGAGCCATAGCTTGTTTTTGTAGGTATCTTGGTTTTTACAATCTGTTTCTCTGTGTGGATGCTATTAATATGTGGTAAATTCGTCTTATGGATGGTATCTGAAATACTGGCTTTCTTATCAATGAATATGTCTTTCCTAAATGTTTCATACGCTTCATTTCCTATAGAGAAGACCTGAAGTAACTTTTTTTTACACCATCTTCAACTGTCTGTTCCATAATAATGTTTCTCAATTTATTTGCCCCTGGAGAAAATGGGTTTTCGTTATCTGTAATGAAATTCATTATCGTTTTAATCTCACTTTCCATATTATTTGATATATTTGATGATGACTCATGGTGTGCTCTTAGTTCATAATAAGCATTGGTAACATTCCTGTACATATTATTATCAATGCAAGCAGAAATGATTTCCATATTCACTAATTATTTGACACAATAGGTATGGTTTCAGTTTTATATATTTCAATTTTTGCTAAAATGTTTTTTCAATGTCTTCAACGTATTCAGCACCCTTAAAAACATGAGAAATGACACCTCACATGCTTATGCAGTGCATTTTCGATAAGCATCAAAGATGGCGTCTATTTTCCAAAATAGCTACTCGCACATTTTCTTTTAATCACTACACGATTATCAACAATACCCAAATGGGTGAATCTCTGGTAAATGGCATACAGAAACATTCTCAGCAAATGGACTAATAAGTGTAACTGTTACTTATGTTGTGTAAAGTTACGTACAGAACTACTTGGTAATACAGGCAATCCAAATTTAGGGATTACGTTTTTGTTATTCAATCTAAGAGTTCAATCATTGGCACTCTTAGATTGATAGGGGATACCTTGAGTAATTAATTTATTATTATATAATTATAACTTGCTTAACTCCGTTCTGTAAAACCGTATGCAGAACTGCTTGGTATTTCAGACAATGATATGTTTGACACTCTCAAAGGGTCAGATTACTCGTTAAATTATAAAAAGAAGCTACAAAGAAAAGCCTTGGATAATTAAATTACAGCCTCGAAATTAATTGGTAAGCTTTTGGTTTTTTCTTGGCACGACCTAAAAAGTGATATTCATATTTTTGACGTAAAATGTAGATTAACAATAACCAACAAAATTATTACTCTTGTAGCAAATTACTATACAAATTATATGTATATATATTTGACGACAGTAATGTGATTTTAATGATAACATCTTTTGGAGTAGTTTTCATAATTGATCAAAAGTAACATAATTTCTACATTACTGCGATAAAATGAAATAATCATGCGGAGGTTAATATTATAAATAAATTAGAAGTCGAATAGAAATATTTTATTAGTTATTACAAAGGCTCTAGATAAGCCACTGTATTAAAATGTATGGCTCAACTTTTGTACTCTATTATACTTAATGCCGCGGCCATAAGTAATTATTGTTCAGGGTGAAAAAAATAAACATACGTATTTTTTAGTAGATATATTATTCATCCGCTATTACTCAAAAGGAAATATTTCTACAAGGTATCCGGAAATAATCTCAGAATTTTTTCTAAGTGGATTCCTCACTCAAGAACAACTATAAAAGCTGAGTCAACCGAAAATGCTTCTCGAGGGTTACAATGGTTTGAAAATAACACACAAAATGCAAAATTTTGTACAAAGTGTACATTTTTTTACAAAGAATCTAATGTTTTTTTCAGAAGACTTCGCAGATGGTTATGGGCAGGCTAAGCAGGGAAAGGTCGTTTAAAAGTATATCATATTATTTTATCTCAGATTTTTGTAAAATAAAGACCAAAATAATAGGCGTCTGTCAGTAAAAATTGATATTTGTGATTCTAACAGTTTTTTTTTTGTTCGATTTCTGAAACGTTTTCAGATGCATTAGTCAAAATAGTTGATTATTCAAAGGAAGAACTAGCTGATATTATGAAAAAATCACTGCTAGCTAGTACGCTGAGGATTTCTCAAATGGGCAACTACCATGCACCTAAACTTACTTTTTTAAATATCTATCGCAGATTAGCAAAAATCGGTACAGTAAAGTCAAGAAAACGAGACTCCAGAGAGTAGAAAGGACGACTCGGATACCTGATCTTTGAGAAAAAATTTTACTAGGAGTGGCCAATAATTTCAGAATCAGTGTTCGAAGATTAGCTGCTCAAGACCGCTGTAAACGATGTATTGGGCGTAAAGTTATTGCTTTTCTATATCTATTACATAATTTATATTTCGATTGATAACCTAGTGCTGAGTTTTAATTTATTGCAGAAAATATTAATATCATTCGTGCTTAGAATTTTCTTGATATAATATTTTTGAGAGCTTTGTTGCGTAATAATGTAGAGTGTAAATTGACAGTTTATTATCTGAATAATCTTTGATAATAAATCGTCAATTTACATGAATTATATTAGTTTCTTGGTAACTTAACAAGACAAGACACGAGTGGTATTTAGGGAGAATGTGTCATGAATAAATTAATGAAATACATTATACCTAATATATGTAAGTTGTGCCTCCAACGGAATTTTCTGGTATTTACTGACCTTTCTTTGAGAGTCTGAATAAGTGCTATAAATTGTAATGTACAGTGGTTAGTTTTAATTTCTCGAATTATTAACGTGCTCCTTGTGATAAGTTACAGCCATATGTACATTTTTAGCTTCCCAGGGTTACTGTATTTAACTTATCCCTATATGCAGCTTTTTGCCATTTGTACGTACAGATGTAATAATTGATTTACCTGCTTGGTAGACATGTATATTTAATTTTAGCTACCGCTGTGATCATTATTTTGTGACACTTTAATTCTGTGTTTAATTTGTCCTTGTACGAATTTCCTGAAGGATCTTCTGTCTGATAAAATTGTAAAAGCATTGCTAATAGTTTATATATTTGGAATATAAAAGTAGGTACATTCAAATAATTCCAGATGAGCAACAGATGGGATAATTACAGATAGCATATAATACTACAATTCATATGAGCGGTCCCAAAAGCCGATTTTTTTTTCGCATATACAACACTTACTTTCCTCTATTGATACAGCGCAGCGGTGAAAGTATAAAACGTGGGGTTTAGTCCGAATAAGTGCGGAAGTTTTGAAATTTGGGGAATTTGTAGATTTCGATGCCCTGAATGAAATAAGAAAAAATGCAAAATGTGATCTCAGCCGCCAGCGCCGCCATATTGAAAAAATGGCGCACAAAGACAGTTTCTTTAAAATATCTCGCTTCGGGTGTCTCATACGACAAAAAATCTTCTTATGAAAATAAAGGAGCATTAAATTTTCTACAAAATATGTTGTATATATTTTATCGTTAAACTGAATAGTTTCGGTGCAGCAGCCGATCTAAGTCAAGCATTCTTGACAAAATTATGATATTTTGCAATTTCTCAATTATATGAAGGACTATTTTTGATTAAGACAAAATTTGTTTTCATACCTGAAAATCCTCAAATATAGTTGATTTCACTTGTCTACTACGCATAGCTCAATCTTCGTTTCCACACCACCTTGAAGTAGAGTATATGGTGCGTTTTTCTTTTACGTGGTTGTCCCCTATAAGCCTAATCCACGACTAGCTACTACTTAATGTCGAAGGTCCAGGTTCGTTGTAGTCTTCAATAATACTTTCTTCGGAAATTGCTTCCGTTGCGCTGTCCACTGATTCTATTATTGATTGCTTGCGAGAAATGTTTCGACTGGAGAGTCGACTTCCTCGTCGTCATGAAGCTCTTCGACTGTTGCTGGTGCATTGTCGCAGCTTTGTCCATTACAAAATTTGTAAATTACAGAACATTTTAACCCTGTCTTTCTACAACCACATGCTGCACTGCACCATTGTTTCCAACCCTTCATCAAGCACCTAAAATGCTTCAAGAAGCGTGGATTAGGCCTACAAAGGATATCCGCACGTAAAGAAAAATGCGCCATATATTCTACCTCAAGGCGGTGTGGAAACGAGTATTGAACATTGAGCTATGAGTAGCAGACAAGTAAAATCAACTACATTTGAGGATTTTCGGGCATGAAAACAAATTTTTTCTCAACACAAAAATACTCCATCATAAAAGTCGCACTAAATTGAGAAATTGCATTTTGTCAAGTATGCTTGACTTCGATCGGCTGCTGCACCGAAACTATTCAGTTTAACGAAAAAAATATATAGTACAGTCACTGAAGGTTTTCACCTCCGATTTCGTTGAACCTCCATCGATTTTCATGAAAATTTGTGAGTAGTTAGAGGATACCTCAAGAAACAAAAGTGACATAGTGCCAACTTGCGCTTTTACCCTGGGGGTGGATGCAACCCCTTCTCGGGGGTGGAAATTATTTTATGAAAAATAACCTCAGGAATCGATAGAGGGACCAATTCTAAGCAAAATTTGTTATATAAAGTTATTAAAATAAATCAATACTTTTTGAGTTATTAAAGATCAAAGATTTTGATTTTTCGTGAAAAAAATGCATGTTTTAAAGCGGTTTTTCATAAATAACTCAAAAACTATAAGTTTTTACAAAAAAGTTGTCATTACCAAAATTGAAGCTAATAAAAAAACGAATAAATCGCTTCCTTAAAAAACCTTTTAATATTAATTCAAAGTGAGCTATAGGTAATTGTATGTATATTTTTTTTCGGCGAGTACTCAAATCTAAGTATTCAAGCTTAAATAACGGGAAAACGATGCATTTTATAAAATATACTTACTGAACACTTTTCAAAGTACTCAGAAATACCTATTAAATGAGCTGTAGAAGAAGTTGATAGCATCAAAATTAAGCAAGTTATGATGAAAATAAGAGGACCCTTTCGAATTTTTTAGGAAAAAGTGAAAAATAAAACCTACGCCATTTCCACAAAAATTAAAATTTTTAGTAATCCCTATAAGACTTTCTTTATTTTAGCATAAGTAATGACTTTAAAAATTTTGACCGGTTTAGAATGCACATTTTTGAAAAAAAATATGATTTAAAAAAATCAGAATTTTTCAAATTTTCGTAAATTTCATTTTCTTTTGATAATGACTCCAAAAATACTCGATATACGTAAAAAATAATAGAGAACGAAATTTGAGTTTTTTTTTTAACAAAGATTTTAGTTTTTTTTTTATTTTTGTAGGATAAAAAATAACCGAGATAGAAACGTTTAAAGCCTAAATTTTACTGCGAGAACCATGTAACCGGGGCCCTTTAACCTTTTATCTTTTAAAAAATAAGGGTTTTAAAAGATTAAATTTAATACGATCTTATAACCCTTGAAATTACCTTTCAAATGGTTTTTGGATGAACCTGATATCATAAAAATTAACGGAGTTATTGTAAAAAAACCAATAACATTTTTTTGGAAAAATTTTTTGAGCAGAGATTTTGTATGCATATATAGGAAAAAAGATAGATAGTAAGAAGTAGACGTGTCGATAGGTACATGTTCACAAAATATACATGTGTGAGTGTGTGTATGTTTCTTTTGAAGATAGAAAAAGTGAAAGGAATTCTGAACATCTGCTCGAAAACATAGTGGGGCTTTCTAGTATGCTGTGTGTCTATTGAATATTTCAGTGAATTTTCAAAAGCGGAGTAAAATACACGTGGTACTCTTTATCAGTGGTTAGCACTTAAAAATTATTTAATTTGTGTTATTAATTTTGTGAAAAATGATTAAAGTTTCTTGAAACCAATTTTTTCAATGATTCTGCATTAAGGGGGTGGTTTTTAAGGGTTGAAATTTCACAGTCAACCAAAAATTATATCATAAACATTAAACAAACCGTTTGTGTAATGTTAATATGCGATTTCATATTTCAGAAATACAAAAAATGATTTTTTCATGATTTTCGATTTCGATTTAAGGGGTGGTTGCTAAAAGGGTTGAAAACATAAATCATGCATATAAGTGTTGAAAAATATTTATTTTATCTAATTAAACGAGATTACTTACGCCAGAATGCTTAAATCTGCATTTTTTCCCATGTTTAACAAAAGGGGTGGATTTCCCATGTTTAACAAAAGGGGTGGATTTCACCCCTAAAATGCAAAAAGCGCAAGTCGAGCATATGTCACTTTTGAAGTTGAGGGTAAAATATACTCAATACCAAATTTTCATGCAAATCGATGGAGGTTCACCGAAATCGGAGGTAATAGTTGATTTTTACCTTCATTCACTGTACTAATATATAGGACCCGTTTTGTAGAAAATTTAATGCTCTTTTATTTTCATAAGAAGCATTTTTGTCGTATGAGGCACCCGAAGAGAGATATTTGAAAGAAACAGTTTTGTGCGCCATTTTCGCAATATCGCGGTGCCGGCGGCTGCGACCACATTTTGCATTTTTCCTTATTTCATTCAGGGCATCGAAATCTACGAATTCCCAAAGTTTCAAAACTCCCGCACTTATTCGGATAAGAATCTACTTATCTACTGTACTATATTTGAAAAATGGAAATTTTTTCAATGGGATTTTTCTCATCCTATGGTATAAAGTATTCCTTTCACGTAATTTTGTCCAAAGAAACTAATGTTGGTGCCGAGAAGCCAACCCACTCTTGAATAATTCTGATATTATTCCGAGAAACTTTGTGTAATATAATGAGTAATTTGTTTACGACAGCGGCAATAAAACTTGATTTTGTTATAACGTTAATTTTGAAACCGTATCTGTGCACCGTACAGAGATACACCCTGTATAGTGAGAATGAAGCAGAAACTTCGCATTTTATTTCGAAATTAACAAAAGCGCACATTACATAAAACCCGGTGTGCTTTGGAAGCACTTTTTATCGAACGGGATTTATTAACTCCACTTTTTGGTGTTTGGGGTGTTAAATGTACTGTGTAGGCACATTTCAAATAGTGAAAGATGGCTTTTTATTGCAGCTACTACATTGCATTACACTCACCCAGCTTTTTGTTACGCGAAAAAGATCTATTTTACTGGTACCTCCATTTCATTGTATTCAGATAAATTTACAACGTTAAAACACTTAAGATATATATATGGATATATATTAGAACTCATTTTAGGCGATAAAAAACTATGAAAGTATAGGGAAAACTATAAGAGTCAAATATTTTCTAGCTAATAGCCGGTTGGGCTCTTACGAACGAATTTATTGCTGCAACAACTTTGAAACAGTTTTATGTGTAGCTGCCGCATTGGACCTGGCGGTGCGTTTTATCGAAGTGCGATAAGATTAATGTTAGTATTGCCACCTTTTATAAATCATATATTATATACATCTATATATTTTATTTTTAAGTAGTAGTAGTATATGTAATGAAGCATTATAAGATGACTTTTTTGTAAATATTTCGTGCAAAGACGAGATGACCTTCTCCCCGTTTTCAAGGGCGCTGAACACGATGCAAGTGGTGGAAGAAGTTTTTGACCGCCGCAACCCCCTAAAACGCCCAAAAACCACCCCTTTTATGGATTCCTTTATGTTTTCATATATAAACGGATATGGGGAGTGACTTATCGACGGGTTATACTTGAAACAACATGAAAGAGGGTTATAGAGTAATTGGAATCCACACGACAGGCCGAGGAAAATCATTTTCTTTTCAAATGATTCGGTTCAAATGCGTATCCCCCCGTTTTCGGGGTCGCTGATCACGGGAAAAATATTCATTTTTAGCTCCAACCCCTCCTCGCCCCTCAAACGGCAGAAGCTACCTTTCTCACCAGAAAGCATGCTATCCAGGATTTACAAGTTTTTCGATACATGATTGTTACTCCTGTACATATCCCTTCATTTTTTTTTTCAACATTGCCATTGACGACAAAATGTATTATTCATTACTCCCCGATGAAAAAACCATTATACCCTACTCAGCAACCAACACAATCATCGCCCCAGCGAAAACTGGTGGATGAGGGTAAGTTTCCGTCCATTATAGGGGTTGAGGAGAATCGGAGATTAAGGTGAATATTTTTATCGTGATCAGTGCCTGCGAAAACGGGGGAGGACGTATTGGCAATCCAAAGTGTCGTTAATAAATTTTACCTTGGAAGGGTTGAAGCAACCCCCCGAGGTCACTACCGCCTTCTCTTCCGTGAAAAATGAAGGGATATGCACAGGAATAACGATCATGTGTCAAGAAACATGTGAATCCTGGATGGCATGCTTTCTGGTGTGTGACGGGTAGTGTCTGCCCGTTTGAGGGATGAGGAGGGGTTGGAGCTGAAAATGAATATCACAGGTGTGCGAGGTTTTGTTGTTGGGCAGATCGGGGTCACTTCCGAAGTAATTTTTGTTTTGGTTAAGATTGTTGGGTTGTAGGGATCATGGTTTCAAATTCATGTCACCATAAATTGGCTATGACTTTGCGAGAAAACATCGTAGATGATCATTCGAAAGCTTATTTCAAAGAAGAAGGATGGTACTAAATGATCTATTTATTATAAATAAGCTGAGAAATGTTTTGAGTTCTCTACATAACTTCAAAAGTTGCTAAAATGCCGTTTTTTAACTACTTAACCTCAAATACTTCAAAATCCTGACGTGATGGGAAAAAGATCCCTCGGGGGATTAAGCAACCCCCTAGGCCTGCTGTCTAGATTCCACCTACTGTATAACCCCCTTCCATATTATTTCAAGTATAACCCGTAGATAAATCACTCCTCAGATCCGTTTATATATCAAAAGAAAACATAAAGGGAACCATAAAAGGGTTGATTTTTGGCCGCTTCAGGGGGTTGCGGCGGTCAAGAACTTCTCCCACCACTTGCATCGTGTTCAGCGCCCTCGAAAACGGGGGGGAAGGGGGGTGATCTCGTTTTTGCACGAAATATTTACACTATTTCTGCCATCATTACATAGACTATAGGGTAATATAAATATAGTATTTAACATTTCCTAGTTTTATTTTAAGAAAATCAGTTTCTATAAAGAATTTTATTAACTGTGATTGGCTTTAAGAAATTATTATTAAAATCTCAAGTATAATTATTAGCTAATTATCGCAACAAAAATGAGAGGATGTATATTGGTTTTCTTATAACTTATTCGTTTTATATGCTACACAAACAAAAGAAAACCATTTGAAATTTTAATTAGGGGCGAGCGTAGAGGCGACTTCAATGTGAATATCAGTCGATATTCCGTTGATGCAACGTCGAGCGCGGTTAGTACTTGGATGGGTGACCCATCTTGGGATATACAGCGTTCTCGTCCCACCTTCTAGCGGCTTGTATATCAGTGTATACGCGGAAGCAACGTAATTTCAAACGAGGATTACGTGGTGGATATACCATCCTACGGAGGGGATGTAAAGCAGGCGGTCCCTTGTCTATTAAATGTTAGGCAAGTAAAAGATCTTCTTAAGGGAAGAGGTTCGGCAAAATTTCCAGGTGGGGGGTAGCTCGTCTCCTGGCGTCGGTGATAGGCCCTGGTAGCGGAAATAGGCCGACGTTAAATACTCAAAAAAAAGTTTAATTAATAGGCAATATTTAATTTCATTCCTTAACATTTTTGATGAAGTGCCATAATTTCTGAGACATTTAACATTTAAACTAAATACTTTGTCTTGTAAACATTCGGACGCCATATCTCCGAATTTATTAATCTAGCGAAAATGAAAAAATGAATTCATCCATAGTTTATAAGCTTTCTCTTTTGGTCCCTAGCATGTTTTCGTTAAATGTAATACTTAGACTTAATTAGAAGAAAACCGTTTTGAGACACCCTATAAAATGACGAGCCACCGAATATTATGGCAACGTTTATTTGATGCGTTTACATACTATGAAATTATAAAAATAAAAAAAAATAGAATCCTTATAGTCGGGGAGCCCTCCCTAGCTGTACGTGCACGCCCTCACTGATCCTTGGGGGACAATGTTTTTCATAAAGATTAAAGCCTAAGGAACAATTTAAGACATGCCCCCCCCCCCAAAAAAAAACTGGCTGTACTTTCAAAACGTTAAAAAAAACTGTTGATAATGTTGTTTTTGTTATTTAACACAAAAACTAAAAAAGATGGACAAAAACTTTTTTCACAAAAAACAACGTGCATAAAATGTTCTACAATTTTGTTTCTATACAATATTTTGATAGGAGTTACCACAGGCACTTAGGGCGGGCTCCCATAGTATTATGATAATATTTCTAAATTAAAATCTCTAGTTATTGCACTATTAATTAATTGAATAATCCAAAGATAAATGGTTGTAAATATCTAATAAAGTTAAAACAATCCAAAAATTGATCAATAATAAGAAATGCATCAATCAATTATTGCATATATTCATTAAAAAAGAAACGAAGGTCGGTTAGCTAGATTCCACTTCTAAATACAGTACAGTCATGATAACAAGGTTTCCAATCTGAATAATTTGTTTTTCCGCCAGCTAGTGAAATTACTAATGCAATATAGTTGCTTGCAGTTCAGCGTCGCATCGACTAAGGGATTTTCTTTTAACCCACTGAATGTAGTGTTACCACCGACTTTTCCAGTGCAAGTTCCTATCCGTTGATTTTATTATAATTCGACCTTTTCAATCTGAAGCTCGTTAGACTAGCCGTCTACTTATTAAACATTGGAGTGACATTGCTGCCAAAAGCAGAAGCTATATTAAACAGTTGCAATAAAAAATAAAAATGTTTTTATTTACAGTGACTCAGACATTTGAAATTAATGTTAAGATTTTCTTTTTAACCAGTCATAAGCCTGTTATTATTTTTGTAAGCATTTTAAATAATATTTTGCCTACCCGAAATCACTTGAGTTCACATTATTTCAGATAATTGTGATTCTACTGTATACCAAACTCTTTCGAAAGTTTACCGACGGTTATCACAGAGAGATGAAAGATCGAAATCTAGTCAATTTTATAACAAAACATTCACGTAATAATTATATTATTTTGTTCGCAGTATTAGGTATCTATTTACAGCACTAGATCAATAAGGATAGCTACTTTTCACTAGGCAACTAGGTCATAATTGGATCTTTGTACATAGGTATCTATAATTTAGCGTGGACTTTAAACCACGGACCTGGACTGCTAACTTAACCTCGAGGCCCATTCAACTGCCTTGTTAACGGGTTAACAGGAATCTCGGAGTATTTGGTCATCTATCCATTTAATAAACAGTTCCCAAAAGTTGAATCCAGGACCTCCATCTAAAAATAGGTACGCTACATTTCAAGCAAGTAATTACACTATGAACGCAAAAAAATTCAAACAAAGTTTTGATGTTAGAGTCATCGTCATGAAATATTAATGTCAACTTAATATTACTTCCACATCCAGTGGAAGTATAGTAACGACAAAAAAATTTTTAAAAATTTTTATTGTTCAAATAGGCTTAGAATGTCATGAAACGTCGAGATTTTAAGTTTGAGCGAAAAAAAATGTCTGTCTGTCGGTCTGTCTGTCGGTCTGTAACTTTTTTTGTGCGCACGTTTACTCTGGAACCGTTTAAGATATTGACTTGAAATTTGGTACACGTATGTATTTTAACGTGATCTGGAACTAGATTATATTTTCATCTTGTTCTATCGAAGGGTTGGGGGTAAATTGGGGTAAATTTGGGGTAATTAGGTAAATGAAGCAGGTAAGAGTCCAGAAAATTGGTATTTAGTATATTCAAGAGAAGCAAAGGTCTCGAAAAAATGTTTGGCATTAGCCACCCCCATTACCACCCCCACCCCATTATTAAAGGGGATGAAAAAAAATTGTGATTTAGTGTGTGTACAAGAACCAGAAACCTCAAAATATTTTTTTACTTCATCCACCCCCACTACCACCCCCTTATCACCACCCCCACCCTACTACCGATGTGGGGTATCGTTTTATAGGTTTTTGGGGTGGAGGATTTCAAATATTATATTATTAAAGTTCCTTAAGCAATTATTTCCACATACAAAATTTTTTCGTTGTGAGTGACTTGGATAGAAATTCTGGATGTGGAAGTAGTGATTCCTTGGGCAGCGGTTTTTACAAAATTGCGATAGTGTGTCACCGAGAACTTTATATATTATAGGTAGAGTGGAATAAACGGTATTTGGACCTACAAAACCTTATACAAAGAAATATATACACTAGTGGCACCTAGAAATCTTCCCCTATAAATAGGAAAATAATGTACGTGAAAGAAAGCGATATATTAACATTTAATTGATATCAGGCACTTCAGCATATTAAGAGCTCCGCCGACGACTAAAAGTAGCTAAAGAGAAAAGTGGCAACAGCGTAGGTTAAATCTGTCTCTTTTCAGCATATTATTTGTACATTTCTCTTTTCTTCTACCTTATAATGGCATCGACTCAGTATTTTAAAATGCCACTACTGTATATAATGCACTACGAAGAGCTGCCGGTATAATTTCTGTTAAAGTTTCATGTGCAAGACAGGGGATTAATAATGCATGTTATCCAATGTTGCATTAAAATGCAACATGTATTAAAATACATAAAAATATTTAATATTGTCATTAGGTGGTATCACTACCCCATTAAAAATCTGTTAGTTGGGAATTTGTTTTAGGAACTAACAAAATATGGCAAGACTACTAGTTAAAACAAAATATTTATCTCATGATGTCGATATCTTCAATTTTCTCTGACAGCGGTCGAGTCAGTTAACTCCCTCCCCCCCATTATTTTTCTTCCTAAATTGCTAGCAGACAATATTTACATCTAGGACACTCTAGCCCAACCACCGCAGCCCTTTAAGGATGACACTTACTACAGAGTCGTCATTTTCGGCGCAACTTTGTTTATATTAGACATGTTTATATTAGACATTTTTTTTTAAATTAAAAATAGTTTGGTACTACTATACGACTCTCAACTTTCCTTATTTTACTTGCTTTATTAAACAGTCTAGCTCCTCTGGTTAATTTGTTATATACCTGTATATAATTGAGCGAAACCGATAAAGAGAGAAAGCAGGGTTAACTTTTTTCTGGGACCATTTCTGATCAAGATGTGAACTAAAACAAGATGTTGGAACGCCTGTCATAACCATGTATATCCTTGTAACTAGTTTTTTCTTGTTTTCTGTTTCCTTTAAAGCGAACAACCGATTTGAGGGCACTAGAAAACTAAAAGCATCATTGTTTTCCGCGTTCTTCAAGTTTTTTACTTAAAGCCACATGCTTTGTACATAGTCAATGTTTGTTACTTTTTCATAAAAGCTTTGTTATAAAGTTGAGGTACAGAATATGTCGAAGTTAAGTCTCGCTTTATATATACATATAGACGTCAGCTGTAGGCATAGGCACAAATATGCAAATACATTTTTTTATTTTTAGTAATTTTCAAAGAATTATTTGCTGAAGTGAAAAATTAGAACACGGAGCGGAATATGCAAACAAGCATTTATTAAGGATTTACTTCCTATTTTCAGGCGGTGCTGTGCAAGAAACATCAAAAGCACAGTGGCGAAATATATGCCACCTCTTTTTAATAAAATTTTATCATACGCACAGCATTCATATTTTATCCAATGAAACGTCATCGCTGAATTAAATGTTTCGTGAAAGCTACAGTAAAATATTTACGACCATCCTTATCAGTTTATATACCTATACGTTTTCGAAGTGGAATTACTTTTATAGGTTTTACAGAATTTTTCATTATGCTGATTTGCATTTTCTATACGAGTAGGTAATAAAACATTTTTGACTGTATGAAACAAATATATCACAAATTATCAAAAAACAAATCTAATACATAAATTATGTTTGGAATAAGCTGAACACAAATATCAAAAAAAAGTTGGTACTTATGTGTTACCGGGAGGGTATTAAAGTTAGGCGTCGTAAAAAACACATCAATTTGCGTCTTGGCAGATTTTTGTGATCCCTGCCTTATTCTAGTTGGTCTCCTTTAGCTGTATGAAATGTCTGACAGCATCATGCACCCGTTGTGTGTGCCTGTTAGATGTACAACCGCACCAAACTTCTTCTCAGAATAATGCCTAGGAATTCTATAAAACGCTTGGCACTTTGAATCACTTTCCTTGTTTTTAAAATATGTTTCACACTTTTCCTAGGCAATATACAGAACATTCCAAGAGAAAATTTAGTCAAAGTTTTAAAAATATGTCAGAATAACAAAATATAATAAATTGACCCAAAAATCGTATTGACCCATTTATTGCAGCAAAGCTGGAGTGGAATTGCATTAATTTTCATACAAAAACACCTCAAATGCCCTTCATCCCTTTGGTTAAGAATCTGATATTATAATTTTCAAAACTAAAATGGCAGCTTCAATGTAGTGGACTGAGGTTTGTTTCTTAAGATATTACACAGTCCGCTTTTTTGTTTGGTTAACATTTCGTCTTTTAACTTATAGTTGATTAACTCCACAATAACTGGGCGTGTTTTTCCTAATATTTTCTCTTTTATACGATGTATATCGCGAATGTCAGTGAAAGTACATTCAACATTAAATTTGCCATTTATGGGGTTCAGAAAGTTTTGTATTTCTACACGTTTCTCATTTTCTTCTTGTAATTCGGAAAATATAATTTGTTTTTTAAACTTTCCTTCAAAACCAAGCAATCTATTTTTTAAACATCGGTATTCTCTTTTTTAATTTGTTCCAACTCCTTGGAAATTACAATCTTTATTGAACTTATTTCCTCTTTATCACTGTAGAGCATCATTTTTACTTTTGACTTTAAGTAATAAATTACTCTTTATTTCACACGTTATCGTTATCCATATCAAAAAAATCTGTGTATGGATTCCTTTAAATATCTATACTGTTTATAGTGTTTCTTATTAGATATTAGATACGATAAGGAATACTCTGCAGCCAATGAAATCCATAAATACCATGCAATTTTAGTTGTTGATACACAAACTATTACATACGGTTGTACTTGCCAATATTCTATTCAAGTGGAACTGTTAATAAAAAAACCGCTGCCCAAGGAATCACTACTTCCACATCCAGATTCTCTATCCAAATCACTCACAGCGAAAAAATTTTGTATGTGGAAATAATTGTTTATGGAACTATAATAATATAATATTTGAAATTCTCTACCCCATAAAACGATACCTCACATCGATAGTGGGGTGGGGGTGGTGATAGGGGGGTGGAGTGGGGGTGGATAAGGTAAAAAAATATTTTGAGGTTTCTGGTTCCAGTACATACACTAAATCACAATTTTTTTTCATCCCCTTTAAAAATTCCCTTTAAAAATTAAAAATTAAACAGGGGTGGTAATGAGGGTGGTTAATGCTAAAAATTTTTTGAGACCTTAGCTTCTCTTGTATATACTAAATAACAATTTTATGGACTCTTACCTGCTTAATTTACCTATTTACCCCAATTTACCCCCCAACCCTTCGACGGAAAATGATCAAGATATAATCTAGTTCCAGATCTCATTAAAGTACATACGTGTACCAAATTTCAAGTCAATATTTTAAACGGTTCCAGAGTAAACGTGCGCACAAAAAAGTTACAGACACAGACCGACAGACAGAATTTTTTTTTTCGCTCAAACTTAAAATCTCGACGTTTCATGATATTCTCAGCCTATTTGAACAATAAAACTTTTTAAAAATTTTTTTGTCGTTACTATACTTCCACTGGATGTGGAAGTAAAATAGTTTTCTAATGTATACAATTACTAAATTCTTCAGGATGTGTTAAATTAGTATTTGAGTATTTCATATTTTGTCGTTTGATTCCGTTTATAGAAACAATCCCAATTTATACACAATATCTGTAACAAATATGTGGTTATATTATATTAAAAAATTTGGTGAGTGTAGATTATAACATCACAGGATGGCATATTCTCTGTTACTGTGAAAATTAAATTTATACATTATGCAATAAGGCGTTAATTTTATTTTTGCTCAGAGCAAATTTGATTTTGTCATTTACTGTGGTTGGGTATAACGTGACATTGGCTTAACAAATTAAATATGGATACAATAGCTCTGTTCTATATTTAATTCCTGTTTTGGGTTGGTAATATACCTACATTTCTTTAAAAATGCCTGATCACGTAGAAACTTATAATTGTCGTTATTGCTTCATCTTAATCTGAAATGAAAAAAGAAACTGAAAAAAGAAAAAGAAAAAATGAAACTGACTGGGCGAGGCGGTAAAATTTTGTTTCATAATTTTTAGATGTCTTTTTTGAAGGCAGTTCAATTTTTATTTAAAACAAATTTTTTACCCGTTTTAGTGGCCTCCTTATTTAGCTTCTGCACAATAAAATACCCGCCATTGTGACTTTTTAAGCTTTAACATTAGGCTCGTTATCAGAGAATCCTAAAATCACCATGCATCAAATTTTATGTAAATCTGCAAGAATGTTCTGCATTTTATGTAAATCTGCAAGAATGTATCTGCATTTATTGCAGCCATATTGTTTTCGTTATTTTCATATCTCAACTTTTGACAAAATTTGTTATCAGCTGCTTCTAAAATATCTATCTACCAGTTTAGATAGAATAGGGGGCACGCGAATGTCAGTTTTACACCCAAAAGTGTTTTTATCAGATAGTTTATGTTTGAAAATGTATAAGTATATCATAGTATAAATTGTTTACACATCCAATAATTAATAAACAATAATTGAAATTGAAATTCAAATTATTTCAATCTTTACGAGGAACTGGCGTGTTTTGACGAGTTTATCTGACCTTATTTATTTCATTTTGGGTGTCCATCTTTACTAGTTGTTTTAAGCAAGTGTGAACTTTTGTGATTATTATAAGGTGTTTCAACGAATATATACATTAAATAAAACAACGATTATTAATTTAGAAGTGTTTTTAAACATTATAATGGCAGAAAGCGATTTTGTGAAAGCACAGTGACAATTTACACGATGTTCATTCGTTTATGCTGATGGAGTTCATTCAATGATTGCTTTAATGCCGAAGAAATTCGCAAAGCAATTTCATTATTCATCTTAAAAATCAAAAGTTACACACATTTACGACCGAGTAAACATTAAAAACACTTTACTTTATCACGATATTCTTGGCTCCGTCAAATGTATATAAATGACATGACGTCATGACTGGTATGTCAAAATTAAATAGTGACGTCACATCCATTTTTCCGCGCGGGTAAAATTTCACTCTTTCAAATTCAATGTTATGCCAAATTCAACATATTTCAATGAAATTAATAATCAAAATGGTTGTTTTAATAAAAATAGAATTTTATTTTATTGATATTAAAATTTGTGCGTGTCTCCTATTCCGACGGAATTTGAATTTTTTCATAAAATGAAATTTTATGAAATTAAATTATAACTGGTGACTTCACTATATTTTCGAACATTCTCGACTAAAAAAATAATGTTTCCAATTTTTGCTGACCTTATACTAGACGTAGCTTGATGAAATTAATATGGGACCACCGACGAGCCATATCTTACAGTTTGAGAAGATTTCGAAGAAATCGCTTTAGCGAATCTAAATAATGATTGTACAAACACAAAAAAAACATATATACTGGTCGAATTGAGAACCTCCTCCTCCATTATATGAAACTGGTTAAAAATACACATTGTCTATTAAAGATTCCTTGCATTTCGTATTGTATACTAAAATAATGATTGTTTATAAAGTCAATATGCACATTTATCTATTAATACTCAGTAAAACTGAAAAATGAAATGCTCGGTGCAAAAAATCATGAATGGATAATATAATGTTTGTAAGCATAGTACAACACAGTGTTCTCTATGCGTATATCTCTCTATTGTGTTGAAAAGTGTATGTTTAGGATAAAATATAACTTTAGTAGAACCTCTTTGTGAGGGTATAAAACATCCCTTTGTTCTAATTAGGATATTTTTATTCAATTAGGCCCAAGCTAAATGTTAATGAGTGTTGGAAAATGTTTAAGACAGTTTTAAAGTTTGAAGGGTTTTAATTATGTTTGAAAAACTGATTTCCCTAAGTTTATAACAGATACTTTGCTTAATTTTATGGAAATGTTAAGAACCTCAGCGCTTTTTATTGCTGTGACACGTTTTGCCATCTTAGCAATATATTACTTACTTTTGCAATCATTTCAATACAAATTGTTCGCTTTATATAACAATTTTTAAGAATACATCAAAATGGCATAAATTTACATTTACATAATATATAATGTATGTCCAGAAAAGACAAGTAATTTCCAAATGTTCTGAAAAATGTCCTGAAAAAATTAATAAGGGGGAATAGAGGAACTTAAAAATTTGAATATCATAGTTCCAAATATGATAGTGTTGAGATTTGGCACATTTAATAATGAACTAATGACTAATGATAATGGCCCAAAAACCCAAAAATGGAGGAATTGGTATAACACAAATCAATGATTTTGATGATATTAAATATAACTCCAAATGTACCAGAGTTTCACTGCGCATGCGTAGCTAGTGATGTCATGTTTTTTAATGAGCATTACAAAACTTTTTTTTTTTCATTTATTTATTTAACGTCTGCCTATTTCCTCCGGCCCATCCAAGAACTAACCACGATGAACGTTGCTTCAATGTAAGTATCGAAATACGAAGAAGAAGACGAAGAAGATTTTATTTTTAATTAACAGCTACATGCGCTACATGTGCCTTTCCGGAACCTGGCCCGGAGCCAACCAAACAACCACGGCGCGTAGCGCCGCTATGAATGTAGGGTTGGGCGGGGCAGGTCCGGTTCGGTAAAACAACAATTGATGAAAAAAAAGTTTAAATTGCTGTAAGTAAAAGACTTAAAATTAACAATTTGGTTTGGGAATAGTATACAGAAATACTTAAAAATAATTAAAAATTACACTAAAAACTAGCGTGGCACACGCGCACTGATTAAATTTTGGTTGTTGGCTCGAGAAAGACTAAACGAAAAAATTCGACCGAGAACTGCTCCTCTCCCTGGTGGTCTCCCTGCCTCCAGGAAAGTGTGGGCGGAAAGAAAAATTAAGATTTAAAATGTTGTTTTTGGAGTTTTTGGGTTAGAGGAAATTTAGAGACAAAAAGGACAAAGGAACAAAAAAACAAAAAGGATAAAAAAGAACAAATTGAACAAAAGAGAGAGAACGGAAAGTATTGAATATGTAAAGGCGAGGAAAGATAAAGTTTAGGATAGTAGTAAGTTATGGTAGAGGAAAGTGTGGTTAAGGGAGTTGCCGGAAAATAGACAACGCCTGGTATGGTGTCGATAAGTTGCTTGCATTATGCTGTCTGATTCGGGTTATGTTGCTCGCCCCACTACAAATCTATTAAGCTTCGAAATGATTAGATTATATTACCTATACTCTTATCCCCCTCTTGTTATTTAATGAAAAGGAGACCACGATATGATAAGTAATCTTATCGTCAATTCAGTAAGTTGAGTAAATGATAAATCAGAGCCATTATCTTAAATCCGTGACTATGATTATAGTATCATGCCTTAAATCAGTATTTCAAAAAACGCTTAAGCTCATTATGTTTCTGTGATATATTTTGTACTTTGTATTTATTTAGTTACGCAAAAATACATTTACATTAACATGGTGATACTATTCCTAATAACTTCACTTAAAAACCTATCAAAGGATTTTTACAATCGGTTCAGGGATAAAGAAGAAATTGTCGAATTGCGAAATCATTTCTAAGAGAAAAAGCGAAATACAAAGATAAGTTTAAAAACTAAGTAGCAACAATAATAAATAATTACTACAGTATAGCACGTTTAGCCTGGTTTTTAAAACCATCAAGAGATTTACTAAATAGATCGTGTGCAGTACAGAATTTATTGAGTGTTGAGCTTATTCTCTTCACCGGACTGAATATTGCGTAAGTTCGACAATAAGGTACAGACAGAATGGATATATTTCTAGTGTTAAAAGATGGTACATTAAAACGCATAGTCTCCAAGCAATCAGGAGAACTGATGTAGTTATTGATAATTTTGAATGCGAAACAAACATCGTAATATTGGCGTCTGCTATGTAAGGAAGTAATTCCCAAATATGATTTCGCAGGTTAAAAATATATCCCTTATGCTTATAGCACATAAATCGGACAAATTTGTTTTGTACAGATTCAAGTTTGTTGATATATGTTGTGGTACGGTGACCAAACAATATTGCAATATTCCATAACAGATATAACCAAAGAAATATATAAAATAGTTAATACTCGAGGATCTGAAAAATCCTGAGCCATTCTCAAGAGAAACCCTAACATTTCATTTCATTTCATTTCATGTGCCTTCCCGATCATTTCTTCAAAATGTCCAGAAAAAGAAAGTTGAGTGCCAAATATAAAGCCTAAATCTCTCAGAGAATCTCTCAGGTTACGTTATGCAAGCTCATGCTATTAATACTGTAGTCAGGACTTATAGGTAAAATAACCTGCGATTGAATGTCATAGAGTAGCATGTATCAACACTAAGAAGCATGTTGTCTTCACACCATGAATAAATTAAATCAAGATTTTTTTTGAATACGCAGACAATAAAAATTCACAATCAATATTTTTAGCAATATCATTGAAAAATAAATTAAACAATGAAGGACCAATATGGGAACCCTGAAGCACTCCAGATGCTGCACAGAATATTCCTGAATATAAGATTATACACAACTTAAATTAGATACGAAGGAGCAACATTCTCAAAACAATGTCAACTCAGTTGAAAAAATAAAACTCTTTACAGATGAGAATATAATCGAAATGGTAAGAGGCTGTTATATTGAACAAATTAAAAAATAAGTAATAAACAGTATGCACAGTTTTCTAATGGTTGTAAATATTAAATAAGGTTCTTACAAATTTTCCACCGCAGCGTAGTATAATTTCAAATTTTGAGTAATTACATTAAACTTTTATAAATATTGAAGATATAAAAGATCTGAACTATATTCCCCGTATGCGTACTAAAGTAAATAAATAACGTGGAGAATTAAAATGCAGGAAATCGATTTTGTCTGTATACTATTTACGTGTATAAAGGATTTTTGCCCGCAAAGCTTGTGAACTATTCCCTAATATTTTATTCATTTCGGAGGAAATGTCGTTTTCTTTTTATGGGTTCATAAAGATAGCCAATTCGCTTTTGTGTTATCAATCGTTATTTTTGTCTAAACGTGACTTAAATATGGATACAGAGCGTAGCAAAAGGATCGAATTATAAGAGAAGAAGAAAGAAGCCTCTAGAGGTAAAAAGTAATCTTGTAACCAATGACGTTTCCAATTTAATAGGAGCCGATACATCAATCGGCTGTCAGTTTATGTGTTTAAATGGTTTCGCCTGGTTATTCACATAAAAAAGCTTATTTCGCCATAAAACTAAATACGTACTTTTTACGTTTATAAATATAAATGTATTTTTGAATTACCTTGCCTTGAAAACATGATGTATGTTTAGTCGTAGATACCGGATGTGTCTAAAAGTAAAAGGGGTGTTAAAAAACCTATCTAGCGATGTACAGTGTCTTAGCATATTTTCTGTTAATTAAAAATTATAACTTCTGCCTTTATAAATAATTGGGTAGGTAATAATAATTTTTATATGTCTATTTGCATATGGGACACTTTCTAAATGTGCCTTAACCACAGATAAATTTATTGTTAACTATAGGATTATATTTAGTAGGTTATACATGAACAGAAAAATTATCTAACTACTTATAACTTATTATCTAAATAATAATTATGTCATTTCCTTATTTTTTCTTCTTTGCATTTTCTATTAGTGGAGTCAAATTAGGACTAAAAAATTCGCAATGTGAATTGTCTGGTCAGGGCAGTTTTTTTTATTTTAACCGGTTCAGTGAATCAACTTAAATACACAGTTTAGTTTTGCAGTTTCTGCGAGGTCGGCGTATTGTTTATTTAAACAATTTAATTTTTTAGACCATGTTTTCCATCGGTTTTCTTTGAATATCTCGAAATCTATAATTCCTATGGAAAACAACAAAAAGAAGGAAAATGTTCTATCAAAAATAATGGATAATATTCAATGAAATTTTGGAGAAATATAGCTCATATAAAGTACAGTCACCACTTATAATTTCAAATCAAAATGATTATTAAAACGGCTCAAATATAAAATTGTTGCTAAAACTTTGCACCTTTGTGAAATCCTGCCATCAAAACCAAGAAATGTCTACAATGGCTCAAATTGTAGCTTTCTATAAGTACTTTAAGATCACGGAGAGAGAATTTTTTTTCAAAATTTAAACCCTTTCTATTGCAGTTGTTTATAGTTTTCGAAGTTGTAGTTATAACAAATTCAAATAACTCTCTTGTTTTTTTATGAAATCAACAACGGTAAAAAAGTAACGAAAGTTTTCCTTATTTTTATTGTTTTTCCATAGAACTTATAGATTTCGGGATATTAAAAGAAAACCGATGGAAAACACGGTCTAAAAAATTAAATTGTTTAAATAAACAACAGCCCGACCTGGCAGAAACTGCAAAACTGAGGTGTGAACTTAAGTTGACTCCTTGAACACGTTAAAAAAGAAAACTGCCCTGATTAGACAATTCATATTAAAATCCTAATTTGACTCCACCACATCACATGAATCCATTTTAAAAATAAAACCTAATGGACTTACAAAATAGTAGAATTACCCAATTTATTATTGAAAGATAATCTTGACCTTTATGTCAAAGGAACAGTTAGAGGGTATTTTTTTGGAAAATAATATAAATAAGGATTAAAAATGGTACCTTTGCTGGCGTTTTTACAATAAAAAAATCTAATCCTTACATTTTTACTGTTTTATCTTGCACTTACGTTATAAACCAATTTTAGTAAGAATTTATGAAACTAACTACTAATAACTACTTAGCTGGATAATATTACAAATTTCTAAAATAATTTTAGGCATCATAAAACTCTTTGTTATGACAAAAAAGCATTATCCATGAAGAGACGTAGCCATTATTACTAAAGCATTTTTTAATTCTTCTACTGTTATTCAGAATTCACTTACTATATAATTGATACAATTTTTACTTCCACATCCAGTGGAAGTATAGTAACGACAAAAAAATTTTTAAAAATTTTTATTGTTCAAATAGGCTTAGAATGTCACGAAACGTCGGGATTTTAAGTTTGAACGAAAAAAAAAATTTCTGTCTGTCGGTCTGTCTGTCTGTAACTTTTTTTGTGCGCACGTTTACTCTGGAACCGTTTGAGATATTGACTTGAAATTTGGTACACATATGTACTTTAACGAGATCTAGAACTAGATTATCTTTTCATCTTGTTCCGTCGAAGGGTTGGGGGGTAAATTGGGGTAAGTTTGGGGAAAATAGGCAAATCAAGCAGGTAAGAGTCCATAAAATTGGTATTTGGTATATACAAGAGAAGCTAAGGTCCCAAAAAAAGTTTTGGCATTAGCCACCCCCATTACCACCCCCACCCCATTATTAAAGGGGATGAAAAAAAAATGTGATTTAGTGTGTGTACAAGAACCAGAAACCTCAAAATATTTTTTTATTTCATCCACCCCCACTACCACCCCCCATCACCACCCCCACCCCGCTACCGATGTGGGGTACGTTTTATGGGTTTTTGGGGTAGAGGATTTCAAATATTATATTATTAAAGTTCCATAAACATTATTTCCACATACAAATTTTTTTCGTTGTGAGTGACTTGGATGAAAATTTGGATGTGGAAGTAGTGATTCCTTGGGCAGCGGTTTGGTGTACTTATTATGCAGTTGTGCATGCCACTAAGCCTAGAACATACAAGAACTTGGGTTTTTTAAATTTAAATTTAAGGGTGGTTTAAACTTGTCGCTACAAAGCTGGTTTCCGAGAGCCGTATCCGTTACGTCTCTCTTTTTTTTTAATTTGAGTAATTTGAAGAAGTGTTTTGCGTCCACAATTTATTATGTGTTCAAAATAGCATTATAAGCATTATTTCATATAATGTGTCGATAAACGTCCATTTGATGCGTTATCAATGCATTTTTATGCCTTCTTGTTTTCAATTTTTGTTTATTTTTTTTAATTTGGAACTTTAATCACATCATTATGAACGATGCTTTAATCTATTGCTATCAATCGGCAGATGGACATTTTTTGAACCCAAAAAAGTTACGTAAAAAATATTAGCAATATTTTAAACGTCTGTCTACATCACTCTTCTTCGAAGTACGTAAAAAGCTAAGATTTGAATGCGAGAAACGTTTCAAGTGTCATACATTGGCAAATCTAATTTTTTGATTTTAAATCCAAAGACTTCTAATACTTGCACCACTGATTGTTTAGTACGTAGCCAAAACCCTAACATTGATTGAAAATCTGTTCCCATATGGATTGATGGAATGTCTTGGTCGGAGTTTGGAAACATTTCCTGTGAGACTAAATGTTTTATTTATTGATGCTACGGTCGTAAAATGAACTATCCGGATGCCTTGCAATGAACTCCGCTGCCACTCCCCTGTACACAAATGCGCATTATATCTATGTAATTTCAAATTTGAACAACACCTTCTTCTGTCATTTTTCACCAATAAACACTTTAGGATCTGCAAGAAGTAATATCTAGAAGTGGAAATAAATTAAGCAATTTACACCATTCAAATTTCGCAAAATACAAAGAAAATAGTCTATCAATAAATAGTTCCCCACGAAAGTGTTAATCATATTGGATAAAAATAAATGCAGAATTGTAGAAATTAATTCATAGAGATGATCGAAAATTCAAATTACTGAGATGAACTTTAAGTCTTTAATACACTGTACACTACATTACTACTTCAAATTTTAGTTTAAATTTACAGATAATTACTTTCACATCCAGTGGAACTATAGTAACGACAAAAAAATTTTAAAAAATTTGTATTGTTCAAATAGGCTTAAAATGTCGTGAAACGTCGAGATTTTAAGTTTGAGCGAAAAAAAATTTCTGTCTGTCGGTCTGTCTGTCTGTAACTTTTTTGTGCGCACGTTTACTCTGGAACCGTTTAAGATATTGACTTGAAATTTGGTACACATATGTACTTTAACGAGATCTGGAACTAGATTATATTTTCATCTTGTTCCGTCGAAGGCTTGGGGGGTAAATTGGGGTAAATTTGGGGTAAATGGGTAAATCAAGCAGGTAAGAGTCCATAAAATTGGTATTTAGTATATACAAGAGAAGCTAAGGTCTCAAAAAAATTTTTGGCATTAGCCACCCCCATTACCACCCCCACCCTCTTTTTAAAGGGGATGAAAAAAATTGTGATTTAGTGTATGTACAAGAAGCAGAAACTTCAAAATATTTTTTTACTTCATTCACCCCCACTACCACCCCCCTATCACCACCCCCACCCCACTACTGATGTGGGGTATCGTTTTATGGGTTTTTGGGGTAGAGGATTTCAAATATTATATTATTAAAGTTCCATGAACAATTATTTCCACATACATACACATTTTCGTTGTGAGTAACTTGAATAGAGAATCTGGATGTGGAAGTAGTGATTCCTTGGGCAGCGGTTTTTTACTATGAATTCCTATTAGAACTTATAAGAAATAATTGTACAACCATAAAAGATATATACGGGTCGAATTGATGAATATTTTGCGTGCTTTTCCTTTTACGGAACTGCTACTTGCAAAAACCATTTTTTTTGCGGGCAACACTTTTTTAGGAAGTAAAACATATGCGTCCATCCATGCAAACCGTTATTATACTATTTACAAATACGAAAACGAAGAGTATCGCATTTGATCAGCACATTTTGAGAACCGTAAATATTAATCGTAGAATTGTTTGATACCATTGTGTTAGTGATCGAGTTCTTAGTCACTTTCAAATGTCCGCCTCTCTGCCTGTTCGTCTCTCCGTCTGTCCGTTCATTACATTTCTGGTAAGCACGACAACTTATTGAAATTTAGCTAATAAGTTAGTATTAGTATATTATTTTTAAAAAACTTTGCAGAGAATACTATATACTTTTCGACGATTATATAGAAACTTCAACAAACATTCGAATTGTATAATATTTACCTCTGTTTATTTTACATAAGGTAAACTATTCGCACGTAAAATTTCACTTTCCTTGGTTTTAATGGGAAGTTTTCACTCAGTGGTACCTTATGGGATCATAACTTGGGATATTTTACAAGAAAGTATAAGGGTCTTTCGACTACAAACAAAATGCAATCTATATACATAAAAGAATACCCTGACTGACTGACTGACCGACCGACCGACCGACTGACTGACTGACTGACTCACTGACTCACTGACTCACTGATCTATCAACGCACAGCTCAAACCGCTGGGTCTATAAACTTCAAATTTTGCATACAGGTTCCTCGAATGACGTAGGCTAAGAAAGAATTTAGGGTGAAAAGGGGGGTTGAAATTTTAGGCTTTTTCAGAAACGGTTAGATCTAGATGCGTGAAATTTGGCAAAAATATTATTTGTTGAAATCTATTGGATACGTATAAGACGAAATTTCGATTTTCACTTTTTGAAGAGGTGGTAGATGGTTTAAAGCGCACCCGTATTTTTAAAAACGCGTATGTCAGAAACGTGATTATTCGAGCGATGGACTCTTCTGAGGAAATAAGAAGACACGTATTCGACTGTTTTCGAAAAGAAACCCTCGAAAGGGTGAACGGGGAGGGGGAGATTTTTAAGCTTTTCGGAATCGGTTAGACCCAGGAGCCTAAAATTTAGCAGAAATACTCTTTATTGTAATCTATTAAACACCAGTAAGACGAGATTTTCACTTTTTAACGGGGTGAAAACGGGGGTGGTATTTGGTCTAAAGGGTACCTGTATCTCTGAAATCGCTTAAGTCAGAAACGTGATTTTCTAGCGACGGGCTCTTCTGAGGAAATAAGGAGACACGTATTCGACGGTTTTCAAAAAGAGACCCCCCCCAAACGGGTGAACGCGGAGGGGGAGGTTTTTAAGCTTTTCAGAGTTGGTTAGACCTAGAAGCATGAAATTTTGCAGAAATACTCTTCATTTTAATCTATTAGACACGAGTAAGACGAAATTTCGATTTTTACTTTTTGAAGGTGTGAAAACGGGGGTGGTAGATGGTCTAAATGGTACCCGTATCTCTGAAATCGCGTAAGTCAGAAACGTGATATCCCAGCGACGGGCTTTTCTGATGAAATAAGGACACACGTATTGGACGGTTTTCAAGAAGAGATGACCCCCCCCCCCCCCTCTGGACGGACGAACAGGGAGAGGGATGTTTTTAAGCATGAAATTTAACTCGTTCTTACACAAAAATAGACAAATTGCGATGCGCAGTGAGTTTCTCCAAATACTAAGGATGTGCAGTGGGTTTTCCCGAGCACAATGGATGCGCAGTGGTTTCCCCGAGTACTAAGGATGCGCAGTGGGCTTTCTCGAGTACTATGGATGCCCAGTGAATTTCCTCGGGTACTACGGATGCGCAGTGGGTTTCCTTGAGTACTATGGACGCGCGGTGGATTTTCTCGAGCACTATGCATGCGCAGTGGGTGTCCTCGAGTACCGTGAATGCGCAGTGGGTTTCCTTAAATGCAATGAGTGTGCAGTGGGTTAATATGTCAATGTTCCTAATTCCACGCGGATGAAGTTCCACGCGGACGAAGTAGCAGGCATCAGCTAGTTAGGTATATCATGGGAATAAGTAAAGGAGCTAGTTTGTAGAATAAACTAGGAGTGCTAATTCTACCGTGTATTTTAATTTTCACTTGCTACTCCATGCTAAGTCTGAACCAAATAGTTACAATACTTTAAACAATAATCACTCCTTCGAAACCAGAAATGATTTAACATTAGAAGTATTCTCACACAATTTGGTAATATATGAAAAGAGTACAACATATCTAGTTGTAAATGTTTACAGTAAACCTAATAGTTGCAAATTGCCAATGGAAATAAGTATAAAGTGGCAATAAAATACTTAATGTTAGAAAATCGTATTACGGATTTTATTTATTATATTTTTTTTACTTTGGACACAGAGTTAGCAAGTTTCAAGCACGCTTTACTTTAAAACGAAACATTCATAAATTACTACAGTTACCACATATCCTCCATGTGGAAAACTGTACTTAGCCATTTATTTTTGTGATTCAAACAAAACAAAATTATAAGGAATTATTGTATATTTTTTACGAAAATAATAAATATGTTTATTATTACTATTACTAAATGATTTTCTAATCAATGACCAAACTAAGACAATCTATCCAATGTTGTGAGTGAAACTGTTACAATATGTCCTTTATTAATATCTGCTAAAATTGATTAGAGAACACCTATTTCAACTAATAACTGGTAAAGCGTCAATAATAAAAAGCGAGATGAGCTTGTATAGAGATCGGAGATTCCATTTGGTGTAACTATCGATTATATAACCGACAACAATCCAAAGTATTGTTCGACCTAAAATAATATCAGAAACTTCCTTAATCTATATTTCATAAAAACCGAAATAAACGCCGCTTACATCTTGACGTGTATTCCGCTGTCAGGTCAACATGACACTGCAACAATGGTTCTGTTCCACCCCCAGTTGAGGCCGGGGATTGGGGCGTAGAACGCTCCGCATAATAACTCGCACAATTTCCGGTCCTTCCCAGGAGACTACGCTAAGCCATTGCACGTACGCCCCTGAACAAACGGCTCACTACGATGTATTAAAATTTAAATCATTAACCAACCCCCATCGGTGTAAAGATGGTATTAAAACTTTAGTCTGTGTAAGTCTTCTTGTTTTTAGGTTTGCTTTGTTCTTTTTATCCCCTTCGCGAAATTGTTTTCTTTAGTTTAATAATTTATATCGGCAGCCGTGGGCATTTTTTAAAATTATATTGCAGGTTCAAAAAAATAACTAGCCATTATATCTACGTGATTTAATCAAATATTTACATAGACGAGCCACGAATATTTAACAATAATGGAGAGATATCTAATGTGGCCTGTAGTGTACAGGGTTATTCATTATATTTAGGCCACCCTTTATTATCGTTATTATTGGAGCTAGAAAAAAAAGTTTCCGACAAAAGTTGTAGGGCTGTAACTGAACTCCTTTAATAAGTTAATGGAAGCACAGTGGCGTGAAGAAATTGAGAGGTACAAGAAACAAACATATTTTTTTAAGGGAACACCCTGTATATTGTTCAATTTTTGAATTACCTACTTTTTTTCTGATTTCAAAAATATGACATGATAGTCCCATCTTTAACCGTTTTCGAGTTATTGAACATTGAAAATCGTATTTAAGCTATTTATTATAGGAATGGAAATTACAATTATTAAAGTAGTCTATGAAAATGACAAGTATTCTGTTATCATATCTGTCAGCGTTTCATATAATAACAGAATACTTGTAATTTTCCTAGACTACTTTAATAATTGCAATTTCCCTTCGTATAATAAATAGCTTAAATACGATCTTCAATGTTTAATAACTCGAGAACGGTTAAAGATAGGACTATTATGTCATATTTTTGAAATCAGAAAAATTCAACAATATCCAGGGAGTTCCTTTAAAAAATATATTATTGCTTCTTGTACCCCCACTGTACTTCCATTAATTTATTATAGGGGTTCAGTTACAGCTCTACAACTTTCGTCCGAACCTTTTTATTCTATCTCCAATAATAACGATAATAAAGGGTGGCGTAAATATAATGAATAACCCTGTAAATTACTATTTTACTGCAGTTAGATACCTTAATAAGACGGGTACGGTAAGGCGGTACCTTGGGTAATTAAGGTATAGGATAATAAAAAAATCACTACAAATTATGAAAAACAGAGACCACTTCAAAAGATAAGATGAGTATCGACTGAGTAACACATGGAGACTGACTACCATGCACCTTCTGAAGAAACTGCCAGCTTGATCAGGATAATGTTAAGTCAAATTTGACAACCATGGTAACATCCGGAGGAAACCACTTCATTGGACAATAGCCGTGAAAGCTTGCATTCTACCATTTATACCTTGTTAAATAATTATTTCTTATTATTAGCCTTAATAAAAAAAAATCGTCTATGTGATCCCTAGTCAGTGTAAGGGACTTTTTAGATTCATATTCTTCTCCTTTCCGATTCAAAAAAAGAATAACACGTGGAAAACCAATGTCAACTCTTTCATATAGGTTTATAGTCGATTGAGGCATGGACTATTATCTCCATAGTGATGAATTTTTATTCTGGGAAAGATCGCTGTTGAAATACGCCGGGATGCTGTCTTCACAAAACGTTTTTATTTTGTTATTAAAACACCATTTGCGATACTCATTATAGTATAGTTCATTGTATAAATGGTTGGATTTTATTATCATTTTGCTTCAACTGAAATTTTCAAGCAAACAATAAAAATTTGATAAGCAAGCAATAGAAAAAGGACACTTCGCTTCAAGGTGTCATGACCACTCTAATTTGTAACCCTGGACAATACCTAACACTTTTACTTCTATTACTATGTTGGAGTTATCATCATGGCAAATGGTGTGAATCTTTGGAGAATATTGTTTAGAAAACAATATCATTTGCGAACAAGAAGAATAACAACGGCTCTAGTATCCATCCTTATAGTACACCTTGTTTGCTGTTACAACTAATACTTGTGATATTGTGTATTTTATTGAACATACTAATTATACTAATTTATCAAAGTTTTTATCTGTTATGCGTATGTGTTAATTTTGTCTCATTAGGAAACATTATTGTTTTATTTTGCCTCGTTGTTATTGATTAAAATATAAGAACTTATCAAAAGTTGTTCATTTTATTAACAACATCTTGACAGATGCTTTATGACTGATGCATTATTTTAGTTGGCCCTCCTTTGATGTATGGCACCTGTGACAACATCACGCCATTTGCCGCGGTTGCCTGTTAGACAAACGGCCCTACCAAAGTTCCTCCTCGGTTTTGTCTAAACTTCAACCAACACCAATAACTCGAATCTAGAAGAAATCCGACCCTCCCCGACACGATTATCCAGCATCGTGTTTTCTAGCATTTTATCATTGTTTAGTTAACAACAACCAGAGAGAGGAAAATCAACAACTGTCGAAGGAAACTCAGATGGCAAGCAGCGTTTGATGAGGCCGTACGCCTACTTTGCAACCGCGACAGATGAAGTGGTGCTGTCAATCGCGCCATACAGCTATGAGAGGAGAACTAAAACCGACTGTCAAGACGTTGTGAATAAAAAGAGGAAGGCCTATGATTTATATCAATTCTCAATATAGTTTCAAAAATCGTTTATTAAACTTAGAGACTTATTGTTGGTTCAAATATAAATTAATTTAAATGTAAAATATGAAAAATAATAAATAAGTTAAACCTCAAAAAATCGGCAGAGACAGTACATGTAATATTTATTTTAAACACATATACCGAAATAAACTCATAAGGTCTAAGCTTCCATCGCCCCTACACAGACTTCCGAAAGTGAACGCCCGTGGTATAGTTAGATATAAAATCACACAGTGACTTATAATTTTAAATAAAATTTCTTATAAAATGCGGTGATCTATTATTTCCTTTGAACTATAAACCTAAGAAGTTCAACATGTATGCTGTGTTTAAAACAAGTCCCTCACATCCCCTTTTTGAAGTTTACTTAAAACCAAAACTTCCGGTATGGTTCCCCAAGGTTCTATTTGGACACATGTCTTAGCCTGGTGACTCTCTGAGGAGCTCAAGATATACAATTCCGACGAGAGGGGACATTAAGACCTGACTTATAAAGATATTCGGTGACATTTCCATGCGGTGCCGGTATAAAAACGTAAAAAAGGGTAAGTAAAGCCATGAAATATGGATATTATCTAGTGACGTGAAGAGCGGGCGTGCACCTTTATTATCTTGGCTAATGTTTTGTTTATTTTATGTGTTTATAAAAAATATTCATTCATTATGTGGGTGCGTGATACAAGGAATTAGTGTTAATTACCCAATTTGGTGGTAGCGGGCGAATTAACTAATCATTTTTTGCCATTTCTTAACAACCATTATATTTACATTTATCAAGAGATTGATAAAGGCCCTAAAATATATATGCGTCGCATTACAGACCTTGGAAGTATCCAGAATTCCATTAAGCTTGAACTTTTGCTAAACATTTTCAAATCTCACTGCCCACCCTACTTAAGTATACGTATTTAGAATATATATTTTGACTATTTCATTTCGCAAAAATTAATGGTTTAGTAACCCAAGCTATAACTAGGAACAAAAATTATAATGCAATATTTGGAGTGATGGAATGTGATGAGAAGTGTTATCTTTGTTGTACAAGGGTACCATAGGTATATAAATAAATCTTAAGAAGCTTCCTTCTTATTCACAACGTACTCACATGCATTTTGTGATACATGCACTATTCTAGTTGGCCTCCGTCCGTTGTATGGTACGTTCGACAGCATCACGCCATCTATCGCGGTTACTTGTTAGGTGCACAGACTCACTAAAGTTCTTTACCATTAACTACTTGGTGTCATCAGCCCAACGCGCAACGTTTAGAAGGTCCGCTTTCTTCTCCTTTTGCCACCCGATTTTCCCTGAACTATCAGCGGTACTATATTGTTCTTTTTCCAGTTTATATGACCAGAAAATGAAAGAATACAGGGAAATACGATTCTAGATAGTTTCCCTCGGAATCACATTTCTTGGAGAATAGAGCTGCTAATGCAATGGCCTGTCAAGGGAATTCGTAATAAACGTCTACAGACTCACATCTCGAAAGCATTAACAAAAAAATATTTTGCAAGTTTTATGAGCTTTAAACGTATCCATAAGGTTTGCGTGCATTAACCAACTAAAGCAACGTTATTCTCGAAAAAACTTTTGGTTTTGAAGATATTTGGGGCCAATTTATTGCCAAAAAAGTAATATTGTCGTTAAATTTAAAGCGCATATAAATTAAAAACAAAAAAAACGTATTATAGGGAAGAGACGGGGAATTTTAACTTAATTAAAAGTGGACATTTTTATATCTGTGATACTCTTCAAGATATTCACAAGACTCATAATTGTAAAAAGGATATGGTGTTTTTACTCCAACTCGATCAATTTGTATCTCAACGTTATGATAAAACAACCAAATTATAGGAAATTTAATAAGCTATGAAGAACTGAACATTTTTGTTTCCATGTTAACCCTTTCAGGACAGATAAAAAATGACAAGAGATAAAATAATACGTAAGAATGTCTACTTTTAGGAACTTTGAAACTTCTTATCCGTGTTGGAAAAAAATTTCTTAGTGAAGGTATTGCCCACCAGTTCTATTAAAATCGTTATCAATTTTTTTTTCCAAGGGACAGTTCGCGATTTAAATATGTCTTACTAGTGGATCTTCACTACTGCGTACCTCTTCACATGGGACTCTGAGACATCATTATTCTACCGAATACACAAAATCAAACAACTCTTGGCAAACGATTCTCAACATTATTTTCAGATAATGAAAAAGAAGAAAAATATTTGTGGTCACAAAATTCACATAATTTAATTAATTCATTATTTGTTAAAGTTCATTTTTGCGTACATAAGGTAGTTCCACAGGATAACCACTAGTCTTCAAAGGGTTAAATATTAGATATTAGATATATGATACTTAACTGTTATATAGCCAAAATAACATTCAGTCACTAATTACTAGGTAGGAACACCAGAGACGCAAATAATTGCAAAAATCTGTAGTAAAGCATAAATTTTCACCTTTCTGGTGGATGTAAATCGTAATGTATTAACAATGAAGAAAAATTGTTTAAATAAAACTTGTAACTTTTTTGCTTCCTACAATATTTGTGATACCTAATTTTAGGATATAACTAACAGGAAATTAGATCATCGAGAAAATCCTATTTCGACCGAAATTTTTCTAATATGGCGGCAATGATATTTTTTTGAAAAACATCAAAGAAAAAAATCACTTGTAGGAATTATTCACGAGTACCCTCCGTTTTTCTGTTCTACAGACTGTGTTATTATGTCATAGTTCACGAAAATAACCATTAATTTTCACTAAGATTATATTTTAACAATGTAACTATTCGTTTTCTTGAAACCTAAATCAAATTACTTACCTAATAATTGATCGCTATGTCTTAAATCATTTCAGACGTCAGGAATTCAGAAACCCCTGATCTATTTATGTAATCTGTAACAAAAATGAAATAATCATTAAATTTGTGACAAAAATGAATCGTTAAATAAATTAATTAAATAATATATAGTATATATTAAATTATACATATACTCTGTCTCTGTTTGCACTAATTAAATTCAGGCAGGGCATAGTTCAGCATATCTTATATTGTCACTTTCAAGAAGAGCAGATGGTGTGTATGGCTTTAATTTCATTACCATTGTTATTATAATTTTTCTAAAATTGTTATTCCCAAAAAAGTTGGAACCGATAATTATGTAAAGAAATCTCAGAATATATAAGCCGCCATGTCAAAAATTATTAAAAACAATATTATTGGAAAATACGTCTTTAACGCAATATGGCTGTTACATTTTTCAAGTATAGCAGACATATTTTCCCTTGAATTCAAGTCCGCATATATTTTTAAAATGTGGGAATTCTCGTATAGTGATGTAGAGAAAATAGATAATTTAAAAAATCATAATAGCAAATATTCGTATGTTATGAATGTACAAATAATAAGTAAAACAACGAAGAATATTATATTTTATCCCCTGATTAATTTAATCAATCACTGAATCAGAGAGCACACCTTTCCATCTATACTTAAATAGTTGAAGGTCTTCCTTTTTTTTTTTAAAGAGCAGATGTGTCGAACTACAGACATACCTATTTCTTTAATTCTAATATTGGCGAAAATTTTCGCATGAAACTCCAAATTACGAATTTCTTCAATGAAATCCATCTTTTTCATTGTAGTGAACAAACTTTCAACCATCCTCGCAATTAATGGCCTGACTTTTACGTTATTTTGAATTAGTAATATCATCGGTGGAACTTTCTGTGACTTAACAAAGGCTTTCGATTGTGTATCCCACAGTATTATCTTAGGTAAACTAAGTCGATATAATTCTGATCCAAGTAGTATGCCTCTGATATACAATCCTATATTTCAGGTAGGATTCGATGCGTTCCATAAAAAAAACAATATACCATAAAAGACGTCGTACAGCAGAGTTCGGTGCACGGTCCTTCTTCTTCTTCATTTAGCGGGGCAACGAAGGGTCGCCGCACTCAGGCCTTGAGGCTCATTGTGCTACCGCTACGAATTTATTGAATTCCCCCATTCAGGTCGGATTCTAACCCAAAGGCCAAAATTCTTCCTATAGGGGCATTCCTTATTTCCTCCAGCACCGGAAAACCAATGCCGAAGTGTTTGTACCTCAAGTTCATAAGACTAGGGCAGGAAGTAAGGACGTGGATAGAAGTCTCCTCCTCGTCCCCGCAGAACCTGCAGTCGGGGTTATCAACCACCCCTATAGTGTGCAGGTGTTTTTTGAAGGAGCCGTGTCCAGTCAAGAGACTTACAACGATTCTGACCTGTGTCCTGCTTAGTCGCAGGATTTGTTCTGCTCACTTCGGCAAGGGCCCTGAGATCAGGAGCTTCGCTTGCCGGAGTCCTGGGTAGGAAGCCCAGAACTCAAAGAACTGGGACCGTGTCCAGTTCTCTACTGACTTATTGGCACTTGATCTAGGGTAGCCGAGAGCAGGCTCCGGACCCAGTAGAGGCATCTGAGAGCCCCCTCTGACCAGAGCGTCTGCCCGCTCGTTACCCTCGATGTTGCTGTGTCCAGGCACCCAGAGAAGCTTGACCCAGTTGGATGAGCCAAGTTCACAGAGTGCCTGTTTACAGTTCTGAACCATTTTTGACTTGGTCCGGACTGATGCAAGGGCCTTGAGGGCCCCTTGACTGTCGCTACATATATATATGTGCTTGTTGGAATATTTCCTTCGAATATTCTCCGGTGCACAGACCAAAATAGCAAAGATCTCGGTCTGGAATACCGTGGCGAATTTGCCCAGGGCATAAGAAAGTTCAGCTCTGGGCCTTTCACCGTATATCCCCGCTCCAGCACTTTCCTCAAGCCTCGATCCGTCTGTAAACCAGACGATATCGGCAGGCCTGAGTATGTCCTCGAGTGGGTTCCAGTCTTCCCTTTTTGGGATGATAACCTCAAAGGGTTCTGAGAAGGAGAAGGAAGGCACCATATCATCACTCCTGGCCTCCAGAAGTGAGTGAGTCTCTATCACGTCGGAAAGGACCCTTGTGCGCCCTAATTGTTCTCCTCCAATTTTCTACTGACCACCGCACCTCAGCCTGTAGGCCGCTTTCCGAGCCTCGGCCTCAATCACCAAGTGAAGGGGCACGAGATCCAGAAGGACCTCCAGAGCTGCTGTGGGGGCCGGGTGCACGGTCTAGTTCTATTTATCATTTGTATAAATGAACTTGCCAACTGTGATAAAAATACCTCTTTCAAATTATTTGCTGATTACACCATTAAGATAAACCGGAAACAATGAGCTTCACCTTTCACCTTATAAATGTCAATCATACCGTGACTGATAATGTTGTTAAATTTCTTGGCACCATACTTAGTTGGGACAAGTCAAAAAAGATATTTCTTTTATTTCACAGTGCAAATACTTTTAGCCTACAAAGAAAGTGTGTTAAAATTCTAGCATGCGTAAACTAGAGACGCTTTTCTTGATTATTTTAACGATTTTAATATCCTTACTTTTAATACTCTGCATATCAACCGTAACATAAATAAATTTGAAAATCAGGAATTACTCACGTACCACAAGTATTTTAAAAGTAATTTAAAACATAAGTTTCTTCGGCTAACAATATCTAGAAACCGTACTGGCCATTATTGTATTAATTTTTTAAATATATTACCAGACAGAATAAGACACATCCAGTGGAAGTATAGTAACGACAAAAAAATTTTTAAAAATTTTTATTGTCCAAATAGGCTTAGAATGAAACGTCGAGATTTCAAGTTTGAGCGAAAAAAAATTTTCTGTCTGTCGGTCTGTCGGTCTGTAACTTTTTTTGTGCGCACGTTTACTCTGGAACCGTTTGACATATTGACTTGAAATTTGGTACACATATGTACTTTAACGAGATCTAGAACTAGATTATATTTTCATCTTGTTCCGTCGAAGGGTTGGGGGTAAATTGGGGTAAATTTGGAGTAAATAGGTAAATCAAGCAGGTAAGAGTTCATAAAATTGATATTTAGTATAAACAAGAGAAGCTAAGGTCTCAAAAAAAATTTTGGCATTAGCCACCCCCATTACCACCTCCACCCCATTATCAAAGGGGATAAAAAAAAATGTGATTTAGTGTGTGTACAAGATCCAGAAACCTCAAAATATTTTTTTACTTTTTCCACCCCCCACTCCCACCCGTCACTACCCCCACCCCACTACCGATGTGGGGTGTCGTTTTATGGGTTTTTGGGGTAGAGGATTTCAAATATTGTATTATTAAAGTTCCATAAACAATTATTTCCAGATACAAAATGTTTTCGTTTTGTGACTTGGATAGAAAATCCGGATGTGGAAGTAGTGATTCCTTGGGCAGCGGTTTTTTGATGAATATTTTAAAGAATCATTTTTGGACATCCAAGCTTACCCTCATATATACATATTTCTCATAATCTTTAGAAAGTTATATTTATTGACATACATTTGTTTTTAAGTGTGTGTTTATATATTATTTTGCATTGTATTTTTCATGCATATTATTCAATAAATTAATATTACTTTGTCTATCTGTAATTCATCATATTCTTTTGTCTTGACTTGCATAATACTTCTATATTCTAACATTAATAAATTATATGATTATTACTATTATTAAACATTTCTTTCGAGTCCCTAATTTAAATAAATATCAAAGTATTTCGACGTCACATTATGGAATGTAGATACAAAACACTGGAATTGAAGTCAATTTGGACCAACACGTATATATTCTCACATTTTTAAATTAATATCTCTTTATTCAGAAAACAAAGGGAGAGAGCAAAAAATGAACTGGAATTAGGATTCGGATTTAACTAAAGGATTTGCTGAATGTATTAGATAACAACAAAATGATTAATACGTCGGGTTTCTAATGGAGAATTTACAAATAGGTTTGCGCTGAAATTATGCCTGCTAATTGACACCAGTGTCCATTAGGATATTATAGGACATCACATTCTAATTAAAAGCTGATTTCATCAAGTCCTTTGACAGTTTCAACTCCACAGTCGCAGTTAGCTCTTCACATGACTATCGCGATTTAGAAGACTCTTTATAAACACGGTATATAGTAATGGCTAATTATACAATGATTTTAAAAGCTTTTAACTTCTGCACTGGGCTGGACCAACTTCGTACATAGAAGGTATTTTAATAATAAATTTGTTTACGTTAACATTGGGTTATGCATAGAATAATGGAAAATTTAGCTGCACAGAGGAACAATATTCACCTAATTTGCATGTTACATGTGGTGAAAAGTAGTGTTAATAAATAATTTAAATTCAGTGGTATGGAAAACAGAAGACAGCAGAAATAATTATCATATGCAAATAGGGTCAACATTTTGAAATTTGATTAGTTATCATTGGACAAAACAAGGCTGTGATTTAATTTTTCATTTCTTTCATATTACTCATTAAATGTAGTTTAGTCAATCATTTAACGTTTGAATAATCCTGCGGTTCTAGTCGAGAGTGGGCTATCGAAGTATAGCGTTTTGATACCTGCTGTATCTAATTAAAGAAAAATATTTGCCGTCAGTCAAACTGTCTATCCAAACTCATTAAAATGATAAGGGAATCTCCAATAATTCATTAACTTTAGTTCAAAAGCAAAATACTTGATGTCCCACGCATCTAATATTTAACTATATACCACTACCCGATGTCTGAGCCTATTTGATGTGATAGAAATATCATGAAACGCACAAGGCCTATTAAAGCTAGTTTTCTTAATTTTTCTTTGTGCCTCTGAGGCTAGGTAAGTTAGGGAGGCAAACGCATGCCGTGGCATATTGATGCTTTCAAAATGGGGGTTCGAGGCGCTTGGTATGATTCTTAGAGAAATATCACGAAAAAATAGATAGAAAGAGGCGAAGAGGATGCTCTCCAAAGCTTTGAGCTGATGTTAAAGTTGACTACACAATTCTTAGGTGTGTAAAAAATGCCGGTGACTTTGATCTTTACCGCACCGTCAAAGATACAGACATTTTTTAAACGCCTAAGAATTATGTAGTCAACTTTACTAAGAAACTGATGATGCTAATGAGTTTCGCCGAGGAAGGTTACTCAACAAGTAGCCGCGAAAGACGGTGTGATACTCTTAGGTGCGTCATACAGGAGAGGGAGACCAATTTAGTGGTCACAGAACGTGACAAAATGTTATGAAGAAGAAGAAGAGGAGACGTTTAATTGTTATGAATTTAGTAATTAATTGCATGTATGCCGAAATGTGTATTATTTTACGGGCTCTTTGCCATCGAGAAATATGTTCCTATTTTGGGTCAGAAAATTTTTCTCAGAACTTTTCCTTTTTGCACAATCGGTTTCTCGAACAAAGCGCACATCAGATTTAGCCTCCAATGCATTTTCACTTTAACGAGGGATCAAATAGACCTTCAGATTTAGCCTCCAATGCATTTTCACTTTAACGAGGGATCAAATAGACCTTTTCATCAAATAATGAAGAGTAAAAAGTAATGCCAGTATTAGATAATTATAAAATAGTCTTTTGTACACTGTATAAAGTACTTCATTTTGCATATGTATCTGCTTACATTATTATTCTCATCTGACTATTTACCTTAAGGGGTTTTAAAAAGTATAGAGATGACAGCATCGTATTGTTTGAGTTAACATGGGTTATATTTACCAGTTTTATAGTAAGTATCTTTCCTAACTAACACAAAAAAGAGAGACGAATCCTATTTTCTAAAAAGCAGTATTTTCTAAAAAGCAGTTCTGATCTTTCTGTTGAATGATATGGCTCACAATCTGTCACTATTACAGTGTGGCCTATTACTCTTAGAAGCAGGTCCTCTCAAGTGTTCATACAAGGAAACACTACACAATACTAACTACCTAATGATGTTCAAGAATTTGCTAATATTCTTAAGTGAAGGTCTCTTTCCAATAAAAGATCAATTCAAGGACACCTATTGCCTACATACTAGGGAATCACAGATACATTGGCTTCCCTGGTTTATCTTATCTTGATTTCTCGCCATTGAATATATATATAGCATAAGTATATAAGGCATAGGACACTTTGACTAATATGCACAATCCCTCACTGATCTGGACCTTACTCCAATATGACATTCAATTTATTGAGACATTGGTTTTTAAGAGATCGTTGGAAACGTGTCTATATAAGTTCGAGCATCATAAGTATTATACACATTGTTTATTCAGTTTTCTGTTTGTGATTAATTTTCCTAGAATTTTTTATCATTTCATCTTTAATCATCTACTAACTACTGTATAATCCTCTCTGAAGTCTTTATTTATAAAAGTGCCGATATATTAAGTGAGAGAAAAGGTTCCTCGAATGTCAAGGAATAATTTGGTATAAGACAAATTAAAATCTATATCGTGAAATAAAATATTGTCTATTTGAATGCAATACACATTTACCGTCAATTTACTAATATAACAGTTAAAATTGTAACATATCGGACAAAATTCATAAAGGCTCAAAAATTGGTAGAAATAACGGGAGGCTAGCATAAGTATTATTAAACTGAAAAGTTCCCAACCCTGAATAGTGTGCTTCACCCCCTCAGCGTTTTTTCCAAAGGAATTAATGCAATCAATGTGCTTAATAAAAGAGGAGATGACTTACAAGAAAGACAACATGCAAACTTTTAATAATGAAAAAGCTAGTCATGAAGAAATTGCAGATGTAGGAGAGCGATTTGTTCTAGCTTTATACAACTCTATCTCTGCAGAAAATAGTCTAGATATATGCAGATTCATGTCTTTTAACAAACTTATTGATAAAGCGTGTAATTCTGTAATTTTATCAAAACTACCACCAACTTCTGCTGCTGCTCGGCAACACTCATATCGCGTTTTTTACCAAATTCTGGAAAAACGTTACGCTAGAAGCTACTGATTGGGGATCGACAAATGTCGGCGGTATATTAACTCCAACTATGACAAGAAAAGAACCAGCTCCAGAATCTGTTTTAAACACTAATTTCTTGTTCATGCAAATTAGGGTGAGAAAACAGGTGCAGTTGCAGAAGAGCAGGCTTACATTATAATGTGTTACCATTGCTATGGACAAGTATGCATGAATGCCGAATCTATGGAAGATAACGAAGATTGAATAACGTAGGTAACCTTCTGATAATTAGTGCATTTAGCCTACAGGGGACACCACGTGAAAAAAACGTGCCAAGTACTTTACCTCTAAATCTAAATCTAAAGGGTGGTGTGGAAACAAGTATACACAATATTTTCGCTTCTTTAAAAATCACGTTATTTCATAGAGGTGAGAGGGTGAAAGCGGTACATTTATTATAATTTTAAGAGGAGTTTAGTAGCTACTGCTTTACCGTTGAGCATTGGACTTTAAAGCAGATTATAGTAAAGATTACAATTTATTGTGTTAACTGGAACCAACCTTTATGTGTATGCCTTATTTTCCACAGTACTATTAATTTTAGGAAAAAAAAGTGTAGAGACAATTTTGATCGAGAATTTTTTAAGGAATAATTTTGTATATAGGCTATTTTTATCAAAAAGTGCACCGTTTCCGAGATAATCTAGAAAATTTCAAAATGGGGGTGGAGACGACGTCCTAGGGGATGAAGCACACTATTCAGTTTAGCAATTCTTATGCTATCCTTAACATTTCTACCAATTTTCAAAACCTTGTGAATTTTGTCCGATATAAATCGTTAAATTACTGAACTACGTGTAGTTTACGAGAAATCGTCTTTTCCTAACTTGTAAGAGCACTTAATAAGAATAACAATTATGGTCTCTGAAACTAAATTCCGATAATTTTGGTCCCCAAAAAAGAAAAAGGTCATCAACCGGGAATATAATACATTATTTACTCCTCTAGGTCCCATATGTTCCTACCTCAAAATATTTTTTTGAATGATTTTATTTCAAATTCCTCCACCATAAAATATACCATCCTTTGCTGATAACCTTTAAACGTATCTATAAAATTATTCAAAAAGTTAAATTTAAACATTTTGCACGTATATAAAATGGAATAAAATATTCTATCTGTAGGAACCTATTTTTTCCTGCATTAATGATTGATCGGTATTGTTAACTACTAACTAAATTACTTCAATTATCAATGTAACAAAAATTTAAGCACACAATCTACGATTGGATATACGATAATACAAAAAACCGAAATCGTTTTGTCACTACAAGCTTGATATGAGATTATGTTGTAGCTTGTACTTGGTAAATTGGATGTGTATTTTTTATACAAAGCTTATCTTGTTGGTTTCGTTTGAGGTAGTAAGTGAAATGTGTGTTATGCACAGGTTGATGAAAGAAAATAGGGTATTCAGAAAAGAATGCCTGCTTCTATTGAAATTTGAAAATCAATAGAACACGCTGATATACACAGCAGTACGCGGCGATAAAAAGTAAGAGGGACGTAGAACGTTCCTAAATTATTTCCGAGAAATTGCTAGTAATAAAGAGCGAATAAAGACTGTTAAAGCAAAGAAAAATTGCAGAAAATCTACTTTAGCTAAGTTCATTGGATTTTCGCTGTCACCAACATGCGACGCGACAAAGTGCCTACAACACATAGTTTTTTATGCGCGTTAATCTATCTGGCTACAAAGGAATTTAAAAAAAATATATAATTTTTTAAAATTGCCTGAATAAATTCAAGAGCTAAATAGTACAGTAAAATTACATATTTATTTGAATAAAATTCGTAACTGCTTTCTCACATATGCTTCAAAGTACTTTCTTTTGGTTTTGGGTAGTAAAATATTCGGCAAGTTGCAGGTGTATCAATAAATCTAAATTAAAATAGAATATTTTCGATACAAGTTGCGAAAGAGTGGTGTTTTAGGCACGCGACGTGAAGATGACAACACGTTGAGTGCCTAAAGCCACTATCTTGCAACATGTATCGAACAAGTTTTTTCGCAAAATCATATAATATTATTTATTTTAGTAAAAGAACAAAAAATAGTTTTTTTCATTTTCTTAAATCATCATAAATTTATTTAAATCACTATTAACCCACCAAGAGACGGCGCTCTTATAATAGTAAACAACAAAGATTTGACATATAATTGGCATTTGTGATATTAGAAAAACAGTTTAATACAGTGAAAATTGTATTCCTAAAGTATTAAAAAACGGACAAGTATGAAGAAATGCCTAATATAATTTTATCAAGTGATTTGTTTTGACAGTTTTATCAACAAAGTTAACCTTCCATTAAATGTCAATTGAAAATGTTGTTCACTATTATACAAGTTATGCTGTCAGAACGCAGATGTCTCCCACTCCGTGATTTTCTCGAATACACAAGTTGGCTACTAGGATGCTATTGTTAGATGTGCACAAACATCATAATACGACAGACCACCGACAAAAATGGATCAAAATTGGTGGGGATGTTTATGAAGTCATCTCTGAACGTGTGTAGTCGGTCATAGCAATCCGGTTTGCAGCGGTGCAGCGGCAGCCCATTTTTCTGATCTGGCTTAAATAATTTTTAAAATAACCGGGACAGAAATATAAAAAAAAAAGATATATTCTACACAAAAAGGAAACCACTTTTCTCTTTAGCATTTTTCTCCAGAGCGCATCCTTTCGCCACAAAAAATTAATGAAATTAGAAAAATTCGACAGAAATTGGCCTCGGACTAAAAAAATGGGGGGTTGATTATATAAAAAAATATGTTACCCCGTAAAAACCCTATTAAACGGCTGCCCCTGCGGCTGCAACCCGGATTGCTATGACCGACTACACACGTTCAGAGAATGACTTGATAAGCATCCCCACCAATTTTTGACTCTCCAGCTTGTGTTCCAATTTTATCGGTGGGCTCTCGTACAATCAAACTTTCTTGAATCTGTGGAACTGTCAAATGAATTGCCAAAAATATTCGAAATGTTACTATTATATGACGATTTTGCGAAAATAAAATTATGGATTATGTTATTTACTTAGAAAAAACCTTTTACAAAGCAATGGGAAAAAAACACGCGCCCCACCCAGGGTTTCTTCATGGCATTTAAAAATAGACGACACAAAAACGATCTTGGAAAGGAGGGGAATCACAGAAGGTAAAACATAGTGACGCAAAGCTAAACTATAAACCAATATTTATAGACTTCATAGATTTCTTTTGAGCTAAGAGATAGCCGATTAAGAGTATTGAAAGGAGCCATCATGTTACAATTAGATTCTAATTAGATTGTCAGTACCATCTACATTATTTTCAAACCCCAAAAAAATGTATCACACTGTTCACATAACTGGGAGTGTAATACTCCGATTTAGTATAAGTGAGATGGTATTGGCACGGTAGCTCAGTCAGCTAAAGCGTATTGTGTGGCGAATATGTTGGTCACACTATCTATCATATACTGAATTCGAGCCTCAGGCCCAGCTCCGGTACTGACAATGTCGGTGGGTATAGATGTGTATCTTTGTTTTTCCCAATGTGTTACAGCTTTGGCTTTGGAGCTGCCTATTATATGTAGTGTGTTTATGTTTATAAAATGCGTGTCCTTTTATTCGATTAACAATTGTCACATATTTTCTAGGTATATTGAAGTGGTTTTAAAGTGTCATTTTGTCAATATTTACAGCTGCTGTTTACTATACATTTTTGCAGAATTTCCGAATTATTTCTTGCTTCTGCTTTGTATAGAATATAATAGTCAAAGATGCAAATTTCATGTTCTACTTGGGTGCTTATAGCGGTTTTCTAAGGCAAAATATCTATCTGCGCTCATTTTGTTTTAAGTTTATGCAAGGTTTTGCTTGATTTTGAAAATAATAATAATAATGTTTATTTACCATTCCATAGATCTAATTACAATAATAGTATATTATTATATGAGCGATTATGATAGCCATTATTCACGAAGATGACGTTTGAGCCCACGAGCCGTAGGCGAGCGGCGCAAATCATCTGAATGAATAATGGCCATAATCGCGAATGTAATACTATGCTTTTTCTACACCTATTAGACAAATAAATTAGACTGAAACTTGATAGAATTAATCGGTACCTATTCGTAATAAGTCGAAAACGTAAACAAACAATATGGCGGTATGGCGGTACACTTGTCACTGTCACGCGATTTAAAATATTATTGAATCAGCGAAACAATAATTTTTGAATTTATATTTGTGATTGGTCGGATGTAGTGAATTATGAATCGATAATTCACTACAGTGCTAATAATTGTCATATAATTAAATAGGTGTAGAAAAAAATATATAATACAATGAATGCATGTAAATAAACAATAATGAACTTACAGAAGTAAAAACTTGTTTGTAAGATAACAGTAAAACGTGTAGCTTAACTAATACATCTATAATAATACACCACAATAATAGTTACATTCTTGCGCCCAAACACATACACACATACACACCCACTCACTCCGCACGCGCGCACGCACACCTACACCCGCACAGCACACACACCATATGCATGTTGGTTCCTACCCATTTTGTAATAAAGCAATCAACTATTTAGTTTTATTTTATTTGTGTCATTTTCTTAATTTCCCCGCTCTTCTCCCTGGACACCTCCAACCACCACATGCACGCACCATCTTTCAAAAAAGGGGCAGAGGTTTTTCTCCAGTATTAAATTAGATAACTGCATTATATTGTAGATTTACACAGACCTCCCTTTTTAGAAGACAATTCGCACATGTGGCAGAGTATCTCAAGAAAGAAACAGAGAATCAAGTATTTGTTATATTAAACAAATTGTATATATTTATTCTTGGTATATTTTTTATGTAAATTTTTAATTTTCTCTTAAGTGGAGCCAGAGTTTTTCGTTTTTTATAATATAAGGCAATCTATTAAATAGTTTTGGCCCTAGGTATTTATAGCATTTTTGTCCTACCGTTTTTGACATTAGTGGATTAATGAATTTGTTTTGTTGTCTAGTGGTATATGCATGTTGGTAGGTAAGTAATTTATTTTTATTTATATATTGCCTAGTATTTATGGTAATAAAAAATTGTTGTCTAATGTCCAATATTTCAGACTCAAGATACAATAAATCGCTCGGATACCTAGAATTTTTAAGAACCATTATTTTAAGAAATTGCATTTTTATCACTTTTAAATGTTTCAAGTAAGTTTTTGACACTCCTCCCAAGCTATAATTCCATAAGTTAAATTGCTTTCGACTAGACTATAATAAAGTATTTTTTGTGTTGAATATGTAAAATATTTTGTAGGTGTTTCAGTGTAGTAGGCAATGTAGCTTTTTTATAACGTAATTAATATGCAGATCCCATCTCAAGTGGTTATCCAGAATAATGCCGAGGTATTTAATTTGTTTCGCAGATAGTATGCCGAAGTCATCCTGCACAGTTATGTGGGAAAAGTTAGGTAATGATGATTTATAACTGGAAAACGGCAAGAAGTAAGTTTTCCCAGATGATACTGCGATATCTTATCATGGTAATAACTGGAACGAGATAAAAACAAACGTGGAAAGAGACATGTAATAATAGACATGCCTCTTTCCACGTTTGTTTTTATCTCGTTCCAGTTATTAAAACGACAAAATATAGCAGTATCATCTGCGAAGCTTATTATTTTGCAACTACATTGAATTGAAAGTAAGCCATCTATATATACAGTGTAAAAAGAATTGCCTCCAATAACGTTCCTTGTGGCACACCAAATTCAATAATTTCCTGTTTACTTAACACATTGTTTATCTTTACGTGTTGTTTTCTTCTACTTAGGTAAATATAAGTGTTAACCTCGAATGAAAGAGAACGGTTATTTGGAGCAGTAAGAACTAAAGAGAAGTCGGATAAAATGATTGTTTCTTTGAAGTATCGATATAGCTTAAAGCTTTGTAAATAGCTAGAGACTCTGCAGTGATAATGGAGCATTTTTTTGAATTTCACCTTCCACATGTTCGAACAGAATGAAATATGCACAATCAATTTTTTCATTCGATTTAGAGGCATCCGTAAAGTAGGTTACTAGATTGGTGAATTGGACATTACAAAATACATTACGCAGTACACTATAGCTCAACATTGAATTTTCATTTCATATAGGGGATAATATATGAAGATGCTCTAATATTGATCAGTAGTCGAGAGATCCCTAGATCTTATCGACGTTATCCAAAAGTTCATTCTAATCTCGAAGTGACGTCCAACATAAAGTGAGAAATGCTGTAAATGATATAACACAAGTATTTGACAAGCATATAAAACTATCACTATTCACCAAATGAAGTAATCGTCCGATCAGTTTGATAATTATTTACTCAGTCCTTATACAAATGACCAAATATTGGAGCCCTTGTCGAGTATGACAGTCGTGGGAGGCCACCTTTAGATATTTAAGTAAAAGTCATTGTGGTTTTGGTGATTAGGAGCAGATTTTGTTTGATTATGGTATTCATTAAACAGAACAAAGAAAGTCTCGTTTGAGGAGAGTTTACTGAAAAACCACATGATCTTATAAATTTTAAATATATTTCATCTTCCATTGTCATTTCAGAAAAGTATTATTTGAGTCAGACAGATAATAAAAGAAATGAATAAGGCGCGCCATTCCTACAGATTTTATTCAATTATTAATAGCGGTTTCAACATTTAATTTGCGGACTTCTAAATTATTTAAAAGAATTTATTGTCTATCTTTCTTAGTTATTTAACGATATCTCTCTCCTCAAAATATTTTACCTTGAAAAACCTACAGAAAACTAGCAATAAACTCGAATAATTTTAGTAAATGGTATTAGAATTTAAACGTAAAAAATAGTTACAGGATATCCCAAAATACATTCCCTAGAATTCCAATAAGCAAGATAAAATGAAGTTTAAAAGTATCAACAAACTGAAAACTATCTCCTAACGGGTTGTTGCTCTATTTGAATAATAAACCTTACGAAATAGTAGGTGGGGTAATTACTAAATGAATAAGATCTGTAAATAGTACCAAATAAAATAATGAAGTATAATTCGATAAGAACTTAACGTAAATAAAATTGCCTCTATTTTAGATTCCACAAACACTACATTCGAATGCTATCACTCGACGTGCATTTCGCCACCCATGTTGGCATCATCTGGAGGTGACTAAAACTGTTTTAAGTATCTTTGTGGAAATACGTCAGAGGCAGTGTCACACCAATAGTTCCACCTCCTAAATTCTTTACGCTACGTGCTCCAATTCATTTATTTTTCGTTTCAGCTGGCATCTGCATTCACTCAGACAGGAAAGACATGTTCAAATAAGTATTGCCTGTGGGTGTAGCAGGCATATTTTTATTAGTTTAGGTTACAATATTCATCCACGTTTGATAGTATTACCTATATAATTTAGTTTCATACTTATTTACCAATGATTAGCTACTAGGTATTCAAACCTTCACCATTAAAAATGTATTCGCAAAAATCAAAAGTAGAATATGATACACCACTGACATTTTGAAAGTTTGTATACTTGTACTAATAAAAAGGATCATCTCAATGTTTCTTCACAAGGTAAATACCTATTAATATCTTAAAAATATTGAAAAATTCGCCAAATGAAAAGAAATCTCTTTAACTGTTTTTTTTTTGTTATTTTAAGTAACGGCACAGCGATGACTTATGTGCAGAACTCGGAATTTCGGTATTATGATGTCAGAACCAGGATTGACTCTAGGTTATATGTTAGCCCGTGAGGATTTTCCTGTATATATGAAACAATATATCCCACCTTGTAATTCAAATTTCGTAATGCATAAAGTCGATAAAGTCATTTTTTTATAAACACTCACCCAAAGAGAACTGGAGATACATCATAAGAAATGCTTTTTGCCTAATATTCTGATAAATATTTTTTCTTAGTCTCGACAACATAGCAATGTATAGATTGCCATATTTGCCATTAACACACTCTTCCAAAAATTGTCTAAAAAGTGCATTATCTAGTTTCGAGCACGCACATCACATCTAAGTTAAAATTGCATTTCCTGTCACTGCAACCAATCAAATTCAATGCAAAAAGTATTTATTTCTATTTAAGATACAAATATGCAATAATAGACATAATAATTGCCAACAACATACACTGCCCAACCAATACCGAGGTAATATCAGCTCTCAGCAGCGATCATGAACCGGTAATCACCGTATTTGAAATCACTTCAGAGTACGTAAACCGGCAAAACAGACCCCGAGAAAAAGACTACAACTGGGAGCAATTTGAATTAATACTCAAACAATCTCTACCCTGTAACCCAACATGTGAAACTCCCCAACATATAGACCAGGCAGCAGATAATATTACGAAGACCATAGCAGAGACACTTGTACTCTGCCTAAATAATAAAAAGACCAATATCACTTACGCCAACAAGCCACCCCCGCAGATAGTAGATCTAATCCGGCAAAAAAACAGATATAGAAAACACTATAACCAAACCCGAAACCCCGCAGTCAAAGCGCAAGTAAACTTACTACAAAAAGAAATAGCAACCAAAATTAAGATACACAAAGACGAACAGGTCACCAAAACAGTGCTCCCCCATCCCGATGATCCCCACTTTCTTCCCCGCATCTTCAGACGAAAAAGTCATACCATACCCCACTCCATACGTCAACAGGTCAGGCCGTAACCGACGCGGAGAAGCTGTCATCCTTCTCCTCACAATTCTCTTCCCAATTTACTCCCAACACCATATACCCGAGGTACCAAGCCAAGTCACTTGAATTCCAGCAAACACTTACTGAAACCACCCTTCCATCCACTCTCCAACCCATTCCAATTTCCCCAACACAAATCCTAAACAAAATTAAAGAACTCAACCCCAAAAAAGCCCCAGGACTAGATAATATCCCACTATTTGCCCTTAAACACCTCCCCCCCCAACGCCATACTAAACATAACAAAAATATTTAACGCGTGTTTCCAAAACTCACACTATCCTACCTGCTGGAAAACAGCTAAAATTATCCCGGTCCTCAAACCCAACAAACCCAAAAAAGATCCCGCTAGCTACCGTCCAATCAGTTTACTACCAGTCCTGGGCAAGCTCCCAGACTCAATAATCCTAACCCAAGTGCTGGAGGTCATCGAGGACAACCACACCCTCAGCGACTTCCAGTACGGATTCCGTCCAGATCATTCCACCACACAACAGCTGTTTCGCGTTGGTGAAATCCTGACCACAAACGCCAATCCAGGTCTTCTCACAGGGATAATCTCCCTGGACCTCGAGAAGGCGTTTGATAAAGTCTGGCACCCTGGACTGTTATATAAACTCAAAATCGCGGGCATTCCGACTCGTATTACCAAGTTAATACAGTCATACTTACTAGACCGCCAATTCCGAGTGGCAGTTAACCAGGAGTGCTCCTCCCCACTCCCCATCCTTTCCGGCGTCCCACAAGGTTCCGCACTAGGCCCAGTGCTATTTCTACTCTACATCAATGATCTGCCCAAAGCTACTGATCATAGAGTCACTTATGCTATCTATGCGGACGACACAGCACTAATAGCGACGTCAAAAAACCCAGACCTACTAACTCACATCCTACAAAAACAGACTGACAGAACCACAGCCTACTTTGAGAAGTGGGGGCTCAAAGTAAACCCGGCTAAAACTGAAGCGCTGACAGTCACAAAAATTCGCACCCTCCCCTACCCTACCACCACAATTAAGGTCAAAGGGCAAACAATCAACTGGTCGGATGCTATCGAATATCTAGGAATACACCTTGATAGAAAACTCACCTTTGAAAAACAACTCCAAAGTGTAATCACAAAGGCACAACGACGCACTGCCCAGTTATTTCCAATTATAAAAAATGCCCCTACTTATATTGCTGCCCCGATATGTAAATCATACATCCGGCCCATACTCACCTACGCTGCCCCGGTCTGGTACCCTCTCCTAACACCTGGCAGACAAAAGAAATTACAGGTAGCCCAAAACAAAAACCTTAGAATTGCCGCTAATCTTCCCAAATCCATGTACACCACATATCTACATAACGTCACGGGAGTCCCCACCTTAGAACAATTTATTCTCTTAAGACTTATCCCAAGATTTGCCCAAAAGCTGGTAACCAACCATACCAACCCTTCACTGGAGGACCCACTAACTACTAAATTCCTCAACGCTCCCAAATACCCTTCCCTTAATTATATATACAACCCTTAAACCCCCAAGCACACCTAAAAATACCAAGGGCAAAAATAAAGGAGCCCGACATACCGGAAAAAAAATACAGACAAACCAAAACAAACAAAACAAAACCAAAATTCGCAAATAATACTAACACATAACATTGTCGCAAAACATAGAATAGCTCTGTAAACTAACATAAACATAAAACATTGTAACACCCACCATATCCTAACCTCCCCTGACATACCAACATACCAAGAAGACAGAACACACCAAGAACAGAAGAAAGAAAACAAATCCACACTACAAATCGCGGAAAGCGCTCACGAGCGGAAGCCGCAATGCAAGGTATACTAGTAGTCGAAATATGCGCCTAGCCGGAGCCCGACCCAGTGCCAACCAGGCAACCACGGCACACATCGCCGTGGTGATTGTGTGATTGGGTGGGGCGGGTCCGGTTCAGCTTGACGACAATGTTTAAATAGGTAAGGGCACCTGTCCGCCGCGGCAGACTTAAAACTAGGTTGCTAAATAAAAATGTGCTCAAAACAACTCACTCCTTTTATGATTCTTTGGGTAAATGTCTTATATCATATTTGTTTTACATGTCTCAGAAACTGCTTTGCCACAGCTACTGTAATATAATCGTGTTCCGTCAAATTACAATTCTGGCATTTCGCAAATTCACAAACTTTCTGTAGGCTCTGAACGTTTAGACTCAGACTCAAATGCGACTTCATATGTAAATAAATATTAATTAATTCTACTTAATTTCGTCATGTATGGAAGTCGTGGTAACGTCACGCTGTAAATTCACTGATATCAAAAAATCACAGTAATAATTCATATATTTGTGATTGAAAAATCACGACATCCTATGACTACAGAGAACAGACTAACTGCGTGTGTTCTCCCCCGTTCCTGTAATTCTCAATTAACCTTCATACTTACTCACAGCAGAAGAAAATTTATTGGACAAAACGATTAAAAATACAGTTTCAATAATAAAACCGACGTCGCCAAATTTGGATCCATCCTCTAATATATAAAGTAATTATATATTTTATTTTTGGATAGGCGCATGGAAAATACTATTCAAACTTAACTCAAATTCTTCGATTTCTAAACCACCAGGACTAATTTATTTGTTAGTTTATCCTACGCGTAATATAAAACATATTTTACATGCCCATTCTAATAACAATAAAATTTATGAGCACACTAATAACTCGTTAAACTATCTCCTATCCCACTTTTGAACTAATATGAGAGTTTATATTAAACAATAAAACGCTAGTATAACTAATTTAATTATACAACTATTATAAACAAGATCATAAAACCTATAGAATATTGTACTTTATACATTATAAAATATCCATTCAGACCAACTGTTCCAGATCTAAAAAATGGATACGAAAACAGGATCGAGTTGCTTAACAACTACGGCCTGTGCCTCGTTACCCTCTGAAAGACTTCCCTACTTTTGAAATTTCTGTCTTTCATTGCTTGGCGGAAGTTAGATAGATACAACATAATCCTAGACGGACTTCCCTTTCTATGTAGAGAAGTATTTACTAACAAATCTAGGTCTATCCCGAAATAGATCGGTGTATAATCTAGTGACTATCGTCGTATTTTTATTTTTTACTTAACGGACATTTCAATATGAGAATATTCGTTCGGATCGTTATGTCGGTGCTTATTTTGAAACATAAAATCAAAAGAAATATTTTTACGAACACGACTTGTGACAGATACTGTAATTAAAGAATTTCAATTCAGTGATAAAATGTTAAAAAGATCCTCACTTGTTTTATCTTGATTAAATCTAATTGATACTTAACACCTTCGAAATACCAATACTAAATGAATATAAATATTTAGGAATTATAATTTATTTTCCGATAATAATATCGGAGCGATATTTTTAAATTTATAAGTACAGTGGCATTCGCATTCACCCGAGTTTACATAGCCCAAACATTTCCTGTTTCCGCTGGTAATTGAACTTTGGTGTTTTTATTGATTTTGGGATCATCATCGGATTTGGCACGGGCTAATTGTCACGCGTGAAACAATCCAGCAAGAGAGAGCTATAAATTATTAGGTGATGTTCACATCCGATACAATCCGTAATCCGTTCATTGGAAAATATAGTGAAGACCTTTGGTTGGAAGGTAGTAAATCAGGGGGCCAACTAACCTAACTTGAATATATTGCCAACCGACCATTTCAATTGAAATGTCGAGAATTCTGCACGTTATGGCATATTCCAAACCAATCTCTCTGTTAACACTGAAAAGTTAACTAACGGGATTTATAGACCCTTTGAACGTGCATTTATACGTTGAGATAATTGGAATGCAATCTAAATAAAAATATGTTCCTAAAAATGGGTGTTTCTCACATTGTTACAGAATGGCAAAAATATCTGAAAGAACTTTACATTGTATACACAAAAGTAGTCCGGTCCAACTGAATTTCTTCCTTAATATCCATATTATAAAACAAAATCGTTTTCCTCTTCTAATTAATCAGTGGCTCTCACTTGGCCGATTTTGATGATCTTTTTTAAAAGTGAAGATTTGTACCCGCAGTATTGACATTTTGTCATTACTATTTTTTTTAAATTAGTATTCTCATGTATAAACGTAAGAAAAAAATTGAAGAACTTTGCCGCTGGGTCCATATCCAGTGACTTTTACGTCAACGGAGTAGTTAGATTGGGTGAGCACAAGGGTTACATTAGGAAGAGTGAGATTTAGAAGTCGAAGATTTACGAACACGCTTGGGAGAACGGACATAGAATAAACTGGGACTCGATAAAACTTTTAACAAAATAGCATGGGAAGAAAAATTAAAGAGTCAGCAATAATACTGACAAGTGCTTGTCGAATTGTTCCACAGATGTTTGTGCAACTTGGTTACCAATGTTAAAAGAAGAATTTAACACACTTAACATTGTTGAAAATAAAACTGTCAATTATATCAACAGTTCTGTGTAAGTAGTAATCATATGTGGATATTGAATATAACGAATATATTCTTAAAGTTATGTATTTAATATATACAGCACATTCACATTTTCGTAATACAGCTTTAAGAAAGGAAACAGATTCGATGTCCGATACATCAGCAAAATAAGTTATTTTTATATTGTTGTTAATATTCATTTGCCAGAAAACGCCCTCAACTGCTCCTTTGGTGTAAAAGTCACAGGAGTGTAGGTCATTTTTCAGTAAAATACTGGCTAAATGTATTATTTTGTAGATTTCACGGACATTGTTTTACAAGAAACTACATGTGGCATAGGATCCCAGCAAGAAAAACAAAAAAGTTTGGGATATTTCTTTAACACTATATTATTCCCATTTTGGGTGACGGCAATTGTTGTTTCTAACTGTTTATGTAATAAGGAACGCCACTAACATATTAGGTGTTGGAAAAAATAATTCATTTAAAAGTACATAATACAGGGTGTTTCGTGACTGTGCTCCAAATTGATGGAGGAATTTTCCAGATTTTTTTAGGATTTTTATATTTCAAATTTTGCAGACCGTGGAAATAAAGGTGATTTTTCAACTAAATCGCTCAATAATCTTTCTGTCTGTCTGTTAGCGCTGTATCTAAAACATGACTTGACTAAAAATAATAATATTTGACAGGCAGTTAATGGTTATTGCCAAAGAATAGCAGCATATTATCGGGTTTTTAAAGAGAAGCATGAACCTACATTTAGTTATAGAATCTGAACTTCATCATGGATCGACAACATTTGTATCTATGCAACATCGGTAAATATAGAATGCCATTTGGAAATTCCCATTTTAGCTAAGCTCGACCGATGGATCGGCATCGGCATCGGCGACAATGGTACAAAATTTCGCACATTGGCATCGGCATCGGTCATGTGCAAAATATACGGCCGATGGTGCAGATGGATTTTCTGACGGTTGCATACTTAAAGTCTTTGTTGGGAATGAAATGTTTATTGTTCAGATTTAGAATTAATTGAGTGTGCGTTAAGGGGTCTACAGACGATCCAACCAACCAATCGACCTTCTTTGAAGATTGTCATGCGAACTCGTAAGAGTGAGCTGGTCTGCTGGAGCCAACATTGTCGGTACGCTTTGAAGACGCTGGAATTCCAGCAGACCAGTTCACTTTTACGAGTTGTCATGGTAATTTTCAAAGTGTACCGGAAGATTGGTTGGGTAGTTGGATCGTCTGAAGAATAATTTTGTTTATGTTTATAAGTTTATTATGATTATTTCTATTATTATTACCTGTTTACTTAATTTTTTGTTATTTTAGAAAGCTGTTTTGTTTTTTTTTTATAATGTATACCTCTTTCTATTTTTGTGCGATAAATATTACTTTTTATTTTTGAACATGTTGATTGATGTCTATTGTCAAAGTTCAAAATTCAAACATCGGCCATCGGAATCGGCATCGGCCGATACAAGTAAAAACATCGGCATCTGCATCGGCATCGGCCCATCGGCAAAATTCTGCCATCGGTCGTGCCCTAATTTTAGCTGACAAAGGTTTCAACACATTTTGCATCCGAGCGTATACTTATGTTACGAAAGTACAATACTACGACTCCCCTGGTGTGTTTCTTCATGCACATTTTCCATAATATACAAACTATTTCTCCATAATATACTTTGGTTACGTGTGCTAAATAGAAATCAAAATAGACAATATTATTTTATTAGTACGTGATATATCACTATTTACAAAATTATTACAGAAAAATATTTGTTTTATAAATAAATAAATGGTTATTTACAACAATACAATTTAATTTTGATAAATAATGTAGTGCAACCAAACACATTCCATGATCAAATACAATAAGCTAATTAAAAATAATAAATATTTATTACTAGTTTTTATTTAATTAATATTTTATTGTTTGAACATTTTCAATTTCAATGTTTGTGTTATAGAAATTTATTGCCTACAGAGATATAATTGGTATAATATTTACAATTATTTAATTGGGAAACATGCTTAATAATTATCATAGTTTATATTATTAAAAAAATTATTAACATTTCTACCATTTTCTAATAAAATCAAAATTTCAAATTTTCTGTGCATTTAAAAATTGTAAGAAAACTAAAATAAAGATGTTGTAAGTCACATCAGTTCAAATCTAAATTGAGTCACGTGTTCCTTGCTTACACCAATAACAGTTCCAATTTCTTTATATTTGGGAAGAGTTACCACTAATTACCCTAGAGTTTGTGGGGATTGAAAAGTTCATATCATAAGATCGTAGATTTGTCTTCAAAATATGTTGGTATTAAGGTCTGGTATACTAGGTGGAATATGTAATAACGAAAAAACATGGTTTCGGAGCACATCAAGAACAACTATGATTGCGTATCATCAACCAAAAATGAAAAAGTTGCATCTACTCCTCCTTGAAATCAGGAATCATTTGGTATATGTCTGAGTTGGGCAGGCATAATTTTTATATTGTTGTCTCAATAATAACTGGCCAATTCTGCGCTGGAAATGGTAGAAATTTTGTTTATGACTGCTTTAGATACACAAAAAGTGGTATTTAAGAAAATGTCTCTTTGTATATACGTATGTATGTATGTGGACATGATAACGCCGAAATTAGTTAACTAATTTTTATGAAATTTGACAAAAAAGATGACCTGCTATTTTGACATACACTTTTTTGGATTTCAATATAATATCCATTTTCGTTACACCATTCAAAAATAGATGTTATTCTGATTACAATGACACATCACGCTACATTCATTTCCACTAATATTCCCTTCACAAAAAGTGATGAATTCACCGGTGGGTAGATCCCAGCTGCTTTCAATAGCCGACTATTTTTTGTTGAGCAATCACAGAAAACTATATAAAAGTTCAAAAACATCGCGTATGCCATCATAACAGACCAGACTCAATTCAAGATGTCATGCAAAAAATACTTCTTAAGCAATTTGCATAAATTTGTTGGGAAGAAATAAATGATATCAAGAGATGATGAGTAGTCGTAAAAAACCTATAGTATTCGACTCTCTATTTGCTATTACTCATTTGGATGAATCACGTAAACATTACCCTTGTGAGTAACAACCACCATTACAGGCTCGTTGAATAATATTTTATTACGGCACCCCATCGTAAAATTAACAAAGAATAAGCTTTAGCGCCACTTGTTAGACAAATTATGTGCTAATACGTGGAACACCTGTCGTCTTTCGGTAGTTTATGCGTTATTTCTTATTTCTTAATATCTTTGAAACACAAGAGAACGCTTGAATTATAAACAATGAAACAATTTGTTTTCACTGATTATTTATTCAAATTACTTAATTATTATTTAAAAATAAATCCTAAAATTTAATCGATCAACCCTAATGGATCCTCCGTTGCATACGTATTGTTGAAATGAAGATATTTTTGAAAGAGGCGATAATTAGTTCATAGCAACACTAATGTCTGTGTTTTATTATATACGTGCTGTTACCATATTGTGAAATACGGGTACCGAAATTAACAAGAAACTAAATAATGTATACACAGAACGTCAGTACGCTGTCGCAATGCTTGCATTTTCCAGGTATTAAACATTTGTATCGTTGTTTTATATCGAAATGTTTGCTTTTCGAAATGTGTAGTCTTCTCTAACTACATAGAGTTGCATTATTCATAAAATCATTAGGTAATTTTCACGTTCGTCGCCTACTTAATATGCAAGTTGGAAACTTCAACATCTTCAAACAAAACACGACTGAGACATTAAGACAAGCTACGTAGAAATATCATATTTCTAAATAGTAACTCAGCTATAAACTAAATCGTACAAAATATTGCAATTGCATAAATCAAAGCAGGTTATTAAAAGTTCTTTAACATATTTTTGTTGTTTTGTTGTTTAAAATATTTAAATAAATTACAAAATTGCTTATTTCATTCACTGGTGTTGCCAATGGAACTGCTTTGTCCATAAGCTGGACCGGTATTTTTTATGAATGTTACTTCTTTAAGATACATATCTATCAGTATTTATATTATTTTGACTATTTAAAACCAACTTCTCTTGCCAAGAGCCCAAAGGTGTGTTTATACAGAGATCTTAGTCTACATTAATTTGCCTGTCAAATGCGAGTCGGATTTGCACGCGGAATGTTCCGTACTAGATAATATCATATATGACTCCCTGACTAATAAGTTAATTATCATGCGTTTCAACTTCCTATCACGTGTTCGTTATCCTAATAGGTCCATTTTATCCAATAGACTTCCTTAATATCAAGATGCAAAAGAATTCTTGATTGATTGCTTGATTGATTTACCAGCGTGCGGTAGGCATTGCTGCCACTCCCAAGATTTACCGTTGGGCCGGCTACGTTCACGCTGAGTTAGATTTAGGTCATGCTTGTTGTTAGCAGCGAGAGCCACATGATGCATGGTACAGGAGTGTGGAATGGACAGTGTAGGTGTTTGTGAAATGTGTTGCCGCATTGGGTAATGATATGGAATGTTTAGGTCCCATTTTTTCTGTTTCTGCTTCTACAAATTTTCTTCTTCTTCTGAGTCATCTGATTCCTCCGTTTTTGATTTTGACAGAGCATATATCGTTGCGATTTCTTTGTGGTACTCATTTTTTTTTTTTTTTCAGTGTGTTTGGTCCTTTCCTAATTTGTTCATGATCCTCTCGATTGTTGTTCTTTGCCTGTAGTATGATCTCCCTATTTTTAGTTTCTTGCTGTTCAGTATTAGCGCTTTGTTCAGTAAATATATTCTCAGTACGTCATTGCGTGCATTTCTATCCTGTTTGTAGCTGTCTTTGGTCCCAGTAGTGTTGATGTTTTATGTCGCTGTTTTCATCTTGTTGTTTGTTGTTTTTGTGAGTAGTTGGATGATGTCTCTTCCAGCTCTTCTCAAACTTCTTCTGTTGGTTTTTGTTATTGCCTCATTTTTAACTCCATATGTCATCGTTGGCAGTATGATGGCTATGTACCGCCGTTTGGTCAGGCCCCATATCATTTATTGGGGGAATATATATCACCTATATTTCTGTTGATTTTCTGACAGAATTTCGGTTTTAGCGCGGCGTACACTAGTCAGCTCGGGTTTGGTTTAAAAGGCGGTATAGAAAAGTTGCAAATAAAAATAAAATATGAATTTTTATTTACAGTGGGAAGGAACGTCACATCATGGGGCGGAGGGGGCAGAGTGCCCCCTAACCACCCTTAGCTACGCCCTTGAGCATAACATACTTTTGACATTACTTAGCAATTGCATGCAGGATCAAACTGCTAACCTAATATACATGCATATCATATCTATTTATGAAATTTAATAATTGCTCCTTAATAACTTTTGATATATTTGTGATAGACATGATAATGAAATGAATTGATGATAGACATTTTGAATCCTGCATTGAAGGTTCTACTGTTGACAGATTTATTAAAAATATAAACCAACACAGTAACTATGCATTCAACACATCTTTTTACTTTTTCTACTGTAGTGTTTTAATGGGCTTGAGTGTTTTTTTTAATTTAATGTGTTTTTAATTGTTTGTTTCTTCTAAATGAATAGAATAAGTAGATAATGATCCACTTATCCGATGCTGAAAAATTATTGATACAAAAAGCAGTTCGCATTACATTTTTGTCCTCAGAATATATGGTCTAGACACGAACTGGTTGCAGCTTGAACTCTAGTATAATCATTTATGTACGACTCGTAGCCTCGTTCTGTTAAAATATTTAGACATTTTTGGGAGAAATCGTTGTTGTGAAGAATATTTATTGATATCTCCTACAATTATATCTACATGGTGCTTTACATTTGCTTGTAGAAAGTTATGTAGATTTTAGTTGTCTTTGCCCTACCGTCACAAAACTACATTGTTTGATGTTTGTAACAAATTTATTAGCGAATTTTACAAACTTAAAGAAAGATGTTAGTAATATCTGTGGGTATCAATTAATAACAAATCTTTCTAAAAAAATCTGAAAATATTTCTAATCTGTTATTAACAAAAATCAGTTTCCCATAGCTCATCCGTAAAAAAATATCAAATGCATGTAACTAACTTAAATGTTAATAACCTTGATGTGCACAAAATCCTGATCTGTCCATATTCTAACGGACTCAATGTTTTTCAGTTTATGGTATCTGTCTGGCCTGATCTTATTAAAACTCGGTTGTTAACGATGGTACAAGTATATTAGTGATAATGCTTCTATAAATATTTTTCAGTATCGCTTTGTTTGGTAACATTAGCTGAAAACAGTTTGTTGATAAATTTCTTTTTCTAATAACAATGCTCCAATTATAAACTTCTTAGGATTGAGATACGTTAACACTGAGATGACAGCTTAAACACACCATATGATATGTTGATAAGACCCATTGTTACTTATAAACAGTCATTAAAGTAATATTAAAATTTCACTCTGGAAATTTTGATATAAAAGGAAAATAAGTTGCACATTATGTTTAAATGAATTTAAATTACTTTAAAAACCATCAATTTAAATAAGTCAGCGAAGTAGTCGTCCAGTTTATAACAGTAATATGTTAAAAGTAATGCGAGATACTAAAATTCTTCTTAGAACTAATATCACAGGTAGTAAAATATTTAATGTAAGATATATATTTTCCCGGGTAAATTGACGCGAAAGTTAAGACTTGATGGGGCAATAACTAAAATAATTCCTGGCAGCCATACTGGAAATTGCAAGAAATACTTGTCACAGTAATAATAGTTATTATGTAATTTTGGAGCGTCCTGAAAATTCCTTAAAATCACAGGTGCGGAATAAGACTGAAATATAATTAACATACTCGAAAATAATGGTCATGAGACCTTTTACTGGAGAGATCCGTTTCCAAAGAAGTTAATTAAAATAATTATCGTTGGGTCCTTTGGCCATGCCAATTATTCATAATTGGACATAAACAGATTTTTTAAATATTTTTTGCTCATTTTGCCTAAAACCAGGCATTATTTCAATTAAATGAAATATTTCAACTCTTTAAAATAATTTACCACTTAAAATCGATAGCGGTAAATCCTATTTATTAAAGATACGAGGTTTCTTAACATTTTCGGATATGTAATATTACATAGTAAATGTACAAATGTGTCAACTGTACATTTTTAGTCGACTGATTCTACATTTTTTTTTTAAATAACATGCTTAATTTCTCAGGTTGCGAAAGCGCGCGTTAAAAATGCGAACTCGATTGAACCTTAAAAATAGAAGGAAAGGTATAATTCCAAATTTCACCATTTGTAAATGTTAAATTTTCTGATGCTTTGAAACGTCTGTTTCCTGTTCATGAATTGTCTTCTTAGCTTGATTATTTTTCTTCTATCATATCATTATCTCTAGAGATATTGATTTGTTGAGGTTTCTGTAAGTTTAATATCTTTTCCAGTAAAAATATCCATTAAATTATTGGCTTTCAATACAATTGGACCATAAACGATAGTTAATTCCATTAAATTTAACAACACGGGTACTTTCCATGCTGTGAGCTATCATATAAGAATTCATGCCAGTTGCAATAATTCCGCTCAATAGTTTTATTTTCGTATTTTATTTTACTTATGTGCATCTGGACTCATAACTTATTGGAATAAAGTATATTTATCCAATGCACCAGAGTACAGCAAAGTAAAAATCAACAAGAATATCAAATATTTATTGTATATTTCAATATATTGTTAGATAGGTACTAAAAAAAATCAACAACATTGTCAGCATCATAATGTATTTCAACAACATATTCTTAAATGTAAATATCTATCCAACATCTTATACAGCGACCTATTTTAATACTAAATTTTGTGTAAACATTTCAAAATATCATTTTAATTTTCATTTTAATATTTTAAATTCGATGGGAAATCAAAATTATATCATTTATAAAATTATTGGCAATAAAATTATGAAAAATACTGTCTTAATTTCACGTTTATGGTGTTAAAAATGGGTGCTAGAAATGTCAATGGACAATTAGAAATGTGTCTCCCTATTGAAGGGATCTTGGGCGCTGTATAATTTTGTTCTTCATTACATATTACATATTTAACCAAATACCCGTCTATAATACAGTTTGTAGAGTCAAAATAAGTTTTTCAATTATTTCCTTTTATGTTAGTTCTACCTTCAAATTAAGTATTACCGATATTATAGAAAATTGAAAAGCTGCAACTATTATTTAATCTATTTTTCTCTGTTGTTAATACTTATTTACTATTATTAGAGAAAATTTGTGCTTCACTACATATTTTTGCAATGGGCTCATTTAGTGATATGTTTTTATAATTTATTTTCACATTTTCCGTAAGTATTTAACCCTTTAAGTATATAGTGAAAAAATTAGTCCGCTAGCGTTAATATTAACCCCAATATTTGATTTCAAATTCGTAACATATTTGAAACGGCCGATGGCGCAGATGATGTCACACCACACCACTGGTTCTATGAGTTATGTGGTTATATTATAGCCTTGAGTGGCAGGATTTACCACTCAACGGTTTAAGAGATTTCGTTGTACACTGTGCGGGTGTGGTATTTTATAATACAAATAATTTTTCTACTACACTAGACTTTATCCTCACAACAATATTTCGTCCTGTTATTGTTAACAAATTTCTCCCTATGAATAGCTTGCTGCCACAAATTCCTAATACTTTCATCACTTGGTAGAGTCTGGAACTATACAATATTTATTTTTATCCATGTTAATAACAAAATACAGAACATTTACGTCCGTGTCGTGCATGCCGTATGAAACAGCCGAGCGGCCGCGACTGCTAAGAGTGGTGTGACGTCACACTGCGTTTTCGCACGCTCTATTTTCATAATTTATTTTGAGGAAGAAGTTGAAAAAAATCTAATATTTTGCACATTTATTAAGTACAAGGTGTACTTTCGAAATATGAATTAAAAAAAATGCTAAATGAGCCCATTATCTATGTTCCCGTTGCTCTTATGTAGTAATTAGTTATTACCATAATTGCAGGCTATAAAATTTCCATATTTTTTCTGTTTAAACAATTTTCTTCCACGGTGAACTGCTTTAAAATTAGAGGAGCTTGAAGTTTGATAAATAACGATAGTTTCGAGCTGATGTAATTTGTAAACAATTGAAGTGGAAAAATATTATTTTATAGGGAAAAACTGTTGTGTCGACAGATCAGTGAAAACTCAAAAATTTTTGATAAAATTCATAACACTTTGTGTACCTAAGTCAATTTTATTGATTATACAAAATTAATGAGTATTTAGAATGTCAGAATTATGGAGCAAAAATTTCGAACTGCAATTGATCATGGAAGAAAATTGTTTAAATAACATTTTTGGGAATTTTATAATCTATGATATTAATAGTACCTAATTACTATATAGGAGCAACGGGAGCAGAGATAATTGTAAAAATCTGCGTCCAAGAACAAATTTTCACCATTTTGACAGCTGTAAATCGTAAAATATTAACAATAGAGAAAAATATTTTAAATAAATGGTGGAGCTTCTTTCATTCTCTATAATGTTGGTAATACCTAATTTTAGGGTATAACTAACAGGAAAGGAGATAACTGAGGAAAACCCTATTTTGACAGTCATTTTTTCAACATGGCGGTCACAGCAGCAACGGTTTTTTTATCGAAAACATTAACTCCCCCCTACATTATATAAATAAAAATTTCTTGTAGGAATTATTCACGGGTCAAATGATAGATTGACTGTACTACTAAGATAACAAAAATTATTTATAATGATCACGGTAAATTAATATTTACGTCTTTATCCAAAGATTTTTTAAACCCAGTGAGAAACTTTCAACACCCCTAATCCGCACATTTGAGTTGATTTAAAAAATGTGGATAAAATGTAGTTTTATGGAAGTATTCGCGATAGATTATGAATTATAAATTTCAGCTTAGAATTTTTCTTCACACACTTCAGTCGTAAAAACTACGTGATTTGTATATACACTGCTGGCAGGAATTTTTATGTAGATAAAAATATCACATTATTGTAGGCTTCTAAAATACTTATTTTTTGTTTAAATAAGATATTTAAGGTGTATTTATAGTTATAAAGTGGCAATTAAACTAATTACAGTAATATATTTGAGCACGAATTGTTAATGTCGTAACATTTTTCATGTTGTAATATTTAAAACACATAAAAAATACATGTGGATCCTATAATCGTCGATGCGTGAGGAGCGATAGCCTAAATAAATGCTATCTTTTGTTTGATTTTAGAGTAATAACATTGGATGACCATAATTTTGTAAATCGTTTTAAGTCGATAATCCGTGACATGTAATTTAGACATTTAATATGTATTCACGATATATCCCCGTTCTTATATTGCATATAGAAACGATGGTTCGCATCTGCTTAATACAGAGTTTGTTGTTCACAATTTATTAAAAACTGAAAACTCACGTATGTGTTCTATAAACAAAACATGTAATAAAATTAAAGATGAACATGCATGAATGACTATGGTCTACATGTTGATACTTTATGGTCCAAGTTTAATTATAATTTTTTTCGTAATAATCCAAATCTATAATCCATATCATATGAATTACATTTAATTTTTTTGCCAATTTAATAGGAAATGCATAGAAGAAAAGTTTCTATGTTATGTGAGGTTTGCTAATTTATAGGTGGATACCCTTTTCAGTGGATGGCTAATACTGAAGTTAATTTCGTTTTTACAATTAATTATTTTTATTTATTTGTTTTCATCATGGTTAGAGAATATTATTTAGGTATTAGGCAAATCACAACTTCCCTCTATTAGAGCAACAATATAGAGAAAGTAGGTAATTTCATAATAAATAAAAGAGTGTGTAAGTTGTGATTTGCTTAATACCTAAATAATATTCTCTAATTAATTTTTTCTAATTCTGTAGAATTAATGATTTCGGACACTAGGAAGTATAAAGATGGCGTCCGAACATTTATAAGAAGTGTATAGTTTAAGTTTTAAATATCTCAGAAACTATGGCCAAAATGAAGGTTATTAATTAAGCTTTCAAATGACTGTTTCTGCAGCATAAAAAAGAAAGAAGTTATGACAGAAACAATGTGCTTATTATCATTTTTTTAATAAAAACGTCGCATTTTTCCACTCAAGGTAGTCTGTAATTAGAAAAATGTAATTCTCAAATACTGTTTTTTGTTAACATATATCATGACACAGACGTTCAAATTATTTCGTCTGTTTATAGCGCTTACTTTAGAAGAACATTGCATGTTTAGAAGATTTTCGAAAAAACGTAAAATTTTTGTTTCTTTGCAAATATCTCAATAAATGTTAGTAAGTGCTAAAAATAAAACATAAAGTTTATAAACCGAGCTTCAGAGATATTTAAGTTTAAAGATGTTCGACCGTTCATACCATGAAGTATTGAGTTTAATTGTTAAATATCTGAGAAACTATGACACTTGCGTCAAATATTCTAAGGACAAGCATTAAAGATAATTAATCAATCTTAATAATAATTCTTTGTTTCTGTGTCATAAGAAACAAAGAAGTTATGATTGAAACAATGTGTGTCTTTAATTTTTTTTTTACAAAATGTCGCCATTTGGTTACTGTAATTAAATCTCAAAAATACTGTTTATTATTAATATAATAGAGGATCACCTAATTGCTAAATTTTCTTGTCCGTTTAAAACACTTGCTTTAGAGAAAATCTTCATCCGCCTTTTGAATTGTTTAATTTTTACTTCAGATTCGTAATCAGCGATCCCAAAAACATAAATATCCTACGTTTTAATAATAAATCAGCAATCATTTCTCAATGTTAAATATTATCTAAATATAAGGGTGGTTTTCGCTCCTTGAGAGCAAAAGCAGGTGTCAGAATCATGCAGAAACTGAAGATGATATCTTTTACCACTGTAACTATTCATACAAATAATTATCAATACATATGAGATTATTTCTAAATTTTGCATATTTTTTCTTTCTAAGTACTGTACCATACAGGGAAATAACATCATAATGTTATGTTTGAAAAATGGAAATATTTTGTTAACCGCTGTCCAGGTTACTTCAACGATCCTTTGAAATATTAGATTTATCTGAGAAAAGGAGATAGGATAGAGGTGCAACTAGGATAGCATTCTGCGGAAAGTTAAAAGTGACCGTATTTGCTGCAAGAGGTCTTACAGATAAAAATAAAGTTTTGAATGAAGAATTCTTTTGTTTCACTTATATGCAAATAAATAAATTTTTCACATAAAACAAATACTTTTGTTTCAAAAAATAAGTTTGTAATAAATATATTCATTTACGAACAAGTAAAAGAAAATTTTTAAAAACCCCCGATCAATATATCTAATCGTACCAGTTTCATATGACCGAATCAAAATGAGGCCTGATTGTTCGGCTACCATAGATAATTGTCTGCACATTTTCAATTTTACTTCAATCGGACAATATCTAGAGAAGTTCAACATGGCGAATTCAAGATAGCGACCAAACATCAAAATCTAATATGGCCTATAACCTTCTTGACAAAATACTCTTTTAAATAAAAAAAAAACTACATCAAAATCGGATCACTCGTTGAAGAGATATGAAGCCACAGACAGGCAGGCAGGCAGGCAGGCAGGCAGGCAGGCAGGCAGACAGACAGACAGACAGACAGACAGACAGACAGACAGACAGACAGACAGACAGACAGGCAGACAGACAGGCAGACAGACAGACAGACAGACAGACAGGCAGACAGACAGACAGGCAGACAGGCAGGCAGGCAGGCAGGCAGGCAGGCAGGCAGACAAACATACGCGTAAAAACTTATAACACCTCTCTTTTGGGGTTGGGGGGTTAAAAATGGTGGGTTTCACATATTAATTAGAAATCAATTTTCGGTTTTTCCATAATAATATATTGATTGTTTACTTTATCTCACCTCTGAATATACACGTTCGCTAATTATCCAATACATTTGTAACGAAGTACACTAATTTAAGTAAATAGGGTTGAAAAAGGAACCACAGGGTGCAAGCGAAATATCCGCGATTATGTGCGAGTGGCACGGTTTTGTTTCTATCATACCGCGAGTTGAGCTTCCTGTAGCTCCGTATCATGTGATTGTATATTGGATGCCTGGGATTTAGGTTTTATTTCAAGTCTAAGCTCCTTAAGAACTCGACACAAACAATTTATGCACGAAAAATATCTCTCTCGGTATTGTTAAATATTATTTGGTAGCATTGATAATATTGGAAAATATACATTATACGCCACTAAACTAATTGTGCAATTCGATAATTCGGATAATTTATATATTTAGAAGTAACTGGACCTCGATTCCACCTGTTTAAGTTAACTTTTTTTCATCCCAAGTGTCACATCTAGCGACTCCAAGAGTAAAATAAAAATGTATTTACTACACAATATTGCCTAATTTGGTGAAATATTGCATTACAAATAAAAACAAAAAAACACGGTAGGGATTTTGATTTGATTTGCCACCGTATGGTAAGCATTACTGTCACTACCAGAAACCTCACCGCCGCATAGTGATGAAAAATGGAAACAATACGAACCACGCGGCAATTTCAATCGTACAGCAATATATTTTTTTTATTTTCCTTGGAATGATATGTATGTTATGCGGGAAGTGCGGAAAATCTAAAAAAAAAAACAAAAAGAAAACAAAAAAATTTAAAAAAACAAAAAACCAAAAACCTTTTGAAGACTGCTACTTTGACGTGGTAATAAGCCTATGAGATTAGTTTCTTCTACTTGTCAACCTCAATCGCATTATTATTTTTATGTAGCTTTATGTAGCTTCGTAGATACCGATTTTCTCGAATTTAGGTACTTCCATGCTGCGACTAATAGCTGCTTCTCCGATTTATGAAAATACCTAACCAGATTTCACATTTTCCACACTTCCCCATAAAATACATGTTATTCCAAGGAGACTAAAAATAAATATATTGCTGTACGATTGAAATTGTCGCGTGGCTCGAGTTGTTTCCATTTTCCATCACTGTGCGCCGGGCCGTCCATGCTGGGTTGGATTTGGGTCATGCTTATTACTAGCAGCAAGAGTCACATGGCGCATGGCATAGGGATGTAGGACGGCAAATATAGGAAGTTGCGAACTGCGCTGCTGTATTAAGTCATGATGTAAAGTGCTTATGCTCCTCTTTTTGTATTTTTTGTTTCTTTTTTCTGAGCCGTGTGTCCTCCGTTTAATTTCAGTAGCACATGTATTCCTACAATTTCTTCTTTATCCATTCCTAGTTCGTTCACGATCTACCCGATTGTTGTTATTCACGTCTCCTTATTTTTAGCTTGTTGCTGTTTAGTATTAGCGCTCTCTTCGGTGGACGCGTTACATTCTTTCTTTGGACATGTAATCAGTCCTTCATTTCGTACGCTTATACCCTTTCTATTATTGTTTTCCCTCCTATTAATGTTGATGTAGAGAGGTAAAAAGGAAAGTAAAAAGGAAAGACGAACAAAAATTACGAAATGGAACAGATTCTTCTTACCCTCTTGTTTATTATCCCTTTATCCCTTTTCAATGTATTAGATAAGCGTATTTATTTTGGTTTATATTCGTTATTATTAGGTATGTTTGTAATAGCCTATTCTGCTTGTAATTGTACGATATTATTTGCAATATGCATTATGTATAAATGAATGAATAAATAGGTAGTATTATTAATTTAAAATCTTACCTGCTCCTCCGCCATTTCTTAGAAAACGACGATCTGAAAATTATGAAATAAAAGTTTACCCTCCACGGTATGCTACAACCAAACGACCCCGCTCATTTCTTATGAGAAGTGGCCCCCGGTGAAATTGGCTGAATTTTCAATATATTGTAGACAGACGACTTTCTGATCAAAAGCTCTTATGGGCCCAACTCGAACTTATGTCTAGTTTCCGAGATACAGCTCAAAAAATGTACAAGAATGACCTCTTGTACAATTTAAAAAATTTCGAATTCATGATTTTTTACATACATTTTATGCTGTGCTACTTTCTAATAGCCCTTTAGAATATTTTGCACAAAAAACATTTGCTGTTTTAATAAAAATAGCGTAGAGAAAAATTAAAGTTTGAAAAGTGTTGGCGGAGGCGCCGGGAAATCTATATAAAAATACCAAGTGAAAAAAATTTCGGTCAAATTGGCTAAAACATATTTTACATTAAGCATGTGTTTTCCTGATCAAAAAACTTTAATTGAAACACTTTCGGAAATTACTCCTTTCTAATCCACCATCAATAAATTAAAAATTTAAGAAGATACACAATTTTACAAGAATTTATAGTTGTACCTCGGAAACTAGACATAAGATCGAGTTGAGACCTTGAGAGCTTTTGATCAGAAAGTCTAAATCAGCAATATATTAAAAATTCAGCCAATTTCACCGGGGGCCACTTTCCATAAGAAATGAGCGGGGTCCTTTAAATCAAAGTTGATGCCTCTCGAAATTTCTTTTACACATTCTTGGATGTATGTAGAACCAATTTCCACAATATTTAAAATCGTTCATAGCAGCATTTTTTTTACAAGTATTTTACTTTTTTTGTTTAATGACACAGCCACATAAAAAAAAGTAATCTGGCCTGCGAACCAGACCAGTATATCCTTATGTATTTGGACCCGCTAAGCTAAAACCGAATCTGAAGTCAGAATTGTCAGATTGGCTCGTTTTTCACCCTCAACCCCAAAAAGACACCCCCCCCCCAAAAAAATGGTCTGTCCGGTGGACCATACCAGAGGACCATACCTTATGTATTCGGTAAGGATAAACTGGTCTGAAAAACTGAAATATGAGCCAATCTGACAATTCTGACTTCGGATTCGGTTTCAGCCGGTCCAAATACATAAGGATATACTGGTCTGGTCCACAGGCCAGGCCACTTTTTTTTGTTTGTTTTTTGGGGTTGGGGGGGTAAGATACGAGCGAATCTGACAATTCTGAGTTCGGATTCTGTTTCAGAGAATCCAAATAGATAAGGATATACTGGTATGGTCCGCTGAACAGACCATTTTTTGGGGGGGTGTTTTTTGGAGGTTGGTGGTGAAAAACGAGCCAATCTGACAATTCTGACTTCGGATTCGGTTTCAGCATGTCTAAATACATGAAAATTCACTAGTCTTGTCCTCAGGCCAGACCACTTCTTTTGTTTGGCTGTGTCATTAAACAAAAAAAGTAAAATACTTGTAAAAAAATTCTGCGATGAATGATTTTGAATATCGTGGAAATTGGTTCTATATACATACAAGAATGTGTAAAAAAAAATTCCGAGTGGCATCAACTTTAATTTAAATTTGGTTGTATCACACCGTGCCTCTGATTACTTAATATTGATATTAGTTATAAATATACTTAAGCATTGTATAATATTTACATTACTGTTACGCTATGACCCCATTCCTTGATTTGTGGATGAAATGACTGGATGAACTCTTGCTAACACTGCATAATGCCCCCGCTCGGATAGTGACAGTTCACTATGAGAAGGTCAGCTCGTAGACCAAATTTAAATCCAAAAGAAAATGTATAAGACATGATGACATGATGATGTATCGGCTAAATTTTTTTAACAGACTTTCAATTTAATCAATTCAGTCAATTCAATTAGAAAAAGATAGGTAAAGATTCGAGAAATTTTATCAATAAAGGAAAAAAACGCTTGACTTTCAACATGTCAACAACTGTAGAAGCTAGAGAGAGAAGTACTCGTTATTAATTACTTCCCGTGGTTGTAAAGAAATCCGTAATCTCAGAAATGTTTACCTAATTATTCAAATTAATAATAAATTAGTATTACTTGAGGTGAGGTACGGTACCGGTTTCAGTGAGTGGACATCGATCGGCGAAGTCAAGCACGCCGATGCGAGTCCATCACTTGGATGGGTGACCGTAACTCATCTCGCCGTCCTGGTTAAGTGGTAGAGTAGCATTAGCTAAACTTCGCCAGGACGTTAATCTAAATAAGGCATTAAAAAAAAAAAAAAAAAAAAAAAAAATAAACTTTCATTAACAAATTCTTGAAGTTCTGTACATTTTATTAATAAAAACCAAACAATTTTATTTAAGTTAAGAAAATATAAAGTTTGAGAGTAAATATGTAAGTTTTATTTAAAAATACGCCAATATGTGTCAAATTTCTGGAAATTATTTTTACATTAATTGATCGATATTATCTTTATATTTTGAATCAATTCACCTATTTACGCCTAAAAATTGATATTTTGAATGACTAGACTAATATATAACGATTGCGCCTGTATGTAATTCTCGAAAGCTCTAATCTTAAATTATAAAAGTACACAGAGGGAGTTTATAAGCAGAAGTTAAAAAGATTAAAAGATGTTTTCATTCCTTTTCTCAGATGTTCTACAAATGAGGCAATTAACTATTTTTAAAAGTTCGTTCGAATTTTCACGGGTAACGCAAGGTGAATAAGGCTTTATGATTTAAATCAACACTAAACCTAGATAATTTATTGAGGAACAGAAAGAAGGCGACACCTGTGTTTACACATCCACACTTTCTGTTCTAAATAAAGTCAACAAGAATGACAGGGGCGTTCAAAATGGATGTTGCCGTTCGCAGTTAATGCCTTCTGAAAAAATACAAGGTGATGTTCAACCTACTTTAAAAAAGGTACTAGGATAAGAAAATTTATATATTTTCTTATTCCTGTATTCTACTTAATCTATGTAATTATATTTGCGTTATACAGGGTGTTAGCAAAATATCTACATATATTAACCATAAAAGAAGGATAGTGATGAATTGAACTGTCAATAGTGTCAACGGACACATGTCATTGAGCGATGTTTGATGGCTCAACTACTTACCAAATATTATTTTCCTCCATCAACCAGTTTTGTAGATATAGCACCAACAATGAGACAGAATGACGGAATTGCATAATTGACTCTAATTTTCGTAATTCACATAGTATGAAACGTGAAAATTCGAGGAAATCTGGTAGAGTGATTTTTCCATGTATAAAATAGTTGCTTTCGGTATGCGAGGGAAGTAAAAAGTGGACGCCACATGTTTGAATGGGACGAAATAAAAAAATTCCATTTATTCGTTATTACTCTTCTGGGATATTGCATATTGCACGGTCTCTTCTAAAAAAACAATTCCACTGGTGAAATTGTGCGCAAAAAATCACCAAGTTGTATAGCCAGAAACATCTCTACATTAGCGTCGGATATGAGGGAGCTCAGGTGTTGGTTCTTTCCAAAGTGATAATGGATATAGATGGGCAGAAAGTAAGATTTCCGAAAAATGTTCATTACGAAAGAGTCGTAAACTAGTAAATCCACCTCTTCTTGAATAACAATGATAGATTGACCCAGCGAAAATAAATTTAAACATGGTTGATTGCAATATCCGTCATCCTTGTCTCAAAGCGGCGCATTAATATTGTTATATCAACAAGCATTTCTTTTTATTGTTAAATACATATTTCTTCTAAGGCTGTTAAAAATATGTAATTTTTTTCATTATTTTTAGTACGTAATAGTATATTATTCAACGAGCGGTAATGTAGGTAATAACTCACGCAGATGAAAGTTTACAGCACGAGCCGTAGGCGAGTGCTGTAATTCATCAAGTGAGTTATTACCATTACCGCAAGTTGAATACTATACTTTATCTACGATTATAACAATAAATATTAAATTGAGAAAATTTTGTTTAAATTACTAAGTTTGTTAAAAAAATAATTTTTCTTAGAAACTTTTGTTTCTAAGGGCCAAGATTAATGGAGCGTCAAAGTAGTACACGGTATTAAGTAAACATCGTATATGAGATCGATTTCAGTTAATTACCGATTAATTACGGTGACAAAATGGAGAAATTTTACCGAAAAAAAAAAAAAAAAATCCCGCCCCCTCTAATTCCTTCATTTTTGTCGGAATTCAAAAAATAAAAAAACGGGTTTTAGCAAATTTAATTCTATTTAAGTAAACTAAAGTAGTCTTTTGGCGTAGGAGCCAAGATTAAAAAGTTGCCAACTGTAGAAGCTCAAAATTTGCGATTTTTTGCCATCATTTCAGTAGTTATCTTCGAAACGAAAAAAAAAATTAAAACTCTTATGGAAGCAAAAGATTCGTAGTGGAAAATATTCGTTTGACCTTATTTTTTATTTCGAGCTAACTCCCACCGTTTCGGAGATATCTGCGAAAAATAGCAAAAAACAGCTTACATTTCGGAGCCGAAAAAATTGCAAAAACATGCAATCTTCCACGTTCATATTTTTCGAAAATCACCATTGGGACGGCCATATGATGTCGCGACGTGAAGAGGAAGTCTTCCAGATAAACCTGATCGTAAATTGCACAGCGAAATTTGAAAATTCGGCTCGGCACGAACGAATCAAAAGTAGCATTTTGTGACATTTCAGAAAATCTTTGTAGATATTAACCTCCGATTAAAGAACATATCTAGATACATAACAGGCTATCTTTTCACTATATACCTTATTTGCTCCTAACATAGTCACATTATATGTCCATTACAATGGATAGATGAACATCACATCCCATAGGCAACAGTGGCGTTGGGTGTGTAGAAAATGTGTAGAATGGTAAATATTTTCATTAAAATGAACTATTGCAATTCCTGCATTACCGGCTCTTTATATAACGTGATGTAGGCATACGATATTACAGTAAGATAAAACAGTAAGATAAATATGTATTGAAAGGATATTAAAATTTAATTACTATTTACTTTATAACTGTAAACTGAACTTCATCATGTTACGACTATGGAACGATCGATTTTCTTCTTTTCTAAACTGCTTTCTGCAAACGGCACAGCACTTCACTATTTATTTGCACAAAATATATTGTCACTAAACTGTGTAAATATGAATAGAGAATATTATTTAGGTATTAAGCAAATCACAACTTAAAATAAAATTACTTTTTCACCAGTTTTTGGTCGGAGAACACGAAAAACATTTATTGACATTAATGGCCGAACTGTCAACTGAGATTATGATAATCGAACTGAAGCCGATCGTGTACGAGCGGCCGCGAATACGCCGATGGGCCAATCAGCAACTTATGGGAAGAAGTGCCTTAGAATGGGAGCCTTTCGGGATCATAAAATGCATGCCATTATGTATCTAGATATAAGTTCTTAAATCGGAGATATTAACACGAATAATCTGTCACTACCTCCCTAGCTCCACCTTCGTGTGTCGCGCGTTGCGTTGACTGGACAGGCTAGGCATGAAGATAAAGGTGATTGGCTCTGTACCTAGCGTGAGTTATAATAACCCACGCATTATAACTCACGCTGTTTATTTATGGATACTATTAATTGATCAAAAGCAGTTCCTTGATTAGTATATAACCTAATAAGAGTAGATAAAACAAGTTTATGGTCCTAGTGAAAAAAAGTAAAAAGCGTGAAAAAAAAAATCATGCGTGCATTAAAAACAATTGAAGTTGTCTCGTGATCTTCGCTTTCGAATCGTCAAATTATGTACATATTTGTGTTTTGACGTTTAAGCTAACTTTGAAATTTATTTATCTAAATATGGAAATTGAGGACCGTGGTGGAAAAAATATTGCATGAGACTTATGCATGTACCTTTTTTTGACTCATGGGATTGCCGCACTCACTTTCAGTTGGTAGGTCAAACTTCCCGTTTGTGAAAAAAGTATCATTTTATACACTTGTTGCATAATAGGAATGTATGCAATAAGTGTATAAAGATGCCGATATTTAACAGCAGGTGGAAGACAAACATTTAAAAAGAAGTATTTTTTTTCATTTTTTTTTCAATTTTTGTGGGGTTTACAGGGGTCATTGTGCCAGTGCCTCTGAAGTAGTTCCACAAACCCAACACTACACTTGAATACTACGCGTCTTCCATAAACCATGTTGGCATCATCAGGGGATGATTAAAACTAACGTACGACTAAGAATGTTCCCATATTTATATTAAAATAATGTGGCTGAACGAATTCAGCCAATCCTGTCATCCCTACTTAAACTCTGTCTGGGTTCCATAAGACAGAGTTCAGTGACTTTTGTCACTATTCGTACTATTTTTACAGTTTGCAGTTTCAAGGCTGTCAAAAGCATCTAGCTGTTTATTATTTGTATTTCTAATTAACTTTAACGTGTTGGTATCCATTCATTATCAAAGGCATGTTGGGCAACATTAAACTTTTCAGTTTTTCCATTTTTTGAGATGGGTCATATGTTCCTTGAATCTTGTTATAATTGAATGTCTTATTTGTCCAACATACTTCAAATTACAATCCTTACAACTAACTTCGTAAATCCCAAACCTTAAAAATTCTCATTATGTTACGTTATATTTACGGGTATGAATCCATATTTATTCCATCCAAAAATTTTCTTTTCTAAACTGAATCTAAAGGTGACGTACCCGTTACTGATCGTTGACTATACACACACTATCTTTGTGTCTCATATTATTTGATTAAGACCATCCCCAAGAAATAATGGGTTACATTTTGAAGATGTGGTAAAAGACTAAAACTGCATTTTGTTAATAACTGAAAATGGAACACTAATCTTCATAACTGCGACTAATACAATTAGTTCCAGCTTTTTTCATTTTTATGGCACTAACGTCAGATTAAGTTATCATATTTAAGAATGCGGCAAAGTGAGAGAACTTGGATGTAATCCAAAGCAGGTGTTTATCCAGATAAGAATGCTTGGCGACGTTAGTGTAGTATATTATGTATATTTACTGCACCGCATAATTGAAAAAATTATACATATATATCCACAGTGCGACCAAATGCAATAATCTACTTGACGTTGCAAAATTTAAAAGATTGTTATAAAATAATTATATTTGTTTCTGTTAGATAATGATTTCGCTTTAAATGAGACGCTTAGCGTATATTTGGCAAGATATCGAATACAAATTGAACTTATGGAAGTAGGGGCTATTGGATAGAATATATTAATAAAGATGAATGCGTATTTTGAAAACTTCTCTTATTCACGATTGAATTTGCTTCAACACTTTCTTGTAAATATAATATTTATATAGTGTATTTAGATACATTCAGTATGATAATTATTTTTTTTTGCTTCAAAATGCTAGGAATCCTGTCATGTAAATTCAATACTTCATCAGTATTAGCTAGAAGAGTAGCTGTTTTGATTGGTTCTCCAATAATGAGTGTTTTAAAGTGTTTACCTAAGTAGTACACTATCGTGACAACATTGAGGCACCAATAGACAGAAATTAGGTAATTTAATATTAAATAGAAAAGTGCGTGTTATTTTATATTCTAACGTGTTTTCTAAGTCCACACCCTGGCAGAGTTTAGCTATAGCCATTCCACCACTCAAACAGGGTACATGTACAATTGACAACTGCACAACAACCATTCCCTGCCATATTCCAATCTGCCTCAGTTGAGACTCGAAGTCAGGAGCGATAACAGCATGTTGTCTCACTCGTAATACATTAAAAACGCAACTAAACATCCCTAGCCAGGATTCAAGCCGGGACCCATTGGTCCCAAGCCTAGGCATTGAGCAAAGGCATCTTATAGAAATAAATTAAAAGCAATTCCCTCTGCATCATAGTCATAGAGAGAAAATTGTTCAATGCCTCTACAAACACTGTTTTGTTTATTAAAAATAGTGAGTTTAATTCATTTTACATTTGCTAAGAATATATATAAAAATAAAAAATGCTAAAGCAAACGTCGATTAGATTTTCAGATTTTTAAATTTCAAATTAACCAATTTCGAACATTTATACAACGGCTTGGATTTGTTGCAAAAATGTCAAGAAAGGAAAATCAAAGGCTATTTATTACTTTCTTACACTTCGTTCCTACTCTGACGAAGAAAATACAGATATATGGAAAGACTAGCACCAATTTCTATAATGCCTCTGCTGTAAAAACCGCCGCCTGCATAAATCAATCATTAAAAGGAATCATTTTGTCACGCTAGTTTTTTCCGACATAAGCACTTAATTATTATTTTTATGTACTTCATATTCTCAAAACGTTTAAAATATTTGTTTCAAGTGTTTTAATGTATAAATAATTAAGAACTACTAGATTATGAATAAGAATGGATATAAATAAAATCCATAAAAGAAAAATTATTTTTTTGGTGTATACTTATTTATAATCAAACTAGATGTAAATTTTATACACACAGCTGGATTATTATATTTTCTACAGAATTGTTGCATGTTTTATAGTATACTCTTCGCAATTTCTTAAGACTAACTATTTTTTACTTATGTTTACTGATAGATTTTGTTTTTCACTAAAATCAGGATAGCTAACACTAATTTACTGACCAAATTTCAATCATGCAAATCGAACTTTTCTGTATTAAGTTATCATGTTTACAAGAAACGTGACAGGCGGACAGAGAGACAGACATACGAACATTTTGAAAGTTGTTCAGAATTCGATCACGATTACATGACATGATTTTTTCCTTTTTACAAGTGATATTTACGATTCTAGAAATGTGCCGATCAAATGCAATATACTCTTTGTTTTCGTATTTGCGAGGAGTATAATAACAATAAGAATTATAGCCAATTTACTACATACACTAAAAAATAAAACAAAAAATAATACTAGTACTTACTAATAAAACATCACTAAAGACCCTAAATTTGAATGTTAGATTAAAAATTAAAACAATGCCAATTATATTTAACAAGTTACTGGAAGCAGCTGGAACCTCCCCACCCGGTGGATCTTTAAAGCCGAAAACGGCACTAAATTGTGTGCCATAATGGCACTAAACGTAATCCGATCTCAACTTGCTTTGTTTTTAATTTTTATTTTCACGGAAACCAAGTCGAAAGGGTGCAATTGTGATATATCGTTGAAATCGGAATTTTTACTGCTTTTCAATGGTTTGATTACAAATTGTAATCATAAAATAAACAACTTGTTGTGCCAAAATGGTACTAAACGTAATCCGATCTCAATCAAAACCTTTTCAGATCTTCTGGAGCACTAAAGAAACTCTCATACAAAGTTTCATCCAAATCCGTTTACTATTTTCACCGCTATCGTGCTGACACACATACACACACCACACAGACATTTTACAAAATCTACTTTTCCTGGGACCTCAAAACGTAAAGATTTGATGTTATTTCAATTTTCAATTGAGGACCAATTTTAGTAACCTCCCACAATTTTGTGGGGAGGTTAAAATAACGAAGGGTAGACATAGAATAAAAACGGCACGATTTTTTTATTTTATGCGCAAACCATTCTCATCAGGATAATATCTAACGTTGAATTTAATAATGAATAAATAAATATCTTTAATTCGTTACTCATTAATTAGAACTATATTCAATAATAAAACTATATTATTTGTTCTATAGGATAGTACAGAGCACAGTATACAAATTTGTAAATCACTGTTTTTTATGCATTACAAAAAATTTTAGTAAAACAAATGGATCTTAAACGCAAAAAATTCTCCTAAAACAAAAAATTTGCATGCAGCCCAAACTGTCATCATTACAGATTATTGTGATATTTCTTACATTTTTGTGAGTAAGTATTAATCTTAATGTTTTAAGATGTGGGTTGGAGAAGTGTGTTATGAATTCTTTTTACATCACCAACAACTCGCTCCTCGAGACTAAGTCCTCCAAAATGACTCACCAACCTCGCATTTTACCGCATCTTTCGATTCTTTTTGACACCTCAACCGGAGGGGAAACAATATAGAACGATTAATAGATTCAGGGAAATCCAAACAATGAAAAGAACGTCCTCCAAAATGCTGGCCCGATGCTCCCAAGGAACTGCTGGAAAAAAGCTTTTATGTGGCCGTACGTTTAACAGGCCACCGCGACATATGGCGTGAAGCTATTAGACGTGTCATACAGCAAAGGAAGGCCGATTTGAATAATTCATGGGTCACAAAATATCTAAGAAGACGTTGCGAATAAAAATATGATGTTATACTAAATTTTAAGCTTAACGAAGCCTGCTAGTGGAAACGCTCGTCATAAGTCACATAAGGAAAAACCCTTTTTTTATATTTGAGATCAGGTTGTTCAGAAATGAAATTCTACGGACTTTCTTTTTATTCCTAAAAAACTTTTTTGTCCATTTAAGATGTTTATTTGCCTACGTTAAAGCACACAATAAACGACCTGGCTGGAAACGAAGGAAAGTAGAATGCCATAGAGATGCTGTAATTTCAACAAGCTCAGCTATTTCGATTATAACAGGTGTGTACAACGTGTGTATGACAAAACGTTCTTTCGGTATCTTAGATTAGCAACTAATTAAATAATTTTTTTTATTATAAAAAGACGCAGGTATTTTCTTTATGTTAGGAGACGAAATTATATGTCACTGTGAATTATTATTAAGAATATTAATGGGAGGTTCCAGTAAAAATAAAATAATAAATTCCAATTAACTTTGCTTTCTGCAAACATAATAAATGAATATTCAAATATTAATTTCTTAATTGCAAAGTACCCACATAATTTCAGCTTTAAGTCCATTTTATATTGAACACAATTTTAATTAATAGAAATATCGCTATGGGTAAAATGATAATTATCATACCTATCTGATTTAATCAAACAGGTGTATTGTGAGCAGACAACATTCTTTTAACAGTCATGGTGGAATTCATTTTTAAAAAATACGTTTCATAATATGGTCTAATACTATATATGTGTGTATGGATGTAGATCGTTATGATAGCTCCTGTTTAAACTTAATTTTTTTATTTTCAATTTAAAATATACATTCAATAGAAAGAAAAACACTCCCTAATGAAATTGAGTCATATCAGTCATACAAGATGATCGCCAGAGCCATGTAAATTGTCACGTTTTATATAAATTATGATTTATTATACTTTAAGAATACACTAAGGTTTTTGATGAACCACACAAACAAGATGTATAATTACACAGGCACACAAAATAAAAAAAGTGGTATTTCTTTGATACTCCATTATATTTCGACGTGATGAACACAATTTTTTTGTAAATCGCGAAAATAACTTAAAAAAGAACTCATAATTTAGGTTATTTTTGCGATTTACTAAAAATTGGTGGGTAATGGAGCTAAACGGATACCTGATTCGTATTCACCATGTCGAAATACATGGGAGTCGCTCAATGGAGTCCCAGAAACAGTCCTTTTTTGTGTGTGTGTCTGTGTAATATATGAAATCACCGATCCTCCGCCATTTTCTAGAAATCGCATATGCAAATATATTACACAGACACAAAAAAAGTGATATGTTTCTGGGACTCTATTACGTAACCCCTATGCATTTCAACCTGCTTAATACGAATCAGGTATCCGTTTAGTTCCGTTACCCACCAATTTTTAGTAAATCGCGAAAATAACCTAAATTATGAGTTTATTTTCGCGATTTACAAAAAAAATGGTGGCAAATGGGAGTTTAAACTATTAATTAATTTTTTTACTTTTTAGCCTCATATTTAAGGAGAGAATTTGGGCACTTTCAAAGAACAAACAATTCGTTAAATTCGGACCGGATAATTGTAATCTGCCACCTCGATAACCCACAGATACCTATTTTCAGTCGAATCAGACGATAATTGATAAAACCTATCCGCCATGTTGATGCCTCCATTTTGAATTTTTAAGTTTTGATCATATATTTGTTTTCTACTTTTGATACCCATATCAAGGGAATCCGACGATAATTGATAAAACCTGTCCGCCATGTTAACGCCGCCATTTTGAATTTTTAAATTTTGATCACATATTTGTTTTCTACTTATTAATCTCTTTCTTTTGATACCCATATCAAGGAAATCCGAGGATAATTGATAAAACCTAGCAGCCATGTTGACGTTGCCATTTTGAATTTTTAAATTTTGATCACATATTTGTTTTCTTCTTGTCAAAACCTTTCTTTTGATACCCATATCAAAGGGGTTGTAAAAAAATGACTATCCGCCATCTTGGGGCGGCAGCCATTTTGAACATATTATAATACTGAGTATACTATATTGTATTGTCATCAGAGCTACACACAATTGCCAAATTTCATGATTATCCAACAATTAAAAGTAGGTGAAATTCAGTTCCTTAGACCTTATTACATAGACAGATAGATAGATACAAGTCGACCTAATAAAAGCATGTTAAAAAAAAAAGCAAGTTGCCTATTGATATAGTATAGTTTTTGTCGAATAATGTAAACAATGCTTTAGAAAACGTAATATTATTTGATAATATAAAAGCACCGTTAAAAAACATCACTGGCATTTTTCTTCCGTTAAAAATCACTGAACTTCATTACTACACTGTTGTTTGCATTAGAGGGGTTTCCTTAGATAGTACATTTATATTAATCAGGACCTGATTTATAAAGTTTTGCCTTGAAACTTTGACGTTGTATTATTGAATATAGGATAAAGATTGTCTAAAAGTTTGGCAGTAATCCTGCACGCCGGGAAGTTGTTAAACCGTCATCATGAAAGGAAATTTTTAAACAAGATTACCGAACTTTTGCACATCAGATAGCAAAAAATCGCGCACTTATTTAACTTTGAGCAGGGATTGTTTGGGAAATTCTCCTCGGTCGGTAAATTATACTCGTAATAAAAATATACACGTATATAATACAGTTAATAGAGAATGTTGTTTAACAATGAGCATTGGTTAGGATTAGAATCACGCTAGAAAGCTGTTTTAATATCTATACTAATTCAAATAACTCATTATTTTTTTTTTAATCAGATCATCGTATTAGTAAGTGATCCATCTAGCTCAAATGTTTAGACTAACACCGCTTTATTTCTATGCTATACCCTTGATAGTCTTAGAAAAGTCGAAAGATAAAATAATAATAATAATAAAATTCTAAGGGTAGTTATTGGCCCTGAAAATAGGTGGCATCTTAAACATACACAAATAAAATATTGAATAATACAAAAGCAAGATACAAAAAGATATAAATAAATTAATTTAGAATATAAAAAATCTCTCCCAAGTTGAAAGAAAGATTGACGCGGGATTCCCCCTCTGAATCGTCAAACTGATTCTCTGTAACAGGTAGCAAGTGCTCTTCTTTTCATTTGAAATGCCGCGAATTTTCTTACCTATACAATTGATACATTTTTAGCCTCATCGCCCCATGGATCCAAGGTTTCAATAGAAAACGACAACAAAAAGAAACGCGATTCCAGTTCTTTATATTTACATCTCTTAGTATCTTCTCCGATGCGGGCAGCTTCTCCAGGTGTTTGGAATGTGTATTTAATATAAGACGATGCCAGTGTATCACACGTAGCGTCCCATAGAAGGGCGTTTCTCCCTTCCCATGGTACAAGGGACATTCCATTCGCCCTTTTTCCGTCGCTTCTGCAATACCCACCTGTTCAAGTATTGAAGGAATTTCTACTGAAATCAGAGCTGTCTTGATGATGTCAAACTAGTAGTTTCAGGTCCAGTACTTTCATCTTCCGTTAAATTTTCTCCAGATAATTTTCTTGGATACAATTGTATCAATAATTGTTTCCATGGGAATATCTGCAGAATAGAATTAACGGGAGATGTTCTGGGCCTTACAGTTACAAAGACACTCTAAAACTGCTAGTCCAATTTGAATCAATCTTTACCAACATTAGTGGCATATGCTAGAAAAAGTAATAGGCTGCACCATGATATCACAATATCATGACAATTATGTAGAAAGATAGAATAAAATTAAGAACATGCATTTTAAAACTGTTTCTCGAACCGGATCCTCCGCCATTTCCTAGAATGGAGCAATGAATAAATAAACATATAGTGCAAGCTATTATTAACTAAATCTAATCTGACAAAAACCAGCGCTTCGAAACTGGCGGCTAGTACAAACTTAACTAACTAAATTGTACCGTTTTTTCATTATAACGAATATTGTAGACTTTTATGCACTACTAAAATAGGTATCATATTCTGTCATATAATTTGGTTGCTATTATTGTTAATAACTTAATAATTCGAAAAAAAAACCGACAATGAGTATGGTATAATTTTATTATTTATGATGGCGACCGACTAATGTCAGACATAAATATTTTATAGGCTTACCCTTACTATTTCTTGTAACCTGATTTCAAGCAAGTAAATTTTGATAAAATTTTCACTAACCTTTTCACGCGAAAAATATTGAAAAAAAAAATGAAAGAAAATGATTTCAAAAAAAGTCACTAAAAGTTTGATTGAAGAATGTGCGAAGAATGTGCGAGTGCGAGTGAAGTACACGTGTGTTAGCTCCCAACTAAAGTTAAGATTTTCCCGGTAGTTAATAAAGTTTAATTATTGAAAACACTGGTCTGGTGACGGGCTGCCCCTCCAAAGGCATTATATATATGTTAGATCACGATTTACATTAGTGACTTTTTAAAAAGATTTATTAAATTAATGAGAGTCAACGTTGACTCTTCGAAATAAAAATGTAGTTATAAAATGAACTGTTTAATCTGACATGAGTATAAGAACTGAATACAAAAGATTATCTAACTAATTTATATCCTCGGTTGGTTGTACTTAGTCAGCATTAGTATTGTTTCCCAAGCTAAACCAAAGGAAATATGATATTACATATCAGCGATAAATAATACGAGGGAATTTGTTATCAACACGTAGCTGAAATATGATATGCTGAGATAGTTTAAAAGGAATAAAAGTCACGTACAAGTTTTTATACAGTGTACCAAATATTATATAACAACTTCCCCCTTATTAAAAAAGTTGGTGATTATACAGCAACTTTTGTAAAATATAAAAGCAAAATAATAGTAAAATGAAAATAATAAAATTGTAAAATGTAAAACCAAAATGATAATAAAATGAAAAGAATAAAATTGTAAAATATAAAAATGCAAATAGAATATTAAAGATGTACATATAACATAAGTTAATATTAATCATGAAATCAAAATTGGTAACAATGTAGAATGTCCTTAAGTTAGTTCCACTTCTTCGGTTTCTTCTTCTCTTTGGATACTGGGTCTTCTCCTTGGAGGTAAGATACTGGTGAAACTTTTGTATGTTCTTCTTGGCATCGGTGGAGATGGAGGTGAATCGTGTGATGCATGAACAAGGGCTAACTTTCGGCTTCTTTTTCTGCATTTGCAGAACAGGTAGAGTAGGATAAGGGAGATCACTAGGGTTATAGTGAAGTACGTGAACCACGAGATGTGTTTTGTCACGTAGGGTTCGTTGATGAGGTCGTCTAAATCCTTGGAATACTGGTCTAATTTGTGTTTCGCAATTTCGAGGTCTTCTGTATTCAAATTGTTTAATTTTAATGGTTTCAAATTTGGAAGTTGAGTTTTGTCTGGAAGGTCACTGCAGCAATCATACGGAATTTCGATTGGGTGAGTGTTATCTTTGACATCTAGCACTTCATTGGAACTGGCCTGGATTTTGGTAATACCAACAAAGGCATAACAGCTGGGTTGTAATTTTATAATGGAATTTTTCGTGATGACTTCTGTTTTTGAATTTCTCTTCGGACAATTAACGGTAACATGTAATGGTTCTGCGTTGATGACTAGCCAGGTGTTTTCTTGGAGTTTTTGTACATTGTATCCTTGACTGATTATGAATGAGGTTTGACAATTTTGAGGTAGAGTCATGAGGTTTTTGAAGAGCCTTGCTTCACATATGGCATTGTTATCTATCGGGTAGGCGAACAGGTTGGAGCATAATCTGGTTCCCATGTAAAGTTGTTTGCACTCGTCTAAATCCGGGATGGGTAAGAACATTAAGGAATCATCATCTCTCGCGATATATTTTTGTGATACCGATAATAAGTGGTGTAAACCAGTTCTATTATCCAAAATAGGGATAGGATATAATTGATAGGCTGTGTAAGTTTGTGGGTCTACTAAAGGTACTTTTAAAACAAAGATTAAACTTGAATCGGTCTGAAAGGCTTGGAGTTCCATAATATCCAAATATTGAGCAACTTTTGATAGCCTTATTGAAAGCGGTAGGTTATTTTTATGCAAATTCTGTGAAATTTCCTGTAAGGATGAAATTAAGTCTGTTGGAGTGATGATTGACGTATGAATGATTTTCAAGCGTGCAAATGTTATTGCATTTAGAACATCATTTAAATTATCTTCGATGTACAAATAACTTGCCATTAACTGTTCGCAATAATGTAAGAATATTAATTTGATTTCAATGGCTTCGATGTGACTTGTCATAGATTGAATTGTGCGGTCGATTTCTTTGATATTTTTGTTAAATGTTTCTTCGTCAATTTGAAGTTTTTGAATAGTTGAATTGAAATTTTTGATAACGGATGTAGTAACTGAAATTTGATTTTTAATTAGATTCTCCAATTGGTGTTCGTCATTGTTTAGCTTATTGATGCAATCAGAATAATATTGACCGTCCTCGGCATCTAAATTTCCGGTTATTGATTTGAAAATTGTGCCGAAACCGTTGATTATTCCGCGCTTGTATCGTTTTGTATCCAAAAAGATTTCATCAAATTTTGATTTTATAGTTTTAGATATTTGGGTTAACAGATTTAGATCTGTTTTAACTTCACTCCTGAAAGTGATTGTTTTCTGATCGGCGGCGTCCAGGGTGTTTAGGATAAGCTCTAACATTTTTTCGTTTCTGTCAAAGGTTGTTTTTAAGGAGGAAATGTTCTTGTGAACCAGTAATGTCCATTTGTCATTGGTTACTATTACGTCTGTTTTTTCGTGGTAGTATATTCCTATGGTGTTGTTTATAGGCGTGATTTTATATTGGGAAACCACTAGTGTTGCTGATCCGAACAGCAGGAATAACCTGAAAACAAGGTTAACTTTCAAAATAAGGTTTCATTCTGTCAAAATTGACTTTACTAGTTTGTTTAGTTTCTGGGTTGAGTAAGATAGCTGAATTTTCAAAGATTTTGGTAATTTCGAATGGTCCGTTAAATTTATTTTGCAGCTTATTTTTTATTTGTGATTCTTTTACGTAAACTTTGTCTCCGACGTTATATTCAGTACGATTTTCGGGGACATTTTTATCGAATCTAATTTTGGCTTTTTGCTTTTGAAGTTCCGTTCGGTCTCTAGCAATTTTATAATAATGGGAGATGCGATTGTTTAAATCTCTGACGTATTTCGTTATTAATTCTTTTTGGTTATACAAAGTTTCTGGCGGTCGAACTGATGTATGACCAAAAACTAGTTCATATGGCGTAAATCCATGTGTTTTGTTAACAGAGTTATTATAGCAAATTACAGCGTAAGGTAAAATGGTGAATGGGTGTTCGTTCGGGTTTTCTGTTTGGTTAACTCTTATCATTTCTGCTAACGTTGCGTGGAATCGTTCAATTGAGCCATTCGATTGCGGGTGTCCTACGCTTGAAAAGGTTAATTTTATATCGTATAAAATACATAAATCTTTTAATAATCGATTGTCGAATTCTCCTCCATAGTCGCAATGTATTCTCAGAGGAGTACCATAGTGTTGGAAATATAGTAATAAGGTATTTACTACAGATTTAGCGGATTTATCAGGGACTGCGTAAGCTTGTGTAAATTTGGTTAATTCCTCACGTATCGTTAAAGCATAGTTGCGTGTGGGGAACTCGAATAGGTCAATGTTAATTCTTTCAAATGGTGTCTTTGGTGTTTCGGTTATTACTAACGGACTGCTTAAATTTTTTCGACAGACTTTACTTTTTTGACAAGTTTCGCAATTTTTTACAAAGTTTTCTACGTCTTTAGTTAGACCTTGCCAAGTGTATTTTTCTCTAATTCGTCGAATAGTTTCGTTTATTCCGCGGTGTAGGTTATTTTTACCGCTGTGATGTTGATCTAATATTATAGGAATTTGGTCTTCATCAGGGGTTTTGACAATATCTTGACAAATTATTAATTTTAGGTCCTTTTCCGCAAAAATGAATGACAGAATTTCAAGTATAGGGAGGTCTAAATTATTTTCGACAAAGTAAGTCTTAGAAAGGTCTAAGACGTCTTGGTTTTTAAATAACACCAGAAATAAGTGTTCAATCACGGATTCAATATCGAACGGTAACGGGATGATAAAGTATCTCCTATGTCTGACCGTCTTGCTCGATACAATATTGATCTTGTCATTGCGGAATTCTGGGTTTTCTTCAAATATGTCTTCGATAATTTTGTGATGGAGGTCTTGTAAATTGTTTTGTTGAAAGAAAGTTATAATATTTTTGTGTTCTCGATACAATAGTTGTTTGTTCGAGGCTTTGATTTTTGAATAATCTATTAAAGATGTTGTTTTGTACAAGTTGACAAAGGTTTCGAATTCTTGGGTAATTTGGTCATTGGTAAATCTAGCGTTATCGTCTTGCGTTTCGTCATCTGATTCGTCATTTGATTCATCGTCTCCGTTCGCGGCTAGAATTTTGGAATAAAATTTGGAACAATCGTTAAAGTGGTTAATTTTGATTCGGGACAAGGCGTCTGCGTTTTTATTTATTTTTCCGGGTTTATATATGACTTCGTAGTCGTATTCTTCGAGTTTAAGGCGCCAGCGAGCTAATCTACTACCTGGGTCCTTTATAGAAAATAGCCATGTAAGTGGTCTGTGGTCGGTTATCAATTTAAACTTTCTACCGAATAGGTATGGCCTAAAATGCTTTACTGACCACACTATAGCCAAAAGTTCACGTTCTATCGTGGAGTATTTAGTTTCGGCGTTGCATAGAACTCGGGAAGCGTAAGCAATAGGTAAATCTTTACCAATTGGTCCTTGTGAGAGCACAGAACCGACGGCAAATGCGCTCGCATCGGTAGTTAGTATGAAAGGTTCGTCAAAATTTGGGTAAATTAATATTGGTGATGTAGTTAGTGTTTGTTTTAGATCGGCGAAAGAATTTTGACAGTCGTTATTAAAGTCGAAAGGGACATCTTTTTGCAGAAGTTTTGTCAAGGGTTTAGAAATTTTGGAAAAGTTTGGTATGAATCTTCTATAGTAACCTGCTAGTCCTAAAAATGATTTGATTTCTTTTTGGTTCTTAGGTTGCGGAAAGTTTAAAATGGCATCGACTTTGGTGGGATTTGGTTTCACGCCGTCTTTTGTGATCAGGTGTCCTAGGTAGGCGACTTCTTTGCGTAAGAATTCGCATTTGTCTGGCTGAATTTTGAGGTTGGCTTTTCGAAGGCGTTTGAAAACTTCTGTTAGCCGGGAAACGTGTTCGTGAATGGTGGGGGAGTATATAATGATATCGTCCATATAGACGAGACACCGTTCATTTTGGATGCCTAATAGAATATTGTCCATCACTCTTTGGAACGTTGAAGGGGCATTTTTGAGTCCAAATGGCATTCGCACGAATTCGTAATGACCGTTTTCGACAGTGAAAGCCGTCTTTTGAATGTCTGCGGGATTAATTTCGATTTGGTGAAAACCAGAAGCCAAATCTAGGGTTGTGAAATATTGGCATTTGCCAAGTTGGTCTAAGAGATCGGAAATGTTGGGCAGAGGATATTTGTCACCGATTGTGACCTCGTTGAGTTTACGATAGTCAACTACAACGCGCCATTTCTGTTTGCCAGAAGCGTCCAGTTTTTTTGGGACTACCCAAACAGGGGAGGACCAAGGTGAAATTGAGGGTTGAATGATACCTTGACTTAACATTTTCGATACTTGGGACTTAACTTCTTCTTTATGGACCTGGGGATAGCGATACGATTTTGTAAATATCGGTCGGGAATTGTCGGTGTCAATAGGGTGTTTGATTCCGTTGGTAAAGGTCAAATTATCTCCTTCTAAATAGAATATATCTTGAAAATCTAAACAAAGCTGCGTTATTATTTCGGCCTCTTCTTCGTTTAGATGGTCCAAGCGCAATTCGTTCTTAATTTCAAAGGATCTGTCCGTCATTGGGTGTTGGTCGGAGTTTTGCGTATTTAAGTTAAAAATTGACTTAAATTTTTGTAGAGGTTCTAAATTTAAATTAGAAAAATCGACAGTCTTCGGGATGACGTTAGCGTTGATTATTGTCGTTAAAAATTCTCCGTTTTCGTTTACTCTAACAAGAGCATTAGGTAAACGGACTTTTTCGTTTTCCTGCGCTTGCAAAATAGCGTCAGTATTTCTAAGATTACATTTTAGTTTATAAATTTTTTCAGTACGGCCGTCAATTTGGATTTTATTTTGATTAGGGTTGTGATTTGACTGAATTTTGTCGCATTCGGGTCTTGACGAATCGTCGGTTACTTTGAAAAGTGGAACCGTTTTAAAATTGGTTATTAATTGTTTATTTCTTATGTCGACGATACAATGATAGTGCTCTAGGAAATCGGCTCCTATCAGTCCATCAAAATTGATATCTAGATCATAGATGTAAACTTTATGTGGGTCGTTGTCCGTGAAGGGTATAAGAACAGATTCATTAATAGTAATTTTCTGATCGGTTATACCTTGTATAATTACATTTTCTGAAAATCTTCGTTTGTAGTTTTCCGCAGTTTTTGGTTTAAAGATAGAGATACCTGCGCCCGTATCGATTAGAATTTTGAATTTATTTGTGATGTCTTTAATGTAGTATAAATTTTTTGAATTTACGGTCAACAGTGAGTGAGATAGCGTTCCTACATGAACCCTTGTTCGGGAAAGTTCAGGAACGGGTTGAAATTGTCGTTTAGATTCATAGCTTGAATTTGATTCGATATTTGGTCGAATTGATCTGTTTCCTGTGTTGGAGTATCCGCGGGATACTCCGGGCCTAAACAAAAATCCTGAGAATTGGTATTATAATCTTCTTGATGCGTTTGAGAATTAGCAGTATAACTCTCGTATTCATTTTGCCAAATATCGGTATGGTTTGTTTGTGAATTTTGAGAATTACCAGTATAATTCTCTTGTGGTAAATATTGATCGTTGCAATCAGTTTGGTAGTTTTGGAAATCGTTGTATTGCTGATGGTCGAAATTATCAGGTTCATTATAGTAATTAATATGTTCATAGTTTAGAGGATCACAGTAATTGTCAAAATTAACGTGATGCGTTCTTTGTGGGTTTTGACGATTGAAATTTGGATTTTGTTGTTGATTTGGGAATCTTTGTTGGAAGTTGGGGTTCGGTCTTATTACCGAAGGTCTATTTTGTTGTGGATTATTTGCTTGTTGGGAGTTTTGCGGAGAAAATTGCCTTTGATTATTTTGGCTGGAAAAATTCTGGAAATTTGGTCTTGAAATTTGCGCTTGACTGGGATAAGCGTTTGGAACGAAACTAGGAGATGAAAATTGTTGATTTTGCCTTGTGCGGCATTCATTAATTGTATGTCCGTTCCTTTTGCAGAAAGAACAGAATTTTTGTGGAATTGGAGGGCGTTTCGCTTGAGTTTGAATGGGATTTTTATTTGGGTTATATTTGTTGAATTTCTGAGATTCAAAATAAGACAATTGTAATTCTCGTTTTACTCGGAGAGTTGCATCTAGTACAGTAGCCGGGTTTCCAGCTCGGACTATCTGGCCTAATTTGGGTTCAAGCCCGGTTAACAAGGTATTAAGGGTCATAGTATCAATTAAACGTGTTTGTGCATCTTTCTGTTCGTTTGTCATAGCGATTTGTTTGTTTACCGCGGAAAGCATTTTCGCGTTATGGGTTTGTAGCCTAGAGATAAAAGTTAATGGTGATTCGTTATTTAGTTGATGGAGTCGTTGCAGATCTTGTATAAGCGAGGTTAGATCGCGTGCGTCTCCAAAATGAGACTCTAATAAGTTTTTAGTTTCACCCCATGAAGTTGGGTTTCTTGAATTTATTACCTCGGCAGCTTTGCCTTTTAATTTATTTTTTATATGTAGCGAGAGCAATGTTTTTTGGTCTGCCACGGCCATGCAATAGGCTTGACTACAAGCATATAAGAAAGTTTGTAAAAATAAAGGGTTGCCATCGTATTCGGGCACAATTGAGAAAATTTCACTTAATTTATACGGTTCAAGAACCGGTGCTGGTGCTGGTGCTGGACCTGATGCTGCACCTTGTGCTGTACCTTGTGTTACTTCGTCGGGCATGTTGCTCGATATTTAGTAATTTAAGGAGTTAAAATGAATTGATTAGAATAAAAAAAAATGTTGTACCTTTGGTAGATCGATTGGGTTTTTAGTGATACGAATGTTGCATTAACAGTATAATGCACAGTTTTTTAAATTAACTCTTACGATTTTAGTTGAGCATTAGCAGTATAATGCTGTAGATTAATCGTTTGTGCTTAACGTCTAAGCTTTAGTTTGTTTGTAATAATAAAAATAAATATAAATGGGGATTGGATAATAGAAATAGTTTTTCTGTGTATTAGCAGTATAATACACTACGTACAATAATAAAACGATAAGTGAAAATTACGAGATGATTCGTTAAAGTACTTACAGTAATAGATTCTTCATCGAGTGTAGGTTCTTCCAGTAAGGGATTGGGATCCGCCACCACAAGTGAGGAAGGTCTCCTTGTTCTGATAGACAACTTGCACTAGTTAGGCACTTCGTGGAGATGTCGTCCTTGTTCTCGTGGGTCACTATCAGTTAGGCTTCTTGTTCTTAATGGTGTTCACGGAATCCTACCGACTGCGCCAATTGTTAGATCACGATTTACATTAGTGACTTTTTAAAAAGATTTATTAAATTAATGAGAGTCAACGTTGACTCTTCGAAATAAAAATGTAGTTATAAAATGAACTGTTTAATCTGACATGAGTATAAGAACTGAATACAAAAGATTATCTAACTAATTTATATCCTCGGTTGGTTGTACTTAGTCAGCATTAGTATTGTTTCCCAAGCTAAACCAAAGGAAATATGATATTACATATCAGCGATAAATAATACGAGGGAATTTGTTATCAACACGTAGCTGAAATATGATATGCTGAGATAGTTTAAAAGGAATAAAAGTCACGTACAAGTTTTTATACAGTGTACCAAATATTATATAACATATATACATATACAAATATACTCAATTTGTAAGTGCATCGTTAAGTGTATAATTGCAATAGGAGGTTATTGGGTGAAACAGTATAGTGGTATAGCTCGACCAAAGTAATTAATATGTCGAAAACGAGAAACCAAGCTTCTCAGCAAGCTTCACTAGTTGTCAGTACCTCAAATGAGGACTTTATATCTAAACTTTGCAAGCAACAAGCTGAGGCTATAAGCAAACAACTCGACGATAAATTTAACATTATAGAATAAACTATGAAAACTATTATGGGGCAAGTGACAGGAAATTCGGCTAGATTAAATGATCTGGATATAAGATGTGATGATAATGAGCAGCGGTATAAACTTAATAATTTGTTGCTGTATGGACTCCAGGAGCCGGAAAAGGAAGATGCTAATGTTCTGGAACAAAATATATTAAAGGTACTTACTGACAAACTTCATATAAATATCTCCTCAGAAGAAATTGAGAAATGTCATCGAATTGGTAAAATTCGCAATGCCACACAACCACGTCCCATTTTATTACGTTTTCTGTCATACAAAGTTCGATCAAAGATTTTTAAGAATAAAAAGTTGTTGAAGAATACCGGTATTGTCATAAAAGAAGATTTAACTAATTCAGCGTTAGAAATACTTAAATCTGCTTCTACTAAATATGGCAAGGAACATGTCTGGAGTTATGATGGGAAAGTTTTTGCAGCAGTCGACAACAGGAAAATTCTTATCCGCAGTTGTGACGACATCACTTCATAGGAATTTCCAGTAATTTAATACATACTACTTTATCCACATGGTAGAATATATTTTGTTCTTTCTTTTACTACAGAAACTTTTTACTAATATATGTACGAATGATTACTTTTTTGTTGTTGTTTTGTTTGCTCTTTCTCTTTGCTTAGTGATGTTTAGCTGGGAATTTAAAATATCAATGTATTCATATATATCTTTTAATTTAGTATCTCTTTTAACATGCCAATAAATTGTGCTTTTTTATTATCTTTTTATCTGCTGGGTGTAGGTTGAATATGAAAATAATTAATTGTTGGGATCTACACATATATTACCTTGTGCGTGTTTTTAACTTGTTATCTGCAATTCCGAACTGGAATAACTTTTTCATGAAAAAACTATCTTTTGCTTTTTATAATGTAAGATCTTTGACTAATAACTTCGCTGATTTTAAGACATTTGTTTTACAGGAGAATTATGATTTACTAGGAGTAAGTGAGACTTGGTTAACCAATCAAATTGATAATGATGTCATTCATATTAATGGATATACTTTCTTTAGAAAAGATAGAGGTACACGAGGTGGGGGAGTTGGGATTTACGTGAAATCGTCCATTGATGTTGAATTGCTGAACGTAAGTTTTTCCGATTCGGTCGAGCAACTTTGGGTGAAAGTATATATAAATAAACTGTCCTATATTTTTGGGGTGCTCTATAAACCTCCTAATAAGAACATTACCAATTTCTTGGACAATCTAGAAGATAACTTGTCAAAGTTAATTTTGCTAAGTAATAAATTAATATGTGGGGGTGACATTAATATTGATCTCATGGATAGTGAATGCTCAAGCTCAACTAATTTTCATAATACTATAGAGTTATTTGGCATGCAACAAGTTATTACATCCCCACCAGGATAACTAAAAATAGTGTTACACTCTTGGATATTATAGTTATATCTGATGAGATCAAATTCTTCTCCAGTGGTGTGGCGGAAATTTTTGATGTATCTGATCACCTTTTAACCTTTTGTAAAATTAATCTTAATGTGGAAAAAGAGCCAGGTGTTAATTTAGAATTTAGGAACTTAAAAAATATTGATAGGCACATTTTAGAGAACTTTTTGGTAATATCCCCTTTTGAAAATATATTTGATATTGATGATATAAATGGTAAAGTGGAACTCTTTAATAACTTGATTCTAAACATTTTTGATACGTTAGCTCCCATTCAAAAAATTAAAACAAATAGATACAGACCTCCATGGCTCACTGATAATATTAAATTAATGATGAAGCTTCGTGACAAAGCGCTAGCTAAGTTCAAAAGGACAAAAAATCCACATCACTGGGAATATTATAAAGATCTAAAAAATATTACGACTAATGCCGTTAGAAGAAAAAAAAGGATATATGGAGTACTGTATTCAAAATCATGGTAACAATAGTAAAGTAATTTGGCAAAAGTTAAAAGAACTAAACATATATGCTAAATCCCAGTCAGTCACTATACCTGACAACCTTAGCAATCCTGATTTAATTAATGACCATTTTTTGTTGCCGTCTTCTAATATGGCGGAGCCTAATGTTAATTTGGTACATGCTTACAATAGTAATTTCAAAGAAAATTTTAACTCTCTCTTCTCATTTACAGCTGTAGATGATATTGCTGTGTATAAATATTTGTTAGAAATTAAGTCGGCGGCCGTCGGGGCCGACAAAATTAATATACATATGTTGCTTCTATGTTGTCCTTACATTTTACCATTTATGACACATATTATTATTAGCTGTATAATTAGCGGTGTTTTTCCTGATCCCTGGAAGCTTTCTAAAATACTCCCCTTACAAAAAAAAAAATCTATAACTAGTCTAGGGGAACTTCGCTCCATTTCAATTTTACCTATCTTGTCCAAGGTATTAGAGAAGATTATGAAATTTCAAATCTGTTTACATATAAATGAATATAAAATACTTCCCATGAGACAATCTGGATTCAGGCCAGGTCATAGCTGTACCACTACTTTGCTAGATGTTACAGATGATATACTTAAGGACATTGATAATGGTATGTCGGTAGCTTTAATTTTACTTGACTACTCTAAAGCGTTTGATACCATTAATCATACAATTTTATTATCAATTTTACATTATATAGGGTGCTCCACAAATGCTGTAAAACTTTTCAAAAGTTTTTTGACCTGTCGTAAACAATTTGTTGTTACATCAAAGGGCACATCTATTACGAAATCTATAAGTTGTGGAGTGCCCCAGGGTTCTGTGCTTGGTCCTATTCTTTTTTCGTTGTATACATGTGATTTTATCAAATGTATAAACCATGGCCGGACCTACTTATATGCTGATGATACGCAAATAAAATTCTCCTTTGACGGCTTGTCGTTGAATCTAGTGCTCATCATTGAATCTAGTGCTCATCAACTTCATATTAATCCAATAAAATCTAATGTACTTATCTTCGGCAAATTTCGTCAATTTATTCAGGATCAGTTAAAAGAAAGCATCAATGGTAATGTTTTGCCATGTACACTCGTTGCTAGAAATCTAGGCATTGAGCTAGATACTGACCTGCGGTTTAAGAATCATGTTAATAAATGTTTGAACAGAGCATATAGTAATCTAAAAATGCTTTATCCAAATCGTCATATTATTCCACGTTCCTCCAAAATACTATTAACGGATTTACTAGTTCTAAGTCATTTTAATTTTTGTGATGCAGTATATGGCCCTTGCCTAGACTTTGAAGATTCTAATAGAATACAACGAGTGCAGAAGTCGTGTTTAAGATTTATTTATGGTATTCGTAAATTTGATAGGATTTCACACAAGCTTAAAGATGCCAACTGGCTAGATATGAAAGCTTGCCGGGAACTTCATGCTGCTACATTATTCCATAGGATTATTCGGTTCAAAACCCCTCCATACCTTTCTCAGAAAGTTACTTACAGAAGTGATATTCATAATGTCAATGTACGGTATCGAGGATTGATCTCACCTCCAACTCACCACACCGCCATGTTTAGAAGGTCCTTCACTTACTCCATTTATGCGCTCTACAATAATATTCCTGTAAATTTAAAATGCTCGTCCGTGTGTAACTTCAAAAGATGTTATAAAAAAATTTTGTTTGATAGGTTATTCAACTAGTTATTAAGTTTTTATTTCGTGTATACACTCTCCTATGTATTTATCTTCTTACTCTTTTTTATTATATATACCTCCCTTTTTGTTTCCCTTGATTAAAAATTAGGTTTAAGTGTTCTAGTGTCAGGGGCTGGCACATTGCATCAGTTTTAACTGTTTGTCAGCTCCTTTTTGAAATTTATAACCTTATTCTCTTTATATTAGGTTGTGTAGTGTAGCTAAGTTCTTTGTTATAAGTTGCAAATAAATTGTTTATTATTATTATTATTAAGTTATGAAATATAACTTCAACCTGTCAATCACTGAGTTAAACGAATCTCATTACCTAAAACTGATAAGTAGGTTTAAAAATAAGATACCAATCGCATTTTTAAACGACTTCAATATCAATGTTGCTAGCAAGAAATCGCGTAGAAAATTGTTTAACGATTTTAAAATTTTAAACCCTTTCTACATTTTATTTATGAATTGTTCTACAAATCTAATTTGACACGTTGACCAAAAATGATAACAGTATTTTAATATTTAAATTCGTCAATATAATGCGTCTACGAATTCATCCGTTCATGTCTCAAAATGTAAAACAACCTGGTACTTGGAATGAAAGAAGTGTGAAAAAGAAGTTAAATACACCCAGGATAAGTATAATTATAATTTAGAAAACTTATGAAAATTTAGTCATAAGCAAAATTTTGACCGTGTGGGAAATAAATAATATTATTTATCAGTTATTTCACGGCGCTCGTTTTAATACATTAATACGCTCCGTTCCAGAATATTTTATTATAATTAAATTCGGATTGTAGTCGAGAGCAAAGTGCAGCATATTAATGCGCATTCTAGATTAGTAAGTACAACGTTCCAACAGCATTAGTATTATGTTAGATTATCAAAGTAGAAGGTAATATTATTTATTCTTGAACTAAATCACGTATACTGTGGTGGATCTTAATGCCCCGGTGTGGGTTTGGCAGGGTTCCTATAATCTAGGCAACAATGAAATTCTAATGAGAAATGAAAATGAATTCTGGTCGAGCTAAAATATCACGAAATATTCCATCTTGCTCATAAATATTCCCACATTTATTATATCTTATTCGCTTTAGCCTGGTAACAACTCTGCCACATCAGAAGCATTATGTAAAGTAAAAGACTACACTCAGAAAAATAATTTGTTATAACAAAAATGTGTTAGAGAAACAAAAAATACTGTTATATATATTTTGTACGACTATGCGTGTTTTATTACTTATCGCTATTGTTGAATTTCTAGTATTCGTTACCATACAAACAAAAAAAACTGCTGCCCAAGGAGTCACTACTTCCATATCAAGATTTTCTATCCAAGTCTCTCACAACGAAAAAATTTTGTATGTGGAAATAATTGTTTATGGAATTTTAATTATATAATATTTGAAATCGTCTACCCCAAAAACTCATAAAACGATATCCCACATCGGTAGTGGGGTGGTGGTGATGATGGGGGTGGTAGTGGGGGTGGATGAAAAATAAATATTTTGAGGTTTTTGGTTCTTGTACACACACTAAATCACATTTTTTTAATCCCCTTTAATAATGGGGTGGGGGTAATGGGAGGTGGCTAATGCCAAAAAAATTTTTGAGGCCATAGCTTCTCTTGTATATACTAAATAACAATTTTATGGACTCTTATTTACTTGATTTACCTATTTACACCCAACTCTTCGACGGAATAAGATGAAAATATAATCTAGTTCCAGATCCCGTTAAAGTACATACGTGTACAAAATTTCAAGTCAATATCTTAAACGGTTCCAGAGTAATCGTGTGCACAAAAAAAAGTTACAGACAGACAGAAATTTTTGTTCGCTCAAACTTAAAATCTCGACGTTTCATGACAGTCTAAGCCTATTCGAACAATAAAAATTTTCAAAATTTTTTGTCGTTACTATACTTCCACTGGATGTGGAGGTAATTACACTGCTGTCATATTTTATAACTATACACTCGCGTAAGTAAAATAAGATATATTTATTTGTAGAATATGCAATTTCCACCTTGATAAAAAAATGTAAAACAATAAACTATATAATAATAATAAATAAGAAACTTTACTTATTAATGTTAAAATTAAATGTACACTTTGTACATCTATTAAATGTTATTGCAACATATTGTCATACATGATATTCAACGTCAAATTAATTTTTTCTATAGCCCATCCCTAGTGATCTCGATTTACACAAACGCGTAATGGAGTTATCAAGCGCCTGGAGCTAACGATGGTGTTCTTTGGCTTTCAACTTAGTGTACGTAAATCATAAAAATGCAACTACATATGTGCTCTATGCAGACCGGACCAGTCGTGTAATTACGAATGAACTTCCTTAAACGTAAGATATTGGTTTGTAAATAAATTCTGTTCGGATACAAGAAACGAAAAATCCCTTAAAATGATTTGGAACTTGAATATGCTATATTTCATACCTTTAGTATAATTTATCACCCAGTTATGAAAGGCGTCCTTTTAACAAACCTGTTTAAAAACACTGGAATTTTTAATTAATATAATGCTTTAATTATTTCGTTCCTTGCGGTTTGCGACTCTTTCCTGGTCTATTTTAACAAAGTTTGGACGTGTTGACGTATTAGACACAATTTCGATTTAAATTCAGAATGCAAAATGAATTTCGTTTATGACTAATTCATTGCTATTTGTAATTTGTATAGGAATTTGAAATTCAAAAGGATTCTATTTCCTGAAATAAATTAAATTCTGGACCGCGCGACAACTTTTGTGTTGGAAATTATCACATAAGGGCTGGATTAACAGATTTAATTAACTTTTTAGATTAAATTCTCTACTGTGAAAGTATTATCTGCTCAAATATGTGCCACATCGACCGTGAGGATATTCCTAAAATGAAAAGTTTCGGAGCAACTTTATTTGCAAATATTTCAGACAAGAATTTAAATATAAAATGGTATATTCGTCAAGCTCCAATAAATTAGTTTGGTAACATTCTCACTTCGCATAAATATCATCTATATAAATGGAGAATTAATAACATATCAGTACCGTTGGCACACGCTAAAATAAGCATAATTTATTACAAGTAAACTGTGAGCAAATAGTTGTAGGGGTTAAAATCTTGAATAAACGCATATTGAAAGATGCTGAAATAATATTAAAAAACCACTGCCGGAGATATCACTAGTTCCACATCCAAATTTTCAATCCAAGTCTCTCACAACGAGAAAAATTTTGATACTATATTTGCACTCCACCATGTGGAAATAATTTTTTATGGAATTTTAATAATATAATATTTGAAATCGTCGAGCCCAAAAACCCATAAAGCGATATCCCACATCGGTAGTGGGGGTGGGGGTGGTTGAAGTAAAAAAAAAAAAATGCCGAGGCTTTTGGTTCTTCTCTTGACTGATCTTCTCCCAATTTGGCAAGGAAACATATTTTAAGACAAGAAACAATAATGTATGTATTACATCACGTTAGCCGTGCAGGGTGCCTCATGAGCTATACCTGATAAATCTAAGAGAGCCAATCTAGCAAGAATTGTAAAATTCTTAGTATGCCATGAAAAGTTTGAGTTTTTCTCAGAAAACTCGTGTATTCCTGGAGTCATATTGACAAACAGAAAAAAATATTCTCAAGTATAATGCCAAGAAATTCCAGTACGAATAAACATGAAATACAAGTGAGAAGTGAGAAGTGAAACACGTGAGAAAATAATTGAATATATGTAAACGTCAAATACTGAATTTGTAGCACCTTATCGAGAACTCAAGAGAATGGTCCTTTGTACCTTTGTTGGGGTAAACTGTGGGCTATATTGTTGGAAATGAATCTGGCCTTTGTTATTCTCCGGCTGTACGAAGAAAATTCTGCTTTGATAAAAGAAGACAACACTAACGACAAAGGCGTCAGACTGTTTTCTGTCACCAATCTTCTCTAACATCTGTATAGTGAACACGTACAGGTGCTGGAGACTGACAAGGTGGAGTAGCTAAAATTTTCCACTTGAGATTTGCAGATGATATCACATTAATTGAAGCAAGTGAGCATGATCTCATACACCTGACGAATAGGCTTCAGATTATGGTTTAATCGGAAATGAGGCTGCGTGTCAATCATGGCAGATGGCATGATATCATCAGACGAACTATGCCACAATGGAGGCCAACGAAAATAATTCATGGATCACAAAACGTTTAGCAAGACGCTAAATTCGAAAAATGTTTGTATGTAAACGCTTAGAGATAAAAAGCATCATCTCTGGCTTCCTAGGCAAGATAGTTATAAATATATACTTATAGTGCATACTGCCTAATTTTTATTGCGATACAATAGTTTTAAAGTTATGAGCAAAAAACTCAAGACTTAAATTATAAAAGCGAATAGTTCTCAAGGTTTTGGTAGAGACTCCCCCCGTTAGGTATTTTGAGAGATAAATGTCACTGTCTGCAAGAATTAAAAACCAGAAATGCACATTACCAACCACCCCAGTCGAAACAGCTAGGATTGATAGAGCCTGATTTAACTTGTTTATCGTTAAAGGATGTTGAAAACTCTCCCCAAAAAGTTAGGGTGGTTGCAGCCGCTAACGTCTCTGGTCTGCAATGTTAGAATTGTTAAAAATTTGGATACTCCCACAGAAAATGTACGAAGTCAAGGATCACTTTCTGCTATAAGTGGGGTACCTACGAAAGGTTACTATAGTAGTTCCTGTGTTATATGCTTTCTAAAAAACGGCCAAGCAGGTATCGTTCCGACCCTTCCGGTCCCCTTGAATACTCCTCTGAAGCCTCGCCAGGGCGGCACGATACCTTCCACCCCTCATGTTTCTCCATTCAAATCAAAATATCAAGTTATGAAAGTCCCAACGGATCAACTACTATTGAAGATTTCATCACCTCGCGCTGCTACGTACGTTCCTCCGTTTTCTGTGTCTCTTTTAAAGCTTTATGAGCCCAGTTGCGATTTGTTTACCATATCTTTAGAATTTCCTTTAATTCAGTGGGTATCATCAGATATGTAGATAAATAAGGGTAAAGTTTCATCTTAAAAAAAAATTAAGTCATTTTGTTATCGCAGCAGCAGGGCCCAGTGGGTCGTGCGTATCTCAACGACGCGTCTCGTCTTATTTATTACCTTGTCACCAAAAATAAGTTTTTCGATAAACCTACCTATGATGCCTCATATTCTTTATTAGTTCTTTTGCGAGAACATATTTTAGGGCATAATGTGAAGAAACTTGCCATAACCGCTCCGGGATGTAGACTAGATGGTTTTTCAGTGGTCTCTGGTTAAGTCAATGTTACTTTCTTTTTTTGTCTATGTAGATGTAGAAATTTTAGTTTGTCATACTTCCAAGAAGCAGGTTACCTCCTCCCCTCATATCCCTGATGATATCCCTAAATTTAATGATTCCTTTATGCCCAGGGAGACATCTTAGGAAAAAAAATTACAGGAACTTTTAATATTACAGATATTTTTTAGTATGGCTCCATACTTTTTGGATTCCCTGTATATCTATCCGTTATAAGAAAATCTAATATATACTATATAGGTTATAAAATATGAATAATGTTTAATTAGGTGCTCTTTGCTTATTTCTCATAAAGATTATTAGCACTTGAATTCATTAGTTAATCAGATGTAAGAGTACTCATACTCATACTTATGGTCAAATGTAGAAGTAGTATATTCTGAATACACTTGACTGAAATTTTGATTAATTTATTCAACTTCAAATAAAGAATTTATATTACATTGAGGAACGTAAATAAATACTACAACACAAATGCTAGACAGTTATTTTGATTTCATTAAAACGTTTGCATGTGTTATTTTAACAGACAAATCCGAAAAAGACCTCTAAATTAATTCCTCACGATAGACATACATACATAATGAAAAATAAACAAATGCCTACCTTAGCAAAATAACGCGGAATAGTAGTCATAAGAATTTTAATACAATTCGAGACGGTTATTGTTTTGCGACTTCCGATCTAAAAGTTCACATTTGTCGAATACGTGAGCAATATGTTTACTAAGCATTATTGGTTTTCCAGAGGGAGAAGAATTACTTTCCGTATAATTTCGGCGAAAAATCTAAAATTAAATTTTGCATTTCACAAGTCTTATCAAGTGTAAACATCAGAATTTGATATCGACTCAGCTAAATGAACTGTAAAAACTGCATTGATTCCATTCGGCTTGGCCACACAATTGCTAGTCATCGTTTTCCAATTTTAATTCGCAGAAATGAATTTACAGACTATTTCATTTTGGACGGATTATTTGCAAGTTTAATCATCTGATCACATACCCATTGTAACAAGTTTGTACTATACGCACCAATAAAGAGGATTTCCATTTTTTAATTTCAAAAGTTGGTCGACCATTTTTACATAATAGGCTCTTTTATTAACTAAATTACATGTTTTTGTTTCCCTTTATATTCCATATTACCGCTCGAATATGTATGTGCATTGTATAAATACACAACACATATCACACACTTCTATTACGAGTGTTTACAGTGTGGAGGAAAAATCGTTTACATCAATAACGTTCTAAACATTATATTTATGTCAAAATGACTTTGACAAAAGTCGTTCAATCTGTCAAAATGGTCATGTTCAGAGCCTTAACGTTTATCAATTACGACAGAAGGATCAGTCCTATCGTTGAATGGTGAAGAGAGTTCTTCACAGAAAATGCCGAAGATATGGGAGACAAAAATCTGGCTTGATGACTGGTGATGCCGGTGAATTTGCAATAACGTTTCAAATATATACAAGGCAAAGGCATAATCCTATATAATAATAATAATAATTACTGATTATCTCCACTATAGGAATCGTTAAAAAAACGCTGACAAAGTACCCTAAGCAATTAGGAGTATCTACTAGCGTGAGAAACCAAATGCAGAAAGCAGTTATTTTTGTCACAACATCCATAGTCCGATCATTTCTTACAATTCCTATTTAATGGTATCATCTTGCTCCAAAGGCCGATGATATTGTTGCAACCTACTAAAGTGGTAAAAGAGAACGATAATAATAATATCACTCATCTATTCTATACGGATGATCTAAAACTGTAGGCCCCCGGAGAGCGTGAACTTCAAAATGCTCTAAGGGTGGTCGAAGAGTACACGCGGACCATTGGTATGGAGTTCGGGTTGGACAAGTGCGCGGTCGTCCACCTCTAGAGAGGGAGATGTGGGGTATTTTCTGAGGACGCGAGCTCGCAGACGGAAGCATCCTAAGACATCTGGATACCGGAGAGACCTACACGTACCTGGATGTGCAACAACATCACATCCAAGATGTGCAACAAATCAAGGAATCTCTCCGCGGCAAGTACAGATGCCTACTCCGAAAGATTTGGTTGTCCGAACTTTCGGGGAAGAATAAGATGTCTGCTACTAACATACTTGCCGTTCCTGTTCTGCTCTACTCCTTTGGGGTAGTAAAATGGACAGTAGATGAGCTGCGCCAACTAGACAGAGATACCCGCAAGATGATAAATATCCATAGGAGTATTCATCCTAGATCGTCCGTTCCTCGTCTTTATCTCCCACGTCATCGGGGGGGGGGGAGGACTCTGGGGTCTGGAGTGTATGCATGGCAGAGTAGTACTGAGTATGCCATGTAACATCCTCAGCAGCTCGGATCCACTCCTGCTATTAGTGAGAGATCATGAAATAGCAGGGGCGCAGGATTGTTTAAGGCAGCAAAAAGAGCCGCATATGAACTTGGTCTCGTATTTGACATCAGACGAAGTGGCCGGCGCGGTGCTGACTCAGAGTCAGTCACTGAGCTTCAACCAACTCATCTGAAAGCCCAAATAAAAGTTGCCGAACAGGATAGCTGTTTAGGCAGCATGTCGATAAACCCATGCACGGTGTTTACTATAAAACATAGAAACACTGGGTTTATTGACTAGGCTGACATTCGCCTTTTTAAAGTCAGCTGGGCTTAAGTCGGAGACCGAGGGATTCATTGTGGCCGGCCAGGATGGTGTAATAAACACCTTGGTCTACCGAAGCCGCGTAATGGGTGTAGAGGTGCTTGATATCAACTGCAAGACCTGCCGTTAGGCGCCGGAATCGCTGATGCATTTGCTTTCAGCATGCCCGATATACACGATTTCGGTCTATATCCACCGCCATAACGCGGCTTTACGAGTGCTATACTACCATTTACGGCACTCGTATGGGGTAGATCAAACACCAGTGCTGCCTTACATCCCCGGAGATATTGAGTCCGTTGTCGAGAACGAGAGGAGCCGAATTTATTGGAACTACTGTTCCCGACTGTCAGGCTAATTCATAGTCCTCCTCGACCATCAGAACAAAGTGTTGTTTGTTATCAAATTCTTAGCACCTGCAGAGACAAACATCGGTTTGAAGGAGGGGAAAAAACGGATCCAATATCGTGATTTCCGGTACGATCTCCAAGTGCTGTACCCAGACTACTCGGTCGAGATGGTCGTCCTAATAATCGGCGTACTCGGAGGGATGAAGTCTTCGCTACTCTCAGAACTGAAGATCATACCGGCCTGTCAGAATTCGGCAGAATGGTTGGCAGGCCAGTTGCAGAAGGCGGTTATCTTGGGGTTCCTTCGTCTTCGGCACACGATTTAGGTATTTAGTCAGTAACTCCACAGGTCGTAGAGAGTGGCTGTAAGGAATTTGCCGGGGCGGCTACCGATGGTGTCGGAGGCCACGAAAGCCCCGTCCGGCAGCGGAAGGATAAAAAAATAATAATAATAATATTCTGTCTTAAGAAGTAACTGGCATGTAATACCATAAACATAAACAAATAATATTCCAACTGTAGCTGAGTTGCCCTATAGGATAACAGCGTAGGTTAGGTGATTAAGTATTAAAATTTGTGAGCTTTCTGAAATATTCCAGAATGGTGATTCTACCTCAAACGTCGTTTACAAAGAAACTTTTTTGTTAATTTCAAAATTCTACGCGAATATGTCCATTTGTCTTCATCAACCTATTTATTAAACAGTACCGTTAATGATTTAAATAAAGACATAAGGAAAGCCTTTGAGATATGGGTATTCAAATAGTGATAAGCTAAACTGGATGCATTTTTTAACTGGTGTATTTCTTTTTTACATCTGATTCCAAAATCGGATGCACTACATTCTTATTAAAAATCTGTGAGTTAAGGGATAAAAATAGAACGAAATAAGTGAAATATGTAGATAAAGTAAAAACTTTCACGGCTTTAAAATGTTTTAATGAAATGGCTATAACAGCTATTTAGTGCAAAGAAATAGAAACCATATTTATTTTATTCGTTTTGTTCACAAAGCCAGCTCAGAGAAAATTAATTTCGTCACTACTATCACCACTTTTTATTATAAATTTGTTGTTGTCCTTGTAAAAATGACACATTTCCGTTAATAATTTGCTGAATTGTTTTTCCGCTTCTCAATCGCAATATAGCTTACTTTTGGTTTCAAGAGTTCAACCACTTTATCACTAAACATTCGTCGTACTGTCTATTTTAGTTAATACCAAATCACCACTATTGAGTGAACATGCAATAATAGGCGGCCAAAATTAAAATCACTTGCCAATTTCTTCGGGGATCAATCCTTATAAAATTTATATTAAAGCTTTGTTGTATACTGTTCCTCAATATGCTTGTAAGTATACTTATAAATCCAAAAAAATAGTTTTTTAACAAAATCAAGACACAATTACTTAATGTATTAATATAAATAATCTGTGTCTCTCTGCGATTCCCGAATTCCAATTGTTATTCAAAAGTTCAGTTTTAAATAATATTTTTGAAAAAATATTACAAAAGGAATGCTCTCTGAAATATGCCTTAACCTCATGTATCTTGAACGGCTGTATTTTGTAGAAAAAGTTTACATAAGTTTCGTCTTGTTTTCATTCGCAGTTAAACAAATAAAATGTTTGAAGATAAACGTCAGGTTTTTCCGTGGGTCTTCTAAATACAATTTTTGTTATATAACAAAATATCTGTGGGTCAGCACAGCCGTAGAAATAAACTGATATTAAGATGTTCTTCATTAACAATGTTGCCCTGTAGTTTTTAATAGCCAATCATGCCAAGAAGAAGATAATAATCACAACAAAATTATTCACACCTATTGATTACTAATTTAGTTTCGTTTTCGAACATTCATTTAAATTAAAGATAGTTATCTCACCAGTTTATCCATAAAGGGTAAAACCTATTTATGAACCTGTTAATGATTTTCAAATGTTTACTGGTGGTTAAAACAATAAACTAATTTAAAATACAAATGGTGATGTTATACAATATGAAGCAGATGTATAATGTTTTAATTAAAAATATTTTTCATCTAACCTAATAATATAGCTCCGCCTAAATGGTATCTATCATATATGACTAGGCAAAGCGGACACTGCTGATGGTAAATAAAGATAGTTCTAATATATTTTAGCTACATTTAATCTAAATAAAGTTTTCTATTCAAAAAATGAAATAACCAAAAGTTTTCTATTCTCCTCTTCTCTAAAATATAATTGTAGTTTGTATTGAAGTTTTTGGATGAGATAAATACATAGACCGATTCGAAATTAGGCGACAATATTTCAAGGGACGATTATAAATGAAAAACAAAATGTGGTCTGTTGTATCGACCATAGATCGATATCACATAATAAGGGCATTAGAAGCCTCAAAGGGAGGTGGTTTGCACGCTCTTGGTAAGAGCAATAATCTTTCTTTTTAGGATATAAGTTTTATGTCCTAAAACATAAGAACTTGCAAAAAAAGTTCTACTTGCTCAAATGAAACAATATAGCTCATTTTTCCATTATATCCCATATTAGGCGAATTTTAAAATTCTGACTTTAGATTCGTAATAAGCGACCTCAAAAACATATACATGAGTTTTTCAATAACAATCTCTTAATACTCGAGTCAGTATTAAACTTGTAAATTCAGGGGTAGTTTTCACCCTCTTAGGGGCAAAAGTATATCTATTCGTTTTTAATTTTGAAGTTGATACCTTAAAGTTTAAGAATCCGCAAAAAAAATTAGTCCGTAGTTTGGGTGCTTTTTGACATCAAGTAACTGTACTATTCCCCAAGTATTTATATTCAATCGTTTCAATAATCGAAAACTGATTCTTGATTTCAAATTAATAGTGCTTATTGTTATATCCGTACTGAGAAAAATATTTTTATTCTGGTAAATAATATATTACATTCAAATGCTGAATTAGTTAGAAATATTAAAATTACAAATGCCCCTAATCTTTTATAGGTGCTAGATTACTATTTAAAAACATAAGTAAAAATCGAAAAGGAGCTGCAATCAAAATTTAATTTACACATCGTAACATACCTTGCACATTACAAGATGTCCTGGAGACCTGAAACAAGATGAGAATATAAAGTAACTTACATAAACTCGTGGATCTAAAATCTTTAAAATAGAGTTAGTTCATGGGGGTTAACTGGGGCAAACTATATCAATTGACTGAGCTGTGTCTTCTCGTATGATGAAAATCAAATAGTGCATAACAGATTAATTATCAAAAGTAAGAATAGTTAAACAATGTATACAAATAAAAAATATGTCAGAGTTTAAAATAACATATGATAAAGAGACAAAAAAAAGATAAGCCAAAGTATTTTAACATTATGTATATAAGATGATAAAATGAAAAACAAACAAGTTAAATTAGCATCTTTGTTAACAAGGTTTTAGAATTCAGGCACCAATTAAAAATGTCTATATCACTTGCAATTGCATTGTGGTTGTCATATATTACATAAATGAGCGAGAACTTTAATATATTGTAAGAGGCGTTGCTAGGCAAAGTTCAGAACCGTGAGGGGATATTGTTCCGAGAATGCTAAAAGACAAGTCTGACAATACTAGTGGTGCGTCAATAAGATAAGCATTCTCAACAACGGCGTAAACTAACTAAAGAGTCTTCTCATGGAAAACCGATCGCTGGATAAGTACTTTCAGATCAGAAATAAATTAAAGACCCCGCTCATTTCTTATGGGACGTGGCCCCCGGTGAAATTGGCTAAATTTTTTAATATGTTGTAGATTTCGACTTTCTGATCAAAAACTCTCATGGGCTCAACTCGATCCTATTATTCTAGGAGCTAGTGTTGAAAAGTGAAAAATTTATCAAACCACTAACCGAAGTGGTTTGATGATAGTATTCGTCCAAACAAGCAAACTTGCAGTGAAGCGTTTTTTGAGGATAAGTATCGTTGAATAATCAAGAATAAAATCACACTAGAGATTTCTGCTCAAAAAGATGCTCGAAATTGCAATAGACGGCAATATAGTTAACGTTACTACGATTCACCCCCAATGGGGTAGTTTTTTTTTTGGGGGGGGGGGGGTTGCTTTTAATAAAAATTCTCGCAGATGATAATATAATATTTTATATGGTGTTTGGGGTATGTAAAAATTTAGGCGATAGTTTTTAGCTTGAATTCCTTGTTGGACGACATTTACAGTGTAAACCTGGATTATAAGCTCATAATTGCCTCCCCTCTTTCAAAATTCCCGCCAATTGTATTTCTTTCATTTTTTGGGCAATTGAAAATATTTGTCACAAACTTTGGCCGGTTTGATTACAATGCGATTCGGGTTTTTTTTCTGAGTGCGCGCACCGCAACGCTCGATGAGAAAACTCTCGCCGACTGTATCAATGCAATCCTTTCACCTACAACTACAGTCAAACCGAAGAACCTAGTGGTTTGATTACGATGAAATACGTTCAATTTTTCACAGGCTCGCAATATGAATTGCCGGCCCTTAAGGCCCACATTCACAAAAGGCAAGTTTGCTTGTTTGGACGAATACTATCATCAAACCACTTTGGTTAGTGGTTTGATAAATTTTTAACTTTTCGACACTAGCTCCTGGAATATACGTCTAGTTTCCAAGATACAGCTATAAATTCTGGTAAAATTCCGTATCTTTTCGATCTTTCAATCTATTGGTGGGGTCAAAGGAGCAGTTTCCCAAAGTTTTTCAATTAAAGTTTTTTGACAACGAAGATACATGTAAAAAATGTTTTAAAAAATTTGACCGGATTATTTTATCACTTGTTATTTTTATATAGATTTCCCGGTGCCTTCGCCAACGTTTTTCAAACTTCAATTTTTTTTACGCTATTTTTATTAAAACAACAAATCTTTTTAGTGCAAAATATTACAAAGGGCTATTATAACGTATCACAATATAAAATATAGGAAAAAAAATGTTGAATTCGAAAATTTTTTAATGTACAAGGGGTCATTCTTGTACATTTCCTGAGCTCTAAAACTAGACACAGAAAATCAAAATCTACAACATATTAAAAATTCAGGCAATTTCACCGGGGGTCACTTCCCATAAGAAATGAGCGGGGTCCTTTAAGGAATTTTCGTTGAATCAATTCTCGCTGTAAATATTATAGTGTGAGGTCCAAACTAGTGACGCATATTCAAGCTTGGATCTAACATAACAACAATACAGCATCTCAGCATCTTAAATGTATCTGGGTTTGAAAAGTCACGAGAATTTCTACCTCTAAACCCATAAGTCTTGCTAATTTCTCAGACTGTGGTGTTAATATGTATATTGAACGAGAGAAATTTGTCAAAGATAACGCCTAAGTCACGTAGTATTTCGGGCCGGTGAAGTATATTATTATCTATGTTATAATCGTAGGAAATAGGAATGGACTTACGTGTAGAAGATATTACATTGCATGTATGCATATATAATGCAAGGTTATATAGTACACCAATAACTAATTTTGTTTAAGTTTTTCTGGAAGTGAAGACAATCATCAACTTTAGAATTTCTAGAAAAAGTCTCAAATCATCAACATACATTAAGTAATTAACCTGGTTTGTCATTGATAAATATAATGGAGAACAGTGTTTCAAGAATCGATCCTTGTGGTGCTCCAGAAGTAGCAACATATTCGACAGACTCGAATCTATCGAAGGTAACATATTGAACTCTGCTTGGCAGGTTAGATTTGAATAGTCTTGTCGAGTTTTTAGAAAGTACGGCATGGTCTAGTTTTTTAAGCAACATAGTATGGTCAAGTCTGTCGAATGTCTTGGGACAAATTAGAATAAATTATATCAGTTTGGGATTTACTGAAATGGCACGAAAGGTTGAAATGCCAGATTTGTCGCCTTTTTTTTAAACTGGAGAAATTTTAGAGCGTCTACACGAGTATCCGAAAAATATATATTTTTTTATTTTAGTTAAATTAAAAATCGTCATATTATATGCACGTAATAGTAATGCAATTTTAAATTGTTAGTTGATATCTATCTACAAGTCTGTTTGGCTAATGTTCGTTGTAATTTTATAGTTACAATGCTCTTACGTAGTGTCACATATGCATGCAATACATGTTTATAACCAATAGGTTATAAACACACACACACACACACACACACACACACACACACACACACACATATATATATATATATATATATATATATATATATATATATATAACCAATACCGTTGTATATAATGTATGTGACACTTCCTAAAAGCCATCACCATTTATTTGCTCCATTTTCGCATAGAGTTTAACATTCATTTTACAAATTATTCACTGGTATTATTCTTTCCTGCTTAAAACTAGCAACTCGCGACATCCAGTTGTGATGGCCCGATGGCCGAAATAATTTCATAATACTAATCAACAAGTTATCTGTTTTAAAAAATCCCACCACTATATTAAAATTAATTCCCTTATAACAATCATATAATTATTGTATCTACACCAAAATATTACTATAGATAAAGGCATATATAGAATTGAAATAAAATGAATATTTAGATCATTTTTCCAAAAAAAATATCGATTCAGAACTCAAATTCTATCATAAACATATTTTACAGAAGCTGGGAATGTACAAAAGCCCAAAGATATAATTGCGAATATATGAGGAAAGAATCGGCTTTCTCTGAATATCTGTACATATTTTGCCACGAGAACTATAATTATTTCTCGAGAAAGTACATTGCCACGAATATCCGACTAAAATTAGGTCACGCCTTCAGGTTTATTTAAAATAAAAAATTACACCTCGGATTATTGGATATTGGTCATATAATTTTTGTTCGTAAAAAATAAACAGAAGCCGGTACAATCATATAATCAAACATGGCAACATATTGACACATATCAATGAACTTCACCTATGTTTAAATAATAACTTTTTTGATTACCTCACTGGGCCCCACGAAAAAACGAAAATTAAGTAGTAAAGTTACCTATGCTTTCTTACGTTTTACATGATTGTGATTTCGTTTGTCCTGAAAAATGTCTTGAACGAGAACTTTGTGACTACCGTACTTCCTTTGTTTGAATGTCATCTAAATCAGTATATTTATTGATTAGGTTGGCACAACCAGTGCTAATTAGGCCACTATTATAAAGCTGCTCTTAATGCGAAAAGAGAAATGAGTTAATGTAAATCGTTAACAATGGCAAGGAAAATTAAAAATCTCTATTTGCTCAGAAACATTGGCAATCATTTGACTAAATTTGTCAGGAAATTTTTTTATAGTGATTATAGAGACTCAGTAATTCGTATTAGTGGCCATTTCCCAGTTTTCCATTCTGTGTAGTCATATGCATCGAAATTAATTTTAGGTACCATAAATTTTCGAATTTTTCGTTGGTATCAGTTCCGAATTTGAAAATTCTCGACTAAAAATATTTTATTTTCAAGTTTTGCTCACCTTATAGCTTAATGAAATTAATATGGGATCGCCGCCGAGTCACACCTTATAATTTGAGAAATATTTCATAGAAGTCGCTTAAGCCAGTTCCAAGTAATAATTAAACAAATATAAAAAAGCATACATACGAATCGAATTGAGAACCCCCGGTTTTTTGAAGTCGCTTAAAAATGCGATCCAGAACCAATCCTCACCAAGTATAGTAATCAAGATATGTTCAGAATGTGCAAAGTGTGCATTGTATTGAATTATCTTGTCAACTACCATTCTTAAATTAAGTGGGAGATATTAAGATTGTTTAATCACTTTTTACAGACGAACTGGTCTGTATATAACTTGGTACTTCACCTTTATTTCAAACCACATTGGAACATAAACTTGTAAAATAAATGGTACCAAAATTTTAAAATATTCATAAAGATATAAAGTTCCTGCGTACAATCGCAATATTCTGTTTGCTATTACTTTCAACCAATTGAAATGTGCAATTTTCCAAGGTTGTCTATATACTAAGCTACTTGATAAATTTCATTTCGATATGGCGCCACTTATTTAATAAAAATACTATCAATATTTAACAGGGAAAAGACCGCGATTACTGAACTCCAAATTACTAAATTCTAAGAGAAAAATTAGCACAAATTATTGCCGAGTAAATAGGGATTATTAATTTTGAGATTGATTTTTAGTGACAGAAGCATCATAATTCATGGAACAAAGGCCAGATAAAGATTTATTAGACCTAGAATAGCTCCTCAATAAATACTCTGAAAATTTAAACAAAATCGGGCATTGTAAAAAAATAAAATGTTATGAAGGAGGGTGGGTGGAGCTGGATATGCAGCTACCTCCTTATGATGAATTCTCTTGGGAGTATAAGTACTTTCAAGAGCAGTCCATAGGACACACGACACATATGAGCTTAAGTTTATAGATTTTGTCAGTTTAGTATTATTTAATTGTAGTATCTATTTGATCAACTTGCGCCAGTATAATTTGTCTAAAAGTGTATCAATTACTATGCATCCAATATTCCAAAAGTGTTACGTTGCTGTGCTTAACCTATGTAATATTCCTATGTTGCGTTAAAAATGTTTCGCTTGAGAACTTTTTCAAAAATATTTTTGCGAGGTACGCCGGACCAGACCCAGTGTAGCATATGTTTTTGGGGTCGCTGAAACCAAATCTGAAACTTATTTTGCCCCATTACGTGAGAATGTTTTTTAAATTAAGGGGAACCTTAAATCCGTAGATGAAAACCGCAGCCAGGCTAAGGACCTATTTTTATCGAATGAGCCCTAAGCCCACATGAAAAAACCCAATAACTAAACATCCCCAAACACTCAAACCACAGACAGGCCAGAGGCCTGTTTTTAATCGATCAAGCCATGAATTAATCTCTCTGTCGGGTTATTAGGGACACCCTTAAGCCGCAGACAGATCAAAGGCCTGTCCGCAATCGGCACAGCCGTGAATTAACCTCCGAAAACCCGAGTAACCTGACATCCTTAAGCGCAGATAGGAAAACGGTTTATTTTGATCGAATAAAGTCCACCTCCATAAAAACCCAGTAACTTGACCTTCCTGAACTAAAGACAAGCTTGAGCCCTGCTTTTTCGAAAAAAGCTATGAACCAGCAATGTATACAGTCCACTTCAATCCGAAACAAAATATGTTCATGAGCCTCAACCAGAGCTCTCGCTGTCTGCTGTATTGACCTCTAGTTATGTGGTTATTGGAGTCCTACCTACCTGCTGCATTCGGTGCAAGCACTGCTCCTGCATAATATCAGATTCTTAACTGAAAATTGTAATCTATAAAAACCAAGTTTGAAATTATATATTTTTCAAATTGATGCTGCTTTCCATTAATAGGTAGACAGATATTTATAAAGCATAGTGAAATTTTATTTCTTACTTTTTAGAGATATTTTTTGAAGATTTTTTAAAGGCGGTTCAAAATTTTTTTTTATTTTTCAACCTTTTTATTAGCTTCCTTTATTTATTTAACTTCTACGTAGTGAAGGAAACTATTGTGAATTTCGCTTTATGTTGGACACTATGTGAATGTTACTTCAAAAATAAGACCCTATTTGTGAAGTAATTGATATACCCGGCGACTCCGCCAAATCTTCGAATATTCTCGTAGTATGAAGTCGGTTAACAAGATTATTCTTAATTTTTGAAAAATCCTGACATAATGAGGCAAAATACGTCTCAGATTCGCTACACTGGGTCTGGTCCGGCGCACCTCGCAAAAATATTTTGTGGTCCTGTGTTATTTATAAAAGTAAACATTTAATAAATCCTTCATTTAAATGTAAATATCATGTTTTCACAAAAGTGTTTGGTATGTCCCCGTTTTCAAATTTAAACTAGATTTCACAGCACACGTGGGTAACTTACTTCTTGGTATAATTAAAACTTGTTTCTACTTACTCCGAGTTAAAACGGTAACCAACATAATAATTAGTATTTATGAAACGTCATAAATTAAATGTAGACCCAAACTTTCTGAATTTATTTTTTTATTCAATGTTTCACCCTACTTTACCCTACAGTCATTTATACGGTGAAGAATACAGGAGTTATAATCTCCGCGAGACTGAAAATCTGAGACACATTTCCCGAATTTCAGCATATTTTACGTGTAGCTTATGCTTTAGAAACATATTTTAGACAAGATAGAAGGCATATCCAGGAGCTCTTTACATGAAAAATTACCTTTCTACTCCTCTGAAGTAAGTTATTGATCGAATCGGAGTCATTAAATTTGAACTTGGCGGTCGAACATTTTACTAATGCACGATTTTTACGGTATTAGTGCAAATAATTACGCTATTGCGTTTTTAGCTACGTAAATGCAATATTAGGCATTCAGGGAGGTGAGGGAAGTCTGATTTCAAAATCAATACGACTCAACATAGTTTTAGAAGTTTTTACCGGTAACGTTTATACTTACCCAAACGATTAAAGATGTTCTGAAATGAAACGTTATGCTTGACATGATTTTAATTCCGTTTAGAACGTAAGCTGGTAAATAAGTTTTTATAATTTAAATATTCATAATATAAAGTGAAGGAAATAGCTGCGGTTTACTTTTTATTACACAGTAACAGCGTTGATGGGTATCATCTGAAATGTACACAAAGCTACATAATTCTACAGTGACACATCAAAATTGCACTTACAGATAACTAATGTTGAAAAAGTATATGCCAATGAAGTTACTCAGTACCTTGGGAACATTAGCTCTCAGCATTTCTGATCTCATTTTAGTGCATTTACCGAGTTTTTTCTCTTTCAGCAATGCGGAGTTTGATTTATGAAAAAAATAGCTCTGCTGGAAAGTATAAAATAAACAGCAAAGTTTAAGGTAGCTTATTAGTAGTTCAATATTTTAACACTTTATGGTTTACGAGATATAACGAAAAATTTATGAAACATTGTAATTCCAACTCTGAAGCTCTACCGGTACAAATTCAGATTTATAATTTTTTTGTAGGGATGATTACAAATTGTATAATAATATAATTTAATCCATTAATTTTTCATTTAGCACAAAAGCTATTAGACATACAAAATGTACATTATCTTGTTATTTACATTCAAAATGAACAATATACATATTGAAAATAAAATGGTATATAAAATTAATAGTTTAAAACAAGTAAAAAAACACGCCTTTATAAATACTGCACTAAAAAGCAAAAAATAATCATCGGGCCTGTTCCCTCCGTATACCCCGTTAAGGGCCTTAGTGTAAGCCGTGTTTGTAATTAAGTATAATATTTGATTATAAAAGCGTGGGGCGCTTCTCGAACGCTATTTTGAACAGGTTCAATAATAAACCCACACAAAATAAAGAAAAGTTCAGACCCAGAAACTAGACCTACCAATCTTTATGTATTTTGACCTCCTGAATTCGATGCTCCCATCAGAATTTCATTTTATCGTGTCATTTTTTTGTAAGTCACGTGTTTTTAGCATTTTATCTGTGGTGATACCGAAAAATATATCGAAAAATTTTATAGAGAAAAAGTGCTTAGAATCCAAACAGATCTGAGAAAAAATAAAAACACAAATTTTTACCGGTACCATTAGGTATTTTTTATTTCTTTTTATCAGATCTTGTTCAAAAATGATATATGGGGTCCCCGTTGGATTCTAAGCACTTTTTCTTAATAAAATATCTTGTCAATTTGAGCCATTTTTCGGTACCACCACAGATAAAATGCGAAAAAACCACGCGATTTCCAAAAAACGACACGATAAAATTAAATTCTGATGGCGGCATCGAATTCAGGAGATCAAAATACATCAAGATTGGTAGATCTAGTTTCTGAGTCTGATTTTTTTAAATTTTGTGTGACTGTGTAATTAAAACGCTGAAGACATCATTAGATTAAATGAAGAGCGCCCCACGCTTTTATACACAAATATTATACTTAATTAAAAATACGGCTTACATAATGACCCTTACGGAGTAGACAGAGAGAACAGGTTCGATGATTATTTTTTGCTTTTTAGTGCAAAATTTATAAAAGCGTGTTTTTTTAGTTTAGTTTTTTAGTGTTTACTTTTACTTCCACATCCAGTGGAAGTATAGTAACGACAAAAAAATTTTTAAAAATTTTTATTGTTCAAATAGGCTTAGAATATCATGACACGTCGAGATTTTAAGTTTGAGCGGAAAAAAATTTCTGTCTGTCTGTCTGTCGGTCTGTCTGTCTGTCTGTCTGTCTGTAACTTTTTTTTGTGCACACGTTTACTCTGGAACCGTTTGAGATATTGACTCGAAATTTGGCACACGTATGTACTTTAACGAGGTCTAGAACTAGATTATATTTTTATCTTGTTCCGTCGAAGGGTCGGGGGGTAAATAGGGGTAAATTTAGGGTAAATAGGTAAATCAAGCAGGTAAGAGTCCATAAAATTGGTATTTAGTATATACATGAGAAGCTAAGGTCTCAAAAAAAATTTTGGCATTAGCCACCTCCATTACCACCCCCACCCCATTATTAAAGGGGATGAAAAAAAAATGTGATTTAGTGTGTGTACAAGAACCAGAAACCTCAAAATATTTTTTTACTTCAGCCACCCCCACTACCACCCCCTACCTACTACCGATGTTGGGTATCGTTTTATGGGTTTTTGGGGTAGAGGATTTCAAATATTATTAAAGTTCCATGAACAATTATTTCCAAAATGTTTTCGTTGTGAGTGACTTAGATAGAAAATCTGGATGTGGAAGTAGTGATTCCTTGGGCAGCGGTTTTTAGTCTTATATCGGTATATATTGCTAAATTTGGACAGAATAATTGTAATCTGCAACCTCGATAACCCACAGATATCGATTTTCAGTCGAATCCGACGATAATTGATAAAACCTATCCACCATGTTGACTTCGTCATTTTGAATTTTTAAGTTTTGATCACATATCGATGGGTTTTTGACAAAAGTCGTAAGCGAACCGACTTTTTTAAAAATAATTGTATTTCTTAGTTCCAACTGTACCAAAATTTGTATTACGATTTTGTTCGTCATTACAAATTGATACCGACATTGTTATTGACGATAATACAAATTTTTGATTTAATTTTACTGCTTAAGATGTTATGTCGGGAATATTTTATTTGAAATTAGTCGCTTAAGATGTACATATATGCACGAAATACTATGGCTAGTTTTATGGGACAAGAAAAATTATCTTAAGCGCCAAGAGTGTATCATAACCGACACAACTCCATGGTGCTTACGATTTTCTGTCAGTATATAGGCTTACGATATTTTAAAATATTTAATATTAGCAGAATATGAAATAATTCACTTACGAGATTTTCTATAGTTTAACGTAAGCTACCACAAGAACCAAAAAAGCTAAAAATGAAGATAATGTCGCTTACGATGTTTTGTCAAAAACCCATCGATATTTGTTTTCTACTTATCAAGCCCTTTCTTTTGACACCCTTATCAAGGGGATTGTAAAAAAAATGATAATCCGCCATCTTGGGGCGGCGGCCGTTTTGAACATATATTAATATAATATATTGTATTGTCATCAGAGCTACACACAATTGCCAAGTTTTATGATGATATAACAATTAGAAATGGGTGGAATTCAGTTCCTTAGACTTTTTAGATACATAGTTAGTTACAGGTCGACCCAATAAATGCGTGTTAATATAAGTACGGAACATCACACACTTTTAGAGTTAAATATTATACATTTATTATCAGTTATCAGTTAAAACCAGTTACTTAGAAATATTTATAAATATTTTTGAACAGGAAGAGACATTCTTTGCTTTTATTTATTTTGTCTACTAGTCGAGATGGAAAATGGAAGAAGATGAAATAAGAGTCCTTCACAGAAATCACTAAAAAATATGTTAAGCAGGAATCTAGCCCGATTATTGGAAAAGCTCAATCTTCGTATTACCACATAAGAAAGGAACGCAGATGTCTGGCATTCATATCACGCGCAAGGAAAATAATGTTGTACATTCTTCAATTCAGACTTCAGCGTTATCTGATTTGGAAAATACCTCCTGAGCAAAGATCTACGTCAATTGGAAGTGGCGAATTGGACGCATAAGACAACTGGACGTGGTAAAGTAGGACGCGTTTTTAAAAAAAAATCATGTATACACACTCTAACCTAACCTTACCCAACCTAAATAATAATAATAATTACAAATACAACATAGAAACAAACTAAAAATGTGGTAAACATAAGAAAATAATCATCCAAAAAAATTATCAAAATATAATAACATAGAAATTATAAAATATAATCTATTCACACTTGCAGTTAAGTAATTCCTCGCAAGTAGTCCAAAATGCTTCTGTACGCATAATCAGCAACCACTCTTTGTAATCGTGACAAGGCTGTGCAATATGATTACTTTTAATAAACGCGTCCAGTGTAACACGTCCTATTTTACCGCGTCCAATCGTCTTATGCGTACAATTGTCTTATTCGTCCTATTGTCGCGCATCCAATACAACGAGTCTAGTTGTCGCGCGTCCTATTACCTGCGTTCAATTGACGGGACACCCCCGAGCAGGCAGACTGTGTGTTAAAGGACACAGTACTAGAGAATTCGGGACAACTTATCAAGAAGGCAAGAGAATATTAGGTACCTGTGTTCCTTTGTTTCATAGACTACAGTAAGGCTTTGACAATGTAGAAAGGGACAAACTGTGGACGGTATTATATTTGGAGATGGGACATCCAAGTATCTAGTTTTTATTATTTGCAGACTGTAGGAGGTAAACTCTGCCGTGGTGGAATTAGGCAACAGTAACTCCGACAAATGTGAAATTGACAAAGGCGTCAGGCAGGGCCGTATTCTGTCACCAATCCTCCTTAAAACCTACAGCAAACACATGATGCGACTGGTTAGGTGAGGTAGCTATGGGCAAATCTAAGATTTATAACTGAATATTTGCTAGCAAATGATAACCACACAGACATAATAAGGATTGGTAACTGTGAGATAGTTACTAAAACGGCGTACCGTGAAGCCCTTGTAGACAATATGGACTAGGAGCCCGCCGACCACTAATTGTGTCATAGGTTTACTCCCAAAATGTGCAAATTGTTGTTAATTTGGGATTGTAAACAGCCACAAATAAGTCATAGGCTTACGCATGGGGGGTGGAGGGATTTCTAAATTTACTCCCAAAAATCATGAATCCAGACTCCCATTCATTTTGGGTGGCACAAGTGTTTGATTGCCAGTCATAGATTTATGATATTCATCAACAAGTCTAACTAGTGCGTGCGGTAGGAAGAGCCGATACGGCGTCAATTATCGTGAAAGGCAAGACGTTCGCACCACTTTTCAAAGATGGCGAATGTTTTTTCACACTCAGGAGGTTCATACTTACCAAGTAACTGATTGCCACTCATAAACTTATAATTTTTTTTATCTGTTTTTTTTTTCAAAATTGTGCAACGTAGCGCCTTCTGGGAGTCTGGATTCATGATTTTTTGGGGTAAATTAAGAAATCCCTCCAACCCCCATGCGTAATCCTATGACTTATTTGTGGCTGTTTGTTTTACTTTCACAAATCATATTTGGGGGCCTGGCGTACGTCCCTGTACCAAAAAAAAGAGGCTGGCATGGACATTTCTGTGCTCTACTATCCCAAATTAATAACAATTTACACATTTTGGGAGTAAACCTATGGCACACAATTAGTGTCGGCGGGCTCCTAGTCTAATACTGGCGACTGCGAATATGATATTAGGCGAAGAATACAGATGGTAAGATTGGCAACTTTCCAGTTGAGCAAGATTTAGCGTGATCGAAATATCACGTGGCGTACAAATATCAGACTTCCTAATGCCCTAGTTTTCTTCATATTTCTTTACGCCGCTGAGACATGGATCGCTAGAGAAGCAGATGAAACAATGATTTCGCTGAACAACCTATCACACCAATAGCTCAATTCTTCATCAGTGATACAATGGGTGATGCTGTCCGCCTAACGGAGAGCCGCGACAGATGATGTGATGTCGTCAGACGTGCTATGCAGCAGACGTAGGCCGACTAGAATAATTCAAGATTTAGTTAAAACTTTTCACAATTGATCAAAACTTCTGTCCCTATGAATTAGGATATTCTAACACTATCTAGGACCTTATTAAATTGACTTTAGTTGGAGAAAATACGCATGCAAATTTTAATCAGTAAAACTTAAAATCGAAAATTCAATTTATTCTATCATTAGCAATATAACAAAGTCGCTTTATGAATCAACAATTTGTTTAGCCCCTGCTCGCACGAATAAAGTGATCAAAATAATTCATAACAGAAACACCTAATTAAACTCTGCTTGTTCCTCATATCCTCTTTGTGGAATTTATTTATAAAGTTGTGAAATATTTAGCAATTTCATTATTGAATTATATAATAACAGAAAGTTCGGTGGTATTGTTCAACCCTTGTCAGTTTATGGAGAACTTGCGGTGAAGGTGTTGAGTAAGGCCTGAGGGTTAACAAAAACTTTTAGGGTATACATCAAATTTATTTATACCTTTGGAGAGCATTTTGCTATTAAACACAGTTTATTTCTATGGAACATATTGGATTTATGACAGTTATAAGTTACATAAATGAAGAGCTCTAATGCGAGTTGAAAATGAGTTTTGATTTGAGCCAGTTACTTAGAGATTTTCATTTTCTATTTGCAATATGCAGATACTGGATTTTGATCATACCTTTAGTAAATTAGAAAAATCCGTTGTTTGAAACTTCTTCTCTTTCTATTATCTTTCTCATGTACGGGGCGTGTTTTTGAAATACATCTATATATTCAGTCTATAAATACTCACATTTTCCTAATATGCGCAAAAATACTTATTTATCAAATTCCAAAAAATAACTGAGAAAATAAACTAATAATTCCAAACAACTATCGTTTCTATGTGGTGGTTTTTCTGCATCTAACCCCGACCTTGTTCCTTACCTCACTGCGCTGTGCTAAGCGACAAGTAAACAGAAGCAGCAAGTGTCAATAGTGTAACGTTTACTGCTGCCAAAATACGTACTGGTCGCTACCTATACGTGGTAATAACGAATTATTGTATTTTACGCTCTTAACAATGGCTAATTTTACAAATATTGAGTGACCAACATTTCTCTTTGTTATGGTGTGGCCGAGGAAAATACCCGTCAGGTTCGTATACATTATCAGCAATGATTTTCTAATATACATGTTTCTGATGAACGAACCTTTGTGTTAGCTGTGCAATATATTTAAGGACATTTTCAGTCCAGGGCTATCACTTACCTTAATTAATAAAATATCAAATATCTTTGGGTGTGTTAATTTCCAGTTGAACAGATTTGGCAATACTGTCATAAAAGTGAACAAGTTGTGGCCGTCGAATTTTTTTTGTTGAATTTTTCAATTTAAAAAGCGTCATTGGTCTTCACGTTATGTACTAACTCATAGATCAAAATATATGGATGTATTTCAAATCCACCCTGTATAAGGAAAGAATTGTGATCGTTCAAAAAATCGATTTTCATGTTTTGGATCGATTTTCTTCAAATTTTGCGAACGCATTGAGGATGAAATCGGAAGTGTCCCCTCTTAAATGAAAAATATTTTTTTGTCTAAAACGGCTACAACGATTTTGATTAAAATCAAAAATAGTAAATATTAGAAAGTAAATTCTGAAATGGAATTATGTGCTTCTGAAAGCTGTATAAACATAACATAAACATAAACACACCACGATAGTAGACAACCCAAATCCAAAGCCACGGCTGTCCGGAAAAGGGGTTACATATTTGGAAAAACACAGACATACATCCGTACCCACCGGTATTGTCAATACTGGGGTTGGGGTTCGAACCCAGAGCGCGATAAAGAGTCGGTCAGCATATTTGCCACTCAATACGGCTTAACCGACTGAGCTACAGTTCTACATTTTATTAAGAGTTCAATCGAGCCGTTTATTGCCCCACGTAAACGTTTCTTGACAGGTGTTTTCTTAAATAAATTTCTTACTGGCTCTAGTGGAAATCGAATACACAATTAGGCTTTATATTATCGTTAAGTCATGTCTCTACCCACCATTGGGCCAAGATTGCTCTATTTTGGTCGTACTGTTAAAATCTAACATTGTGTTAAATAATTTCAGTAATAGTAAAAATTACAGTAATTTAAAAAAAATGCCACATACATAATTATTAAAAAAACCGCTGCCCAAGGAATCACTACTTCCACATCCAGATTCTCTATCCAAGTCACTCACAACGAAAAAACTTTGTATGTGAAAATAATTGTTTATGGAACTTTAATAATATAATATTTGAAATCCTCTACCCCAAAAACCCATAAAACGATACCCCACATCGGTAGTGGGGTGGGGGGTGGGGGGTGATAGTGGGGGGTGGATGAAGTAAAAAAATATTTTCTGATTCCTGTACATACACTAAATCACAATTTTTTTTTCATCCCTTTTAATAAGGGGGTGGGGGTGGTAATGGGGGTGGCTAATGCCAAAAATTTTTTTGAGACCTTAGCTTCTCTTGTATATACTAAATACCAATTTTATGGACTCTTACCTGCTTGATTGACCTATTTACCCCAAATTTACCCCAATTTACCCCCCAACCCTTCGACGGAATAAGATGAAAATATAATCTAGTTCTAGATCTTGTTAAAGTACATATGTGTTCCAAATTTCAAGTCAATATCTTAAACGGTTCCAGAGTAAACGTGCGCACAAAAAAAGTTACAGACAGACCGACAGACAGACCGACAGACAGACAGACAGAAATTTTTTTTTCGCTCAAACTTAAAATCTCGACGTTTCATGACATTTTAAGCCTATTTGGACAATAAAAATTTTTAAAAATTTTTTTGTCGTTACTATACTTCCACTGGACGTGGAAGTAATAAGAAAGAAAACAATCCCGCCTTTATTAATTTAAACTAATATATTAAATCAGATAATATATCTAACTAAAGTTAATCTAATATTCCTCTTTATGTGTAACTAGCTTCAAAATAGTTCTAAGAGTATGCGAAATAGAATTATTACCGTTACGCAAACTACAATCAATTATTAAACAGAGCAGTACGTCATAATTTGGCAAGTGACTGCAATATTATATGCATTTAACAACTACAACATGCACAATTTGAATTGAATTGCTTATCTCCAACTACCTAATACACGCCCTAACTATGCTGTAAACAATAAAAGTGGGCGATTATATTATGGAATTAATCGCCAAGTTATGTGGCACATGCTCTAAATAATCGTTTCGACTCGTACAAATCAGATTCTACCGAAAATTAGCACAGAACGTAATATATAAAGTGAGATCTAGTTTTCACAACACAAAATCTCTACTTCCGTTCTGTTTGAGGGAATTTCACAAGTTGCGACGGAATTATAATATTCTACTAAATATTTTCCTCATCTCAGGTTTATTTTAGAGTTTGATTCAGAACTTGACTACAAACCATGAAATACTACTAAGGACTAAGGGATAATGTTTATCAGCCAATATGGAATATCGGTGTTTAGAATGGTATACCAATCCGCAGGTACTTGATTAATTCATTGTTCTTTCCTTGCTGTTGGTCTATTAAAACCCTCTGCTCTAAACTTTTGTGCGATATTAACTGATGGATTCCCGGATTTCAATCTGCGAAGCATTAAGGTCAGGTCCTCATGAATATGGTGGAGATATCAGAAACAAACTTACATTGTCGTTGGATATTTGATGGTAGCAACCAAGTTGGTTGATTGTGCCTGAGATATTTCTCATAGTCTGATTCAGCACAGTGTCAACTCTCCTAACATGAACGCTGTTTAACAAGACAGATGAGAAATAATTTGCAGTAGAAAATATTAAGCTCATGCTGATGCTCCTCAGCTGATATCAAATAGTTTTGAGATGATGATATTTCTCGCAGTTAATTTGGATGCGAAATTGTAACAAGAGGTATCTGTTATACGACAAGGTCCTGTCGTGGGTAATCCACAGATATTTTGGGTTGGAATGGAAATAGCATGCTTCCATTTTTATAGCACTGGGAGTTAGACGTAGTAGCATGATATCTTGCCTGACTCTTAAGACATATCCAGTTGTAGGCAATGGGGCTCGGTTGCGTCCAAGCTGGCAAAAATTAATCGGAGTCATCTCGATATTTCATCTGCCTGATTTAAAAGTAGGATTGTATTTGGGGTTGTAGACCAAGTGAAAATCAGAAGCGTTCGCCCATTCGGCGAACGTCGATCCACTCGTATCACATTAGAAGTAACCCTGGGTGATATCGTGACTGTGAAGTCACCTAGGCCGGATGTTGTAAGGTTGGTAAAATGTTTTCAAGCCATGGGATAGCAGGACTTTCGCAGATATTCGTTATTTTTGTGTACAAACGTACAACTGTAATAACGTCTATGTTATTTTCTAAAGCAAATTTGGTTAGAATATCGTTTTTAAATTTACTAATACGTAACACCTTCTGCGCTTAACCGGCGAAGGTACTGTGTACATATCCAAGAGTTCTTGCCTGTCTGTATCTCAGAGAAGCGTCATATGAGTTCGATGGCTTGCTTCTAAATATGAATGTGTATAAGCATGAAAGATTGTCTACGAGATTATAGACATAGTCTGAATAGCCAAGTTGCTTTAGGTCTTTAGCTTTACCCAGGGATTGTCATGTGGAGGCTACCTAGAATTGTATGATGCTAAACTATGATATCTCTTTTTAAACAGTGCAGCTTCTTAGTAATTACGAGGAGTAAGGATGCACATTTATGCTAGGGTGACCATACGTGTGGAATTTCGTTGTATTGTCCAGAATATTAATGGGCTGTACTGCCTGCTTTATGTTTTGTATGCAGTTTTTGAGTAGGGCAAACCTACTTTGTCTAGAATTGTCTTGAGACAGATGAAGTCTTGGAGCGATGCTTGTGTTGTTGACATTTAGGAATAACTTGATGACAACAGGTTTTCAGCAATGTAAGGTCACAAAGGAATCTGGTTCTGAGGAGAAGAACGAGCGTAAGGAGTGTACAATATGATTTAGTCAGAAAATGAATTTCCTCCCGTAGAGGTGAATGAAATGATGCGTGAGATTTCCTCAGTTGTCAGTATTAAAATTACTTTGATTGAATTGCGTTTGAAACTGTTGAAGTCTCGACCGTTTCGGCTCCTGTTTTGGAGCAAAAGAAAGAGGACATTTACGGACTCTCCATTCCCCATACCCTCTTCCACACTCTATCACCATTATGAATAATTCATTATACAACGTGATTTACCATGATATGCGGAAAATAAAATAGTGTAACTAGTCTTCAATGTGGGAAAGCCCCTGCAAAATTTTAGAGTGTTCTGAGATAATTAGTATATTAAAACGGGTTAAAATTTGCGAAGCTTTCGCTACTGTTATTGTGTAGGTCAGTGTAGAATACAATGAACCACGCACCACCTTGAACGGATCCGTCTTTCAAATAAAAGTTAAGGCCAACACTCGATCGTGACAGATATCTGTCTTTTTCTATCTTATTACGAACTTCAATGATCGGGTCCGTTGCAGGCTGGTTGCAGGTATGTAGTATAAGAGTTTACTGGCATGGGGTTAGTGTATTTATTGTCTTCCCGAGTTCCAGTTGAAGCGTGTACCGTTAAATTTTAAATTGTATTCGTAGATCTATACCGTTTAATATGCCATTCTGCGCTTCGAACAGTGCATTGAATGTAATGCATTGGAACATTTTATTTGAGTTCTTATTACTTTTAAATTTTGTGCTGTGCTGTGTTCTACAAAAATTATTTTAATTTTTGCTATTATTGTAGTGTGATTAAATCCAAATACTCACTTCTAACCCCGCCAACTTTGCTGTCAGTCCCAAGTTCGATAAAGGGGAAGGGGAAGAGGTATGGTTGCACTGCGTTACGTCAGATTGGTTAAAGTCATAGGTGGCGCATTTCTAAGAGAATTTTTTTGGTCACCTTTTTTCAGTTTCTCATTTTTTAAACTCCTTTCGGTGGGGACAACCTATTGTTAAATTTTCCACATGTCGTGGTAGATCACCCTAATATGTCATTTTGCCATGCAACCAACCATTGTATAAAAAAAGGTCCCTCCACACTTCACGGTCAAAATGTAGAGCATTGATACTGTAAATATCTGGTGACGCTAAATGCAGACACAAAGAATCAGTTGTGAATAAGAAATTTTAAAACTGCCTATGTGCGTCATGGATATTTTAGATGAATGTTCAATAATTTTTCTTGCCATTTTTCGTACATTTTGCAAATCACTATTTGTAGAAATTCTTGGAGTCATAAAACTGGTAAGCTCAACAGGTCCCCAAATATTTACCTCTATTTAAAATTCGCACTGTATACAACAATCTCGTATAAGAAAGGTATTTCAAACTTGCATGGCGGAATAAGCATTTGCTTGAAATCCCATGCATAATTTTTTTATCTCTCCGGTAATAAAAGTTTTAGCTTGTTTTAATTTGACAAATTTTCCAAGTATAATTGATTCCATAGTGCATAACAGTTTTACCGCATAATGAATAGTGTAAACATGCGGAACGTACAATTTTGCATTTTCCTGATTTTCTGTTGGTATATCCGAAACTATGGAATAAAATATGTAAATTATGGAAGGGCGACGAGCTGTGTTAAAATCATGTCGGGTTTTGTCCGGTTTAATAATTACAGACTCCAAATAATTCCCAATGCCAAAAAATATGATGAATAATTGAAAGGCGGGTAATAAAAAATCAATAAATCCATACCGCTGTTAGCAGAGTTATCAAATAATTTGACGTAAATGTATCTTTTTGTGTACCCAAAAGGGTTGATTATGATTAATTTTGAAATTAGCCTCGCTCAAAATAAATAAATATATTATTCGTATTTATTAATGGACCCCGCTCCCAGTATTAGAGCGGGTGATGGCTGTAAAAAAGCTCACGTGATCAATTACTTGAATGAACCAATATTCTACAGAAACTAGACTATTGGTAACTCAAAAGAAGTTGATTTATCGAGGCGCAACCTGGAGCTTTCTTTGAAGTAAAATAATTTTTTTGACTCCTCTACTTACCATATAAAGTACATAAGTGAAACTTCGTCTTCTTATTCACATCTTGACAGGCATTTTATGATTCATGCAATGTTCTAGATGGCCTACCTTTGCTGTTTTGCACGTCCGACAGCTTCACGCCATCTGTCGCGGCTGGCTGTTAGGAGCATGGCCTCACCAAATTTCCTCCTCATCAGCTCTTTGCTGACATCAGCTCAACGTTTTGTAGGTCAGCTCTTGTCATCTGGCTTTCTCTGGACTATCAACCGGTCCACAATATCCTCTGTCCGGTTAATATGGCCAAGAAATGCTGAATAGTCGCTTTAGGGGATATATGTCATGGAGAATCGAACTGTTGATACTATGGATTGTTTAAGAAATTCGTGGCAAACGTCTCTAGACCCAAATTTCGAAAGTATCAGTAAGCCGTATGTCTGCCTCCCTAACTGTCCAAGTCTCAGAGGCGTAAAGAAATTTGAAGAAACAACCAGTTTGTTCTTCGTGCTTTTCGTGGCAACTGGTAAGCCGATTTTACCATCTGACTCACTGATTAGAATCGAATGAACTTATTTGATATCTCACTCGAAAATGTTCCCTAATAAGGAGAAGTAATTTATCGGTGGAAATAAGAAATAACTTATTGTCATAACCATCCGTCCTCACCGTAAAAGACAATATTTCTCTTATAGCCTACGAAAACTCTGGTTTGCTTGAGCTTACTCCCTAACGCTTGTTTTCCGTGGCACCGTTTGCAGAATCGTAAATCCTTAGATTAGTAAACTAGTAGTGTGTTTGCACGAAAATAAAGTTATTAACACCGGTTACCGAGAATTACCGATTTGCTTATTAACACTGTTTGCTCTTCTCCGTTTACTTAATGCTTTTTACTATTTTTATGTAAATAACTTTTAATACCGTCAATAAACTATTATCGTCTTGTTGTTTAAATGCGTGTTTTATTTATGAACTGATCGCCTGGATTTAACTTTCTTCACTCTTATACGCCATTACTGTAAGCGAGTTCCAGCGCTTCGCAATCTGAAACTGGTGCCCGAGTGTAGACCATCCGTTAGACAGGAGCGTGATACGTGACAGGAACGCATCGCTTTTTAAAGCGCATCACAGTAAAAAACCGCTGTCCAAGGAATCACTACTTCCACATCCAGATTTGCTATCCAAATCTCTCACAACGAAAAAATTTTGTATGTGGAAATAATTGTATACGGAACTTTAATAATATAATATTTGAAATCGTCTACCCCAAAAACCCATAAAACGATATCCCACATCGGTAGTGGGGAGGGGTAGCGATGGGGGGGGGGGAGGGGGTGATAGTGGGGATGGATGAAGCAAAAAACTGTTTGGGGCCCTTGGTTCTATTACACACACTAAATCACAATTTTTTTTCACCTCCTTTTATATGAGTTTGGGGTATTAATGGCTAATGCCAAAATTTTTTTTGAGACATTATCTTCTCTTGTATACCGGGTGATTTATTTAGTTGGTACAGCACCTTTTCCTCGCTTGTTATTAAAGACAGAGTTTTGAAATTTTGCAGGCATACTTTTATAATTTTTCTGCTGTTTCCCGTCTAACCGGAAGTGACATCAACTTTCGATTTTCAAGTGAAACACTATAGTTTTTCTTTTGGATTTCAAAACTAGATTTTTTTCTGAGTCAGAATGTGTAAAAAAAGTATTAGGTTAGAGAGGAAAGTTTTTAAGGTAATGCAATTTTAAGGTTTCAGGTGTTGAGAAGCACTAAAAATCGAGTTACCTATGGAATTATTTTGTGGCAGATTAAAATTGCCATCAAAACGCGTAGTGGGCGCATGTCAAGTCAATAGAAGTTTGTGTTGTCGTCTCTGAATTTAGCATTTCAAAGTTTTCTGGCGTCAGTTCACAAAAAATTAGTGAAAAAAATGCAAAATGATTATACAAATGAAGATTTCTTTAACATCCCTATGATTTTTAACTAAAACGGTCAAATATATTTACCAACTTGATCGTCGATTTAAAAAAAAATAATTACAAATTTAAGAACTTCAGAATAATTTAAAGTGAAACGAAACAGAACTTGCTATGTGACGAGGCAAGGGGATAATGAATTAAATATTCTATTGGCCTTTGCGGAAAATTCAGGTATTCCAATTTGTCAACTAGAAGTGCAATTTGACATATCATATTTCTCCATCCAGAAAATATCGAAGCGATACGGGCAGCATCCTTATAAGTACTCCATGCATCAAAAGTTACTTCCTGGAGATTTTCCCAGACGAACTGAATTCTGCAAGTGGTTCATGATAAAAAATCAAGAAGATCCGGGGTTTTGGCGCAAAGTAATTTGGAGTGACGAGGCCAGTTTTACCAATAACGGCATTTTCAATCGACATAACGCACACTACTGGTCCACGGTTAACTGACACTTAACTAAATCTAGCAACTTTCAGATAGCTTGGAAGTTCAATGTTTGGGTTGGGTTTATTAATAACCAACTGATTGGACCTGTTGTTTATGATCAACATCTCAATGCAGCGTCTTATTCCCAAAACATATTTCCTCTCTTGGAAGAAAATTATCTAGATAATTTACCTTTGGCTGCACTTAGAGAAATTTATTTTATGCAAGACGGAGCCCCACTTCACAATGCAAGGGTGGTGGACGGTCTTCTCTCCATTGGATTTTTTTTATGGGGTCATATTAAAGATAATGTTTATGAATTCGAATGCGAAACAAGAGCGGCTTTGGAAGCATGTGTTCGTGAAATCTGCCAAGAGATGAACCCCCAGTTTATTGAAAATACAACAGAAAGTGTCAAGAGGAGAGTTTAAAAGTGTTTAGATCAAAATGGTGGCTTATTTGAAAATTATTTGTGATAATTTCCTTGTTATTGCAGTTTCATGTTTAAATTTTTGTCACTGTTTGAAATAAAAGTGTTTATTGTTTTGTTTGTTTTTTATTGTTTGAAATGCCAAATTCAAAGACGCAAACTTCTATTGACTTGACATGCGCCTGCTACGTTTAGACGGCAATCATTCCATAGGTAACTCGATTTTTAGTGCTTCTCAACACCTGAAACCTTAAAATCGCATTATCTAAAAAACTGTCCGCTCTAACCTAATACTTTTTTACATATTCTAACTCAGAAAAAAATCTAGTTTTGAAATTCAAAAGAAAAACTATAGTGTTTCATTTGAAAATCGAAAGTTGACGTCACTTCCGGTTAGACGGGAAACAGCAGAAAAATTTAAAAAAGTGCAAGAGATGCAAAAAATATCACTAAGTATGCCTGCAAAATTTCAAAACTCTATCTTTAATAATAAGCGAGGAAAAGGTGCTGTACCAACTAAAAAAATCACCCGGTATACTAAATACCAATTTTATGGACTCTTACCTGCTTGATTCACCTATTTATCCCCATTTACTCAAATTTACTCCTAAACCCTTCAACGGAATAAGATGAAAATATAATCTAGTTCCAGACAGACAGAATTTTTTTTGCTCAGACTTAAAATCTCGACGTTTCATGACATTCTACGCCTATTTGAACAATAAAATTCTTTAAAAAAATTTTTTGTTGTTACTATACTTCCACTGGATGTGGAAGTAAAAGATGAACATATTCCTTTATTACTAAAAACGTTGAAGGTTGCCCGTCGGCAGCAGATCAAGTATTTGAGACAATAAAGGTTTATTTTCCATGCAAAATATTTTAATTCGTATACTAGAGGCTTTTTTGAGGTCATCATCCGGCCTATATTATACTTAAAAATGTTGTATTCGCTCATTATTTGACATAAATATTTCTCTAACAAATATATCAAGAATTCAAAGTATTTTGCAAAAATTGCGTTCCTAGATACTTGTTTCATTACATAAAATAATGTGTCCAGCAATGTATTTAATCAAGTTAAAATCCACCTATACCCATGAATTATTTAAGCATGAGCGGTAAATAAAATATAGGGAACATAATTTTTAAATTAAATCTCTTCATATACGATCTGCAGAAAGTTTAGGCGGAAAATTCCTAAGCCGAGTTATTTCGCCAATATGGGTATTTTCGTGAAAAATGAAGAGCCACGCGAAAACCCTTTCTAATTTCCTCATATATACAATTCTGTCAGAACTATTTCCCGTTCCTCTTAATTGCATAGTTTAGGACCGAGTTGGAATATAAAATTTACGGCGGAACCGGGAAAATTTTCGTCGAATTTCTCCATAATGGCAAATAGCGTACACATTACACCGAAAATATGTCTGTAGTTAATAGGTTTTATTTCTTTTTAAGTCAAATATGGTAGCAATTATACATATAACTTTTGCAAGGAGATATACAACTAAAGTGCATCCTTCTTATTTAAATGTATTTATTTGAATTTTGAAGGTTGGCGCTTTCTATGTAAAATACAATATTCCCATTAGTATTATCTTCTTCAGTGTATATAAAATATAATTATACACAGGGTGATATGGAACAGATGCACAACAATTAGGAATATTTCAACGAAAGAAAAATGTTTTGGTACAACTAATATTTCTAATTTGAGATTTGCGGATAATACCACTTTACCATTGGCACGATGGCGCAGCGAGCTAAAGCATGTTTGTTAGTTGTATTACAAAACTGACAAAGACATTACAGAAAAGTCCACCATAAAATATCTGTGGTTTCCCTGGAGAAGCACCAATGCTTTCGAACTGTTTATGTTACAGTTTTATTTTGCAGATGTAAAATAAATGATTGATTTCCTCTCTGGCTTTCTAAGATTTTAGTGAATTTAGTACAGTATTAAAATGTATCAGTATACATTTTAAAGCTATAATTCGTTACGACTGCTTATAAATAATTCATATGGATCATAAAAAACAATGGCAATACTATTTCTTGGACTGTAAAGTGATGTTCATACTAAAATTCCTTCCCATCACTTTAATTATTCAGCGTTGACCTGAAATGGCGAATGTGTTATACGAAAACAAATGTTCTCTATTACAGATAATGTAGATTGCATTTACGTTTCGACAAACTGAACTAAGCAATAATCTTCCATAATTTTACAGTATACGACATTCTGCGAACAGGTTGTTTTTTGAGTTCCTACAGATCAAAATATATTCTTTTGGTACAAAACACTGCCAACAAGAAACTAAATACTGCTTTATTGCTTTATTTTAGAAATAAAAAATCTTCTAGTGTCGACGATTTATCTACCAAATAGGACATAAAATATTTTAGTTAAACTCATAAATCAGTCCTTTGTAGCCATTTAACCCTTTTTAAAATGGGCAAACTACTGATGAACCTTAAAATATTAGTTCAATTTATTTAATGTATACACTTTCTAAAATAATCGAAAAGTTAGTTAAAAGTGACGTTAACTTTATTAAATTTACATAAAACACTAACTAAATAGTAATCAGTTTAGGTTTAAAACTAATAAAAATAGCAGCGACGCTATTTTTGCTTTCTTATAAGAGGTTTATGCAAAGAAAATGAGGTTGGTGATTTTGTGATTTATAAAAAGCATTTCATCCTGTAAATCATGAAATGTTGCTGCAAAGGATTCCGAAAGCTAAATTGCGGAGTTCCACAAGGGCCTGTTCTTAGCCCAGTTCTCTTTTTGCTGTATATTAATGACCTAAATAGCTAACAACACGGAAGTTTTACATTCTTTGCAGATGACACCGTCATTTTGTGCGACAAAAATTTAAGGTACTATATGAGGAAATTTCCGACATTTCTTTAGAAAAAAAAGTATTTCAAATATTCATAATTTTAATACCGTTAAAACTAACTTTAGTTGCAACTTGAATGAAACTTGCCTTTGAGGTCATATTCTAAAAAATATAAAATTTCTTGGATTGTATGGGACGTATATTACACCTAAGGAAATGAAAACAATGAATACCCGGTACATTTTTCCACGAGGGCAAACCAGTATTACCTAACAATAGAACCAGACAAACTGACATTTGGTACACCTATACCATATACGAGAAATATTCAAAACTCAACCAATTTTGACTCAAATTGTTAGAAATAGAAGTTTAAATGTGTGATGGTATCACTTTTGTTGACTCGGTTGTTGATCTTCAGAGCACTAATTTTGTCACTTATTGGCAGATTAGGATAGAACCCCCAGACCTACTTCTAGTTGCAGTACACGGTTAAGATTCGGTATACCTAATGATATACACTGCTCTGAAATCAACGAAATATTTATTGCAACGTTACAAAGAGATTGTATATGTATATATCAGTTTGGAAAAATTGCTTTTTTTCTTTATCGATGGTATATCAGCTAGCGTTGGCTTGCATTCCAGCTTATAATATTTTTAATTCCTTCAACAGTTCTTTTTAGTCTAATTTTACTATTTTGCTGAAGAAGCTTTTACAACTGTGCGTTCAATTTCTGTGTTCCCAAGAACCACTTTCTTCTTGCTCTAAGAGCCTCACACTGATATAATATGTGAAGTTAGAGTTTCGTATTTCTTACATCTCCAGATCATTTTTCACTCTGGTCGAGGTGGGATATTTATTTAATAGACAGTGTTAACGATTCCTGTTATTTTATTTGTTTTTCTACTGGTTAAATTTCTTTATTTTTTGCTTTACTGAATGACTGGGCCCGACTAACTGATCCCAGTAAAGTATAAGTTGTCTTCTCATTTGTATCCTGATTCTAGTTCTCGCGGTTTCATACGTTATCTTGTAAATGGTTCAAGTGCCTGACATCAACTACCTCTTCTAAGTAGTTGATCAACTTTTTCATTGCCCCTTATGCCCTGATGTCCGCATCAGCTTCATTGTTAGTTGATTTCTGCCAGTTTCACTAGTTCTACCTGGCTATCCTCACTAGATTTTCCTGGTATTCCAGTATTATTCTGGAGTTGATTATATATGTATATAACTATATGCAAAGGCACTCTTTTATGGCTGTTTAGCTATCCGTTACAATCGGAATTCTTTTATTTTTGTAGTTCCTGAGCACAGCTCATGATTGCGATTAGTTTTTATAGTGTTGGATATGTTCCCAAGTTTATTTTTATTTTGCTCCCTGGTTCCCATATATTCCTATTACGCTCTTGGTCTCCATTTTGGAACCATCTGAGCACGGCACTTGATATCTAGGTGATATGCTTGAGACGTGTGTATATTCCGTTTTTTCGGGTTTGATTTTGTCGGATTTCGTGTTTAGAATATTTTCCTTTCCATCATTTGGAGAATTTTTGTTTGGCTCTTGAGCTGCTCAAAATGTTTATCTTATTCTTACTTTCTTATCAGTCTATAACCTCCCATTGTTTGGCTTCTGTTTACTCTACAATATGTAGGAGAGGCAGATAGTTTGACTTTATGCCTCTAAACCAGGGATACGTAAGGTAACGGGGGCATTATCACTATCCTGAGTGCATCTTGCATTTGCGGCATGATGTAGACAAAGTTACTACTAATAGGTTGCCTGGTAACGGCTGATTGCAGAATGACGTAGACAAGGTTACTAAAGCTATAGGTTGTCTGGTAACGACGAAAAATCTAACTTCATCATTTTCAATGCCCCTTCCTAGTTGCATCTTTGCAAAAGACTGTGAATTTTTTTATACAGTGTAGCATGTTCAGTTGTCGAAGACTCTTCGAAGAACAAGTATGTCTGTTAGAGATAGATATAATAAGTGAACGTATTAATTAGCCGTGCTTATGTATAAATAAATTTAAGAATAACTTACAGCTATGAGCTAAACCTAAAACTTATATTAGTAGTGAATTTCAATTTAAAACCTTTAAATGTAAACGTAAAGGTTATTAACAGTTCTACATTCATATTTTTCAAATAATTGGTAAAGCCATGACCTGAACTTGTAATTTAAATAGTGGTATATCGGAACAAGAACAAATTACAGAATTTATGATAGCATCCGCACCGAAAAGAGCCGGGCATTATTGCTGTGATTAATCTTTTCAAATAAACCTAAATCTTCATAATCTCAAAATACTTTAAAACGTACATGACACTAATAACTTATTTAACAATGCTGCTCCATTTTGTAGCAATTCTTTTGTTTCGAAATCGAAATATTGAACAACAGAGTACCTAGTATAATATTGTGACAGCTTTCCAAATTTGAGAGCCCCAGTGTTTATGTGTTTACATATTTTATGTCCATAATATTTGATATCGTATTTACATTAACTGATGTACTGCAGATTAAGCTCTATTTTACAGTAACCTAAATCCTGAATATTTGCCACACACGTGCTCCAATTTAACAAGAGGAAAACATGGATTCAAAATGTATATTTATTATTGTTATTTTATGGAAAAAATATATGAATGATTGTGCTGGTGCTCATATCGGCAGTTTTGCAGTAAATAGCAATCAATATTGAAGATTTGTTTTGTCTACTAAAGATTTACCATATTCGAGAAATATTCACTACGCTGATAAGTTGATATGAGTAGAAAAATTTAACGCTGACACCCTCATGAGTTTTTAATAAATCACTGTATCCGTTTTTTAATAAATAATAAACTTTTATCATTACCTGTATAGTTCTATATTGATTTACAAAAAGAGAATATATACGTAGACATAACTTTAAACACCAAATAATTTATCATAAATTAAATATTGTTATGAAAAAACACGTGCACAATTGATTTACACTAAATTTATGACACAATCTGTTATGGTTATCTGTTATGTTGGAGTGATTACGTATTCCAACAGCTTATTCTACCAGTCAATTTAAGAAGAAATAATTGCTGAAAATTCGGACATTTGTGAAATTTGGAATGAAGTTACGGCTATCCACTTTCAACAAAAGTACATTAATTCTCAGTTTTCCCCTCAACACGGTGGCTTAAAAATAGGATGTCACATAGCAGCCGATAATTTTGCGATCCATGTTGTTATAATTTATTGCATCGCACGTTTTACAGTTTTAGTCATATGTCGTGGTTGTCTGTTAGACATACGATAAAAGAAACCCTATTATTTTGATGTTCATATAATTCAAGCGGTATTTTGTTTCAAAAAAATTATGAAACTGCTCAGTTGAGCAGAAAAGTTTAAAAGACGGTGCAGAAATCACTCTGAGTATCCCCTAATGTTTTCCACCCCTTTAGAGGTTATTCTCAATATATAGCGGTATCTTTGTTCCAAAAAAAAATATGGAACCACTCAGATGAGTAGTACATCTCAAAAGAAAGGTGCAGCAATGACTCTGAGCTGATCATAGTCATTTTTTTTGTGTACCTGTATTCATTACCTAGGTTTATATTTTTTTAAGCACCTTCTACCAATTTAACTTTTACACACGATAATTACATCAGTGCTAAATAATATAGATTTTTTGGCAGGTGTCACTCAAGAGGTTGATATAAAAACAGCACCCTAAAAAAATTAAATTATTTTTTTTATATACTAAACGACGTAATAGGAATGTAAAAAAATGTAAAATATAAAGCTATTTTATATCAATGTCTCCTATTAATTTCATTTAATTATCTTCAACAGTTTTGAGAAAAATTAATTTTAAATTTAATTTATTATATATTTTATTAAGCATTCCTAGTCATAAGCAATATTTATGTAAATGAATAGCCCAATAAGCCGCTGGCTGGGCCCAATTCCATATACTTAACCGGTGAGACCCTTTAAGGAACTCTTGATCTACTTGATATTCTGGATCAGTAGAACAACATATCACAAATTGGAGAAATTTAAGGGAAACCGGATTTCCATAAGAAGGTCACAATTCTGAAAATTTTCGATTCAAGTAAAAATATTTTAAAAAAAACCCATACAGGGATATTTTGAGTGAAGTAGGAAAGACATACATGAAATACTGAAAATCGAGTAACTGTAGAAAATTAACCATAGCAGCCACCAAAAATATTTTTAAAGTCGATGGGTGCACGGTGGTGTATCATTCCATTTCTGGTAATGTGAGACGAAATAAAAAAAAAAATGTAATGAAATAAATTTAAAATGACATTCTTTTACTTTAAACGTTATGTATAATTAATTTACATTTTTATGCTAAAATAATACACATACCTCATAGGCCAGTGGAATTAACAAATATGCATATTGTAATTCGTTTCAGGATGCCACGTGGATTAAACGATAGTTTTATTGACTACGAACATGACCCTGAATTTGGTCCACTTTTTGACCGCCGGAACATTGTTTATTTAACAATTTATTGTTGAAAAATTCCAAAAAATCGACTTTTTTAAAGATAATTCAAAGGCCTTTGACGATAGGTTTTTCAATTTGTAGATACTGTTAGAACTTTGAAAAAGGGTTAATTTGAGAGGTGTTTCGTTTAAAACACTTGAAAATTTGTTTAAATAATTGCAAAAAACCGCGAAAATTTTCGCAATTTGCAAATATTTTTCAATCTTTAACAAAAGCACTTTAGTCCTTGAAACTTTGACAAGATATGTCTTTTATCACCCCAAAGTTACCTCTAAAATTGCATCAAAAAATTTTAATTAGTTTAAGAGATATTCAATTTGTTTATTAAAAATATGAATAATGTAAAAAGCAAATTCACCCAGTTTCCGTTGTCGTAGAGGGTTCATCTGGACATCATTTTCTTTTGTTGAGACTTAAACTTTATGTTTTCATTAATGGTAAATCAAATTTGCATTATTTTCAACTTCAAAATGACGTTTAAAAAAGTGTCACATTTTGAGGTTAGGTTTTTTGCTAATAACTTTTAAACGAATGAAGATTTTGCAATATCGTTCTGATATCTTTATTGCTGGGGTTTTTTCACACATTTTCAAAAAAAAATGACTCTAGCCTTACTAGAAGCCTCGCTAGAAGCCGACATGATTTTTTTTTTTAAATAAATTCGTAATTTGTTTATTAATAAACATTAACAGCTGAAACTTGGCGAACAACTAGTTTAATAGTCTATCTTTGTAATAGAGCTAAGTTTGGGGGGAAAAATTTCAATTTGCAACGATAACAATAATTAATTTTAAATCAGCGTCAGAACAGGAGTGAGAAGCATATCTGTAACACGTTCATAAAATGATCGAGACGAGTTCAAATCCGTCAACCAAAAATTTACCGTTTCTCCGATTTTGACTTTTTTTTTAATTTTTGGCAGCGTGATGAAATAATAATATCTGTCATGTTGATTTTTTCCTAATTAAACAATAATTTGTTATAAACAATTATTTTTTGTTAAAAATTTTTTAAAGAATTTATTAAAAAAAAATCATCTCGGCTTCTAATAAGGCTACAGTCATTTTTTTTTTGAAAATGTGTGAAAAGACCCCAGCAACAAAGATATGAGAACGATATTGCAAAGTTTTCATTTGTTTAAAAGTTATTAGCAAAAAACCTAACCTCAAAATGTGACACTTTTTCAAACGCCATTTTGAAGTTGAAAATAATGCAAATTTGATTTGCCATTAATGAAAACATAAAGTTTAAGTCTCAACAAAAAAAAAAAAGGATGTCCAGATCAACCCTCCATGACAACGGGAACTGGGTGAATTTGCATTTTACATTATTTATGTTTTTAATAAACAAATTGAATATCTCTTAAACTAATTAAAATTTTTTGATGAAATTTTAGGGATAACTTTGGGGTAATAAAAGACATATTTCTTCAAAGTTTCAAGCACTAAAGTGTTTTTGTTAAAGAATGAAAAATATTTGCAAATTGCTAAAATTTTCGCGGTTTTTTGCAATTATAATTGTTTAAACAAATTTTCAAGCGTTTCAAACAAAACATATCTCAAATTAACAGTTTTTCAAAGTTCTAACAGTATCTACAAATTGAAAAACCTATCGTCAAAGATCTTTGAGTTATCTTTAAAAAAATCGATTTTTTTAATTTTTCAACAATAAATCGTTAAATAAACAATGTTCCGGCGGTCAAAAAGTGGATCAAATTCAGGGTCATGTTCGTAATCAATAAAACTATCGTTTAATCCACGTGGCATCCTGAAACGAATTACAATAAATTTCAGTCTTTTTTTTACTAATTCTACTGGACTATCATACTCTTAAGGTAATTTGCAAAGGATATGTAAAATTATGCAAATGTATCCTACACACTATTAAAGCGCATATGTCTACCTACACCACTTAATACCACCTAATATCCACCCAGGGCAACTACTGAGAAAGACAATTACCCTTCTTACCTACGCCCCCCCCGCCGGCCGATTAGCTGGCTGGAGTGTGTGGCTTCCATCGCCGCTTAGTATAAACTATTTTTTTGTTAACTTTTGTTTTTGTTACTGCACGATTTTAAGTGATGGTATTTCAATATAATATTTTTAGATAATTATCACAGCCACACAAAATTCTGATCTGGGGGTCTGACCATGTTTACTATATGTTTTTGGGGTCGCTGAATCTCATAACCTCAAGAAACCCATAGTTTAAGCTATTAAACACATATAAGAAGTTGAAAACTCAAGCTCCTAAACCTCTCAATCCCACAACTTTAAGAATGAAGTTGTAATCTGAAATTGATTTCACAGCGACACAAAAAAAAGTAGTCTGGCCTATGGACCAAACCAATATATCCTTATGTATTTGGACTCTCTGAAACCGAATCCTGAGTCAGAATTGTCAGATTGGCTCGTTTTTCACCTCTAACACCAAAAAAACACCCCCCTCCCAAAAGTGGTCTGGCCTGCTAATCATACCAGTGTATCCTTCTGTATTTGAACCCTCTGAAACCGAATCTGAAACCAGAACTGTCAGATTGGCTCGTTTTTCACCCCCAACCTCAAAAAACACCCTCCTCCAAAAGTGGCCTGCCCTGCGGATCATATCACTGTATTTTTATGTATTTGGAACCTCTGAAACCGAATGCAAGTCAAAATTGTCAGATTCTCCCGTTTTTCACCCCTACCCCAAAATATACCTCTAAAACAAAAAGAAGGTGGTTTAACCTACGGACTAGATTAGTGTATCCTTATGTACCCACTGAAAGCGAATCCGAAATCAGAATTGTCAGATTGGCTCATTTTTTACCCCCGACCCCCAAAAAGTGGTCTGTCGGGTGGACCATACCAGTGTTTCCTTATGCATTTCGTAAATATACACTGGTCTGGTCCGCCGGACACACCACTTTTTGTTTTGTTTTGGGGTTGCTTTTTTGGGGTTGGGGGTGAAAAATGAACCAATTTGACCATTCTGACTTCGGATTCGATTTCAGCGGGTCCAAATAAATAAGGATACACACTTTTGTTTTGTTTTGGGGGTGGTTTGTTTTTGGGGGTTGGTTTTAGGGATAAAAAACGAGCGAATCTGACAATTCTGACTTCGAATTCGGTTTTAGAGGGTCAAAATACGTAGGAATAAACTGGTGATGGTCCGTAGGGCAGACCACTTTTTGGAGGGGGTGTTTTCTTGGGGTAAGGGTGAAGAACGAACCAATCTGACAATTCTGACTTCGAATTCGCTTTCAGCGAGTCCAAATACATAAGGATACAGTGGTCTGGTCCGCAACCACTTTTCTTTTTGTGTGGCTGTGAAATCGATTTCAGATTACAACTTCATTCTTGGGGTTACGGGATTAAGTGGGTTAGGGTGTTAAGTGGGTTGTGGGGTTTAAGAGCTTGGGTTTTCAGATTACAACTTTATTCTTAGAGTTATATGCATTTAATAGCTGAAATTATGTTTTTTTTTGAGGTTATGGCAAAATCCTGATGTGATGGATGGGGTTAAATAAACCTCGGATTCGGATTCAGCGACCCCAAAAATATATAGTGAACATGGTCAGACCCCAGATCAGAAAAAAAGATTGTGTGGCTGTGTTATTATTTGCACCTACGAATAATATTTATCGCCTTTTCATGATTTTTGTTGAGTCCTAGCTCCGGTAACGTCACTTCTGTTCACTCTATGTTTGCCTTTCCCTCAATATTTTTAATGTTTCTTGAAATATCACTTCATTTTGTTTTACATCAGTAACTGTGCATACCCCTTCTCTTATCATCAAAATTGTAGTTTTTAATGCTTTTGGGGATTTAATAGACTTGTACATTCATTATTCAAGTATATCCATGAAATATTAATATATTTTACAAAGAAACAAACCATTTCAACGATGTTATTAAACTATTAAGATAAGTATTTCAAATTACAGATATCAAATCGGAAGCAGTGAATAAATTAAATAATTATGTGTATAGCCCAAAACAAGAAATAATAGTTATAGTCAGTGGCGGCTGGTGAAATTTCAATATTTTTTTTCTCGTCTGTGGCGCATGGGACCCATACGAAACTTGGGAAATAACATCTAGAGAAGCACTTCTCTAATAACCCCTAAAAAATTTTAAAAAAGTAGTTTGCGAAAAAATGTTTAAAAATTCGTTAGCCTCCCCTGGGTCTAGGGACTCCTGTTTATTTTTATTTTTTTTTTGTCATATGCATTTGACTTTTCGTAAAAATACAACAACATACTTTAGAGTTTATGAAAATTTTTTCATTACTAACTGAGATATAACGAATTGAAATATTGTAATTTGTTAAATTGTAAATTACAAAATTTTAGTTCATTGTTTTTCAGTTAGTAATGAAAATATTTTCACAAACTCCAAAATCTGTTGTTCTATTTTTATGAAAAGTCAAATGCATATGACAAAAAAAATAAAAATAAACAGGAGTCTCTAGACCCAGGGGAGGCTAACGAATTTTCAAAAATTTTTTGGAAACTGCTTTTTCAAAATTTTTTAGGGAAGTGCTTCTCTAGGTGTTATTTCCCAAATTTCATATGGGTCCCATGCGCCACAGACGAGAAAAAAAATATTGAAATTTCACCAGCCGCCACTGGTTATAGTACAGTCGAATAAGTACGGGAGTTTTGAAACTTTGGAAATTTGTAGATTTCGATGCCCTGAATTAAATAAGAAAAAAATGCAAAATGTGATCTCAGCCACCGGCACCGCCATTTTGCAAAAATGGCGCATAAAAACAGTTTCTTTGAAATATCTCGCTTCGGGTGCCTCATACGGCAAAATATGTTCATGAAAATAAAAGAGCATTAAATTTTCTACAAAATATGTCTTATACATGTTTTCGTTAAATTGAAAAGTTTCGGTGCAGCAGCCGATCGAAGTCAAACATTTTTTACAATATTATGATATTGGCCAATCTTTCGATTTAGTGCGACTTTTATAAAGGAGTATTTTTGTGTGTTGAAACAAAATTTGTTTTCATATCTGAAGATTCTCAAATATAGTTGATTTTACCTGTCTGCTACACTTAGCTCAATGTTCAATACTCGTTTCCATACCACCTTGAAGTAGAGCATATGTCGCGTTTTCTTTTACGTGGTTGTCCCCTATAGGCCTAATCCAAGACTAGTCTGCTTCTTGAGGCTTTAGGTGCTTGATGTCGAAGGGGGCTGGAAACTGAGCAAAGCTGGGCTTACACCAGTAACAATGCTGAACGATCCTGCTTCTGAAAAGCTACTTAAATTTCGTTCCTGTAAATGCAAGAAAGAGTGCAGTGTAGCATGTGGTTGCAGAAATGCAGGGTTTAAAATGTTCTGTAATTTGTAAATTTTGTAACTGACAAAGCTGCGACAATGCACCAGCAACAGTCGACAAGCTTCATGGCGACGAGGAAGTCGACTCTCCTGTCGAAATATTTCTCGCAAGCATGGAGAACAATCAATACGTAGAATCAGTGGACTGCGCAACGGAAGTAATTTCCGAAGAAAGTACAGTTGAAGACTACAACAAACCTGGACCTTCGACATCAAGCCTCTAAAACGCCTCAAGAAGCAGACTAGTCTTATAGAGGACAACCACGTAAAAAAACGCGCCATATACTCTACCTCAAGGTGGTGTGAAAACGAGTATTGAACATTGAGCTATGCGTAGCAGACAAGTAAAATTAACTATATTTGAGGATTTTCAGGTATGAAAACAAATTTTGTCTCAACACAAAAATACTCCTTCATAAAAGTCGCACTAAATTGCGAAATTACAAAACATCATAATTTTGTCAAGGATGCTTGATTTCGATCGGCTGCTGCACCAAAACTATTCACTTCACCGAAAAAATGCATAGGACATATTTTGTAGAAAATCTAATGCTCTTTTATTTCCATAAGAACATTTTTTGCCGTTTGAGGCACCCGAAGCGAGAAATTTTAAACTGTTTTTGTGCGTCATTTTTTCAATATGGCGGCGCCGGCAGCTGAGATCACATTTTGCATTTTTTCTTATTTCATTCAGGGCATCAAAGTCTAAAAATTTCCAAAGTTTCAAAACTCCCGCACTTATTCGTTTTATGCTGTCACCGCTGTAGTATTAGATTTGTTTTATACATTAAAGTTGTTATAATGCAATTATATTGAATTGCGATATTGTGACCAAAAATATTTTTAATTTTTTCACGGAGCCTAAATTTATAATAAGTAAGAAGTTTTGATTCCGTCTAAAGCATAAGGGCTCTACTAAATTTAATTAGGCTCATTTCACCTCGTTTACAAGATATGTCCCTGCAAAGTGCAAAAGCTACTTAAAACATTTGGGTGCCTGCTGCTTTTAGAAAAAATATATAAATTAATTAAAAACTTTTAACTTCCCTTTTAATGTATTCTCAAAGGTGTTATTTATATTTGTACGTTGGCTGTTGGTTCAGAGTAAATTTGGAATTCCGACTTCTTGTTTTAAAACAAACAAATCTGTAATTTGGCTTCTCGTACCCGGTTGTTTATTTCCTAGTTTTAACATTCTAAACTTGCTCTATCAATACCGCTGAATAATTAAAGTAGTTTTGCATACAAGGTGGATTCAAATTTGTGTTTTAATATTTTCTATTCAAACTTAACTATTTAATGGATAATTAGAAAGCAATACTCTTTAAAGGTACAATTAATAACTACAGAGTATAAATATGTCCTAAAGAAGGGCAGTAAATAACCTCCTCGTGAATAAGAGTAGTTAAAACCCTAATGAAATTTCATGCTAAAATTTTAATGAGCCTTAATTACACACTCATAAAAATATATCAATTATAACTAAGCTACGTGCAAAGCTTTTGACTATAAAATTCTAAAGGTAAGATTAGACGGCGCCTTTATTTTGTGCATCTTGTGTTATAACGCAAGGAATTGTATGCGTCTTAACTACCGAGTCTAGAGCGTACAGTTACGTGTTAACGTAGATTAGCGGAAGTAATTACCATATAATAATAATAATATTAATAATATTATGACAACAAATATTTGTATTCACAGAATGGGCGAAGTTCTATTTAGTAAGTCTACCATCTGCTTCTACACTTCCCATAGTCCATTCAATCCGGCGTTAAAAAAAAGGTCAACTGGGCCTTTTTTGTAGAATGCGATTTTATTTTTTATTTTGTGGGGATCCAATATAAATTTAAATTACGAGTTTTCGGGGTCGGGGTGTCGCCATCTTGAAAATAAAGGTGCAAATGGTTCTTTTTTTGATAAATCTTGAAAACTATAACTCCTACAAAAAATTTGTAGAGTTTTTTTTTGTAGATAATACTAATATCTACATTTTTTTGTAGTAATTTCGATTAAATAAGAAGTTACAAGCAAAAATTAATATAAATTTAGGGTATGAAAAACTATTATTTTTAATTTTAACTTTTATTCATTAATTTTATGAAAAAAAATCCATCAAGGCTTTTTTATAGAGCATTTTATAACAAATAATTTGACCTACTGTTTTTTTACATTTTGATAATTATTAAGGGCCTTTTAGCGCAGCAAAGGAAGGAAGGTCAAAGGTAGAGAAAAATTGTTAGTATTTTATTATACTCTTCGCAAAAACGAAGAGTATATTGTATTTGATCGGCACATTTCTAAATCAGTAAATATCGCTCGTAGAGAAAAAAAATTTATATCGTTATGTTAGTGAACGAATTCTGAACAACTTTCAAAATGTCCGTCTGTCTGTCCGTCCGTCACGTTTCTTGTAAGCACGATAACTCAAGAAAGAAAAATCCGATTGTATTGAAATTTGGAGAGTAACTTAGTGTTAGCTAGACAAAATAGATTGGGTAATAAAAAAGTTATTAGTAATTTAAAATTTAAAAAAATATTTTTTACATTTTTTTATGGTTTGTAATAAATAGAAACCTTGCGAAATGTTATTTCCTATCACTATTTTTTTTTTAATACATTTTACTAATGTGTGTTTCCTAATAATCACAATAAATTTTCTAATGGTATATATTAGACTCATTAACAATTTTAGTAATAAGAAATGGTGATGTAGCGGCAAGAGTTTCGTCTCGCAATCCAAAGGTCCCGGGTTCGATCCCTCACATCGTGATTTTTCCCATAAATCTTCTAGTGTAACCAATTTATTTGAAATTATTCAGAGTTTTCTTAATTTCTTACAATTTCAACTCCCCATAATTTACCCTGTACGAGTAGTTGACTTCTTAAATATGTCCATCAAATTACAGTAACTCAAAAAATTTAAAAAAACTGGTTTGAAACACTAGAGGTTTAGCGATTGTAGAATAAACAATTATCATTAATTCGTGGCATAAATAAACGGTAGACAAAATGTAGTAGTGAAATTGACTCAAAAATTTATTAAGCAGAATATATATAGTAACTAGCTGACCCAGCAAACGTTGTTTTGCCATATAAATTATAAATTTTTGTCCAAAAAATAAAAAGAAAATTTCTGGATAGGGCCACCCTTATCACCTAGGGGTATAAAAAATAGCCTATGACCTATTCTCAGACCTACCACCAAAAATTTCATAAAAATCGGTCAAGCCGTTTCGGAGGAGTTCGATAACAAACACTGTGACACGAGATTTTTATATATTAGATATACAATCTCAGAATACTCTCTGGTATCTCGTTTTAAAAAGTTTTGACTATAAATTTCTCACAATAACCTGCAAACTACTTCCTCGCGTTCTAAGTTTATTCACTGTTCTGCTTTGCGGCAAATTCACGTATTCAAGTACAGTATAACACTCTATCCATCACTTGTTAATTTTTGCACATAATTCGTAATAACATTAATCTTACTGTTTTAAAAATTCATATATTATACCATCAACCCCATAAATAAACGCGAATTGACTAATTGATTACGTCGCACCGGTAAACTATGTCACTAATGTTTACGAATTTATTTGCCAGTCTTAAACACAGCTCTTTTACGAAACTTCCCATTCAATTTATTCATTCAAAATTTTCCTTTCTTGTGGAGAGTACAATACTTAATTTAAATTGCTAACAAAAGTTTCCTTATAATTTGCAATTTTATAAGTGTATTTACGCTTAATAGGCCAGCCTATAGATACAAAAAGTACTTGAAAAGGAACAAATTAGACACTAATATTATATTTAATAAAATAATTTGCAGATAAATATAAAAAAATCTGAATAACAATGTAGACGCGCTCAACAATTATCAGCAATGAAAGGTAGTGGCTTATTCCATATACAACAAGCTAAAAACTACATTTTGATATGCTTTTTATCCCTGCTGGGCTGATTCAGTACCTTATTTTTTCTTTTTGCATTGACTAAAGTAAAGGCTAACTACATTTTGAAATACAGAAAGGGCACCGGTTATATTGTGGTCATGCATCTTTGTAAATAACTCGTTTATTTTTAATTTTTCGAAAAACTCTGTTTCAGATTTTTTGTCCAAAAATGTCCGTGCCTTATATCGGTTATAGAGATTGATCGACGGAATACTTAATTTTCGATTTTTATTAGGAAACTTTTGGGTATTTGTAGAATCTATCAAAAAAATTATCTTTTCCAGGATTTATAGATTCGTTTTTGTTTTGTCAAATTTGTCACAATCGTCACCTAATAGATTTAATCGAGCCCTACCATCGCCATTTTTAAAAATCAGAATCGGACCTTGAGTTCGGGAGTTATCAATATCTATGGAAAATCATACTCGGCCTTGGAAAAAATACTTGCGGTCAACGGATTCGGGCCGCCAGCAATAGGCTTCATTTGTGGCCGTGTACCTTCGATCCCACCAAGTCTCATCGAAATCGATCAATATCCTGGACAGTTATCGTGCTTCCTAGCCCGATTTCGAGAAAACCAGTTTTTTGCAAAAAAAAATCAATTTCCATTTGTTTTTCGACATTGTCTCCGGTATACTTATCTGTAGACCGTTGCCAGCGACATCATCTCTTTTTTGAAATATCTCGATCCGACGCGACGGCCCGTTACCGAGTTATTCAATTTTTTCCAAAAAACTTGAAACGTCTATATCGGGTAGTTCCGGTTTCCGAACGGAGCCGAACTTCCAACGTTAAGGTTTTCTAAAGGCCTCCTATCAACCACCCAAGTTTCATCGAAATCCGAAAACGGATTAGGGGGGCTGAGCGTGACAGGCAGACAGACCGACAGACCGACAGACCGACTGACCGACGGACGGAATTTTCTAAATTCGCTCTCGAGTCGATAGATATGACTTTCGTTTCGATCCGACGTTTTTTTCGGATTTCGATGGTCCGCCGGAAAAATGCAAAACCTATACTACATTTTTTTCAAAATGTAGTAACAAGATCGGTAAAACTCATATAATCTCGTTACGTATAAAATTCTACATAAAATAACTGTAGAAACTCTTACAATAAACAGAACGGAAGATGCAGCGGTTCCGACATAAACACCACATAATATATCCAACAACTCTCAATTTCAAAGTCAAATCCGGAAGAGGCTTAAACATTTGAAAACACACATACAACGCCCACTACTTACCGACATTGCCAGTGGTAGAGCTGAGGATCGAACTCAATACACGATAGGCAGTGTGATCAAGCTTGCTCGCCATACAGCACGTTTTAACCAGTTGTGCTTCCGTGCCTGTATAGTGCAACAAGTGACTGAAAGTAAGTATCTTTAAAATTTTAGCAAACTTTTGTTCTGTGCATAGTGCAAGAAAAATGCACATACAGTGATTTGATGTACACCAAATAATGAAAAAAACCTGCTAAAGAAGAAAGAAAAACTTTCTACAACTAGTAATTATGACGTTTGAAAGTACTGTACAAATCGACGTTTTCGCCAATGTCACTATTCTCTTTATATTCATGTGTGGAAGTAAGTACAAAGATTTTGCTCTAAATTAGTTATTGCAACAACCATACAGAATTTCTACATTCAAAGAAAATCAGATCAACAATTTTCTTTCCCGTTTTGTTATTAGAAACGATGTGTCATGAATTCATAAACGAATCGATACAGGTTTAATAATAAGATAATAAGAAAAACCAGTATTTTTTGCCCATTTTGTTGCAGTTTTTAAAACGAATTTTAAACGTTTTTTAAACTTTAAACGAATGCCATGCGATTACAATACAGGCCAAGAAATCACAAAGAACAAAAAAGGCGTGCTCTGTCTTTATTTGTAGATTCAGCTCCAGATTTTTCCAATAACCACTCATTTTGAAACCCCTTACCGCATGATTTTTGCAACTCTGATGAAAATTTTAAATTCAGTGTATTTAAACATACTATTTACGGGAAAGATATTAAACAAAAATCAATTTTGAAACACACATATAGTTATAATAAATGGTTTGTGCCATTTGTGCCATATATGACACACCATGCAACAAGGGTATTATATAATATTCATTCTGTGTGACACATCATATAATAAATTTGGCACTTTCTACAGAACATAAAAAAATTTCCAGGAAAATTGAGATATTTGCAATGCGTGCCTGCTTTCACTACTGCTAACTCCCATATTCAATTTTATTGAGTATTTCATTGGTGATGAAAAATTTGAAAAACTGGTCCTCAATTTCTTGATGCAATCTCTCATTTCCAAGGAATTTTATGTCTTTCTCGTGCAACAAAAGATCTGACTATCTCCAAATCGGAGGTTCTGGCTTGTTTGAGTGCCTTTGCAAAATAAATTAGAAGAATGTCATCGTCATTATCAGGGTCGTTTTCTTCGTCCTCTCTATCAACATAATCAGTTTCCTTAATAACACCGTATTGAGCTGTTGGATAATCATCGCAAGATGGTGCATCTTTTTTACTAACATTTCTATTCGGTATATTTACTACATGCCCATAAAATTTTCTTACATCCATTATTTCTGAAGGGATAATTCAACTGATAATAAAATTCAGTATCTTTACCCGATTCCTTCACTGCATGCAGTGCCATATATGGCACATACCTAATTTCCTACAAATAATGATGTCCAAAAAACATAACTACTTTATTTCACTTGTACACCACTTACTTAATTATAGTCAAACTTCCCGACAATATTTAATTTGTTGAAAAATATTCACCGAAAACACTTCCAAATAAGTTTACAAATTGACGGTTAGGAGATAGCCATTGAACAAGAGGATCATATTAGTTTATATAATATACTAGCTGATGCCCGCGACTTCGTCCGCGTGAAATTTCATCCGCGTCTAATTAGGAACATTGACATACTAACCCACTGCACATTCATTGTACTTAAGGAAACCCACTACGCATCCATAGTGCTCGAGAAAACCCACTGCGTATCCTTAGTACTTGGGGAAACCCACTGCGCATCCATTGTACTCGAGGAAACCCACCGCGTATCCATAGTGCTCGAGGAAACCAACTGCGCATCCATAGTACTCGAGGAAGCCCACTGTGCATCCATAGTACTCGAGGAAACCTACTGCGCATCTTTAGTACTCTGGGAAACCCACTGCGCATCGCAATTTGTCTATTTTTGTGTTAGAGCGAGTTAAACAAAAAAAAATTATTATTTTAATCAACAAGAGAGCACATCGGCGGGTATGTGTCAAACTTCATGCCCAAAAACATCTCTCTCCCTGTTCGCCCGTTCGGGGGCGGGGGAATCTCTTTTTGAAAACCGTCGAATACGTGTCCTTGTTTCATCAGAAGAGCCCGTCGCTGGAATATCACGTTTTTGACTTACGCGATTTCATAGATACGGGTACCCTTTAGACCATCTACCACCCCCGTTTTCACCCCTTCAAAAAGTGAAAATCGAAATTTCGTCTTGCTCGTATCTAATAGATTAAACTAAAGAGTATTTCTGGCAAATTTCATGCTTCTAGGTCTAACCTTTCTGAAAAGCTTAAAAACCTTCCCCTGCCCGTTCACCCGTTTGGGTGAACATCCCTCTCCCTGTTCGCCCGTTCGGGGGCGGGGGAATCTCTTTTTGAAAACCATCGAATATGTGTCTCCTTATTTCCTCAGAAGAGCCCGCCGCTGGAATATCACGTTTCTGACTTACGCTATTTCAGAGATACGGGTATGCTTTACACCAACTACCACCCCCGTTTTCACCTGTTCAAAAAGTGAAAATCGAAATTTCGTCTGACTCGTGTCTAATAGATTACAATAAAGAGTATTTCTGCCAAATTTTACGCTTCTAGGTCTAATCGTTTCCGTTTCCGTTCCCCCGTTCGGGGATCTCATTATGAAAACCATCGAATATGTGTCTCCTTATTTCCTCAGAAGATCTCGTCACTCTGACTTACGCGATTTCATAGATACGGATACCTCAGCTCATGTGAAGTAATTGTCGCCCTCACTGTTATGGGACATAATGAAAAATTCGTTTCAATTGTCTAACACAAAGCTGACTATTTGTTTACTAACCTTGTGAGTCGTACATTAAGAATGAAAAGTTACTGATAAACAGGCTCGGTCGCCTACAATTGGGACAACAGTATGTTGTACAAATTCTCCATTAATACTTAGATTTTCTTTAGCCATTTCGTTAAAAAAAGCAAAAATTCACAGATTTTCCAATCCTTGCAACCATTGGAAACATTGGAAATGATAACACCATATATGAAACAATAATATTTTATCTGCTGACGTGTCAAAATGACAACTATAGACATCATTTCAGCGTCAAAATTATATAATTTGCCATTTGCACCGCATGTGTTTAAACCATCTACAAACCCCGTTTTGATCTCTTCAAAAAGCGAAAATCGAAATTTCGTCTTACACGTATCTAATAGATTTCCACAAAAAATATTTCTGGCAAATTTCACGCATCTAGATATAACCATTTCCGAAAAAACCTAAAATTTCAACCCCCCTTTTCCCCCCCTTGGGGGTCGAATTTCGAAAAATCCCTTCTTAGTGGATGCCTACGCCATTTGAGGAACCTCTATGCAAAATTTGAAGTTTCTAGACCCAGCGGTTTGAGCTGTGCGTTTATAGATCAGTGAGTCAGTCAGTCAGGGTATTCTTTTATATATATAGATTTAGTTGATAATAATGTTTACAGATGTCGGTAACAGCTTGTTTATTAATATGGGCAGGATATTCTAATGATATTTTAATAGATGGCAACAAATACACTGAAAATAATTCATTACGCCAAATATGGGATGGTATGCGGTAAGGAGTTTTAATTGGCGCAGTAAAAGTTTTTATATATTTGTGGAAAAATGACACTCATATGCGCCGTCAACGAGAGACTGTCAATTTTTTAATTGCCATTTTTTTTTTGACAAGTGATAATTATCTGGTTTGGTGTTGACTAAAACCGAATTTTAACCATGTGAAAATGATACCAACATGGTAGGCGAGATGCGCGTCGAGAGATAGTATACGAGTGTAGTGTATAAGTTTTTTTTTTGTTTGTAGAAACTACTTCAGATGTACGTATAAATCTTCTAGACTGAAGTGAGAAAATCACAACTTCAGGGCTATTAGTCATGGAAAGTTTTTTTTAGCTCGTTCTTCCCGTTATTTGGTGTACTTCAAACTAGTTTATGTGCATTTTCGTCGCCTTGCTCATCGAAAAAACTACAGATTTTTGATTTTTTAACTTGGTATTTTTTGCACCATTTCATTTAATTCAAAATTTTATTCGTAAGAAAAAAAATATAAATACTTTTGATGTACCTTTTACAGTTCTTCCTGTCGAGAGAATTTTTAAACGCATCAAAAACTTATTTTTTTTTTCAGTTTATACTTAATAAAATTATTTTATGAAATAAAATATTAATATTTATTTTTCCAGTTTCAGTTACCTAATTAATGATAGGCCTATAAGGTCGCTGTATATATTTTTTTTCTTTATTTAAAAACAATAGGCAGTAAAAAATTGATCATGAATTTACAGACCTTACGTTCGATCGTCAGTTGATATTCTACATATAAATATTTGAATACTGCGCTATTTCTGTTAGTTTGCAATCACATAGTTTGTTTACACGTGCTGTTATTCAAAAAGACATTAAATATTAATGTTCTTCTTAGAAACCACATGTAAATATTTAACTACTTACCAAAGTTTGAATTTAATAATTAATCATTAACCTGCAATGATTACATTCGGGAGTTGCCTACTTGAATTTAAATATTTGTTCGCGTGTCGGAAACTCACTATACCGGGTGGCTCAGCCGATAGGAACACTCTTATAATTTTTGAATGGGCGAACTGATTTTTTTAAAATTTGTTGCGGTGACATGGGATGAAATTTCCAATTATATGATGTAAAGATCCAAGATTTCGGTTTCGATGCAATTGACATGAAAATCAAATTTCTAAATGGGACAACTTGCATATTTTTGCATATTTAGATCCTCCTGGCCAAAATACATATGATCTGACCCTCAAATATTATTTTAATTTTCAAAAAAATATAGAAAAAGTACAGGTTTAGCTAGTAAACGATTTAACACCAAACTATAATCAACAAGAACCAATGACAATATTGCAAATTTTAGAGAGAAAATGAACAGTGTATCTAAATATGAAAAATACGTACAGAAAATAATTAAATATTATTATTCATCAAACTCATCCATCATCCTTGCTGTCATTGTTTAAATTTAAAAAAAATGATGCAATTTCCTCCATGCTTATACTTTCACAAATTGTTGTTTCTTTGTATTACACACAATTTGCCCATAATTCGTATAACGATTATATAGCTTTTATTAAATGATTGCACACCCTGCACTACATGAAGCATAGGTTGAGATATGCTCTAATATCCTTTAGGGGCTAGAGCTGCAGTACCTCTAAAAAACTAAATTAGATTTGGAAGGAAGGAGCTGGCTGACTGACTTAACCTTGACCTTCACGACCTCTTCTGGGTTTACCTGCAGTTTTCATTTTTTCTTTCCGTTGGTACCGATTATATTATAGTAGTGGTAAGAGGTATTGGGGAGAGGCCAGCAGGATAAGGCAGATCATCGAAAAGCTTTCCGATAAAACTGACAGAAGCGATCAACAAAAGGTACTGCTGCACTCCTGGCTTCTTCGTTCTACTATATGTATTTCCTCAATTATACCTTTTGACAGAAATTAATAATAATTGCTACCACCCCCTGAATGCTCGGGCTATTTGGGAAATTTAAAGTTAAAAATTAAAATTAAACTTGCACACACTTTTTAGCTTTATTGCAGTGTCCATGTCCTATGCATTTTTTTTAAATTTAATTAACGTCAGCCTTCTTCCGCTACCATCACCGACGCCAAAAGACGAGCTACCTCCAACCTGGAAATATTGCCTTTAACCAAAATTTTTTCCACATTTGAACCCACTTTCTTGGAATCAAGGAACTTGTAAATCTGCAAATACACCAAAAACTCAAAAGAGAATTTTACACGATGACAAGTACTTAACACCATTCCTATCTGTAGGTCAGTCTACATGCACTGACGGCCAAAATGCAAAAGGAAGCTCTGCTGGCTTCACTCCTTATTGTGAGATCGTACGAGGCTGCATAGTATGACGCAACAACTCCGCGCTGAGCCACTGTCCCATATCGCTATTGTTTTGGATGATATTGGAAAGCTTCCATATTTTGTGCGCTATTTTGACCAATTAATAAACTAAAATTCACGTGATTTTTACTAGTGGAAGGCAGCAGCATTTTCCTTTGGGTAAAGCAATTTGCGGGAAGTACGCTTTTGGGTGAGACAGTTTCCTGTAATACCATAAGCGCACCGCAGTGTTTCATCGGTGTCTGTCACTTTTTTATTATTTACTTAAGTAACCCAACTTAACAACTTTATTAGGCACATTTTAACAGTGGATATGTTATAAAAATTCCCAGTAATATTGTGCTCTAGAAAGAACAAGAAAATATGCAATTAATAAAGGATTGATATATTTGTTATTTAAAATTAATAATAAAGTACTCAAACATTGCCAAATACAAATATTAATTTTGTAGCATTTTATTTAAATAAGGCAAAATTTACTGAATGTACTACGGAAGTTTTACTCCATAGCTCATCCCACTTATAATATAATAAACTAAAAGTGTTTATGGTCAACCTATATTTGACAAAAAATATTGTACATTCAAGAAAAGACTAACAGAGTGCATTAAAGTGTATGTTCGAAAGTCATTTGGAATTGAGTTAAAATTATGTAGAATAATGCCAATTGTGTAAAAATAAATAAAATATGGTCCTTCTCATTGCGAAAAATTACACAGGCACACACACCCACACACAAAACATTATTTTCCAAAGGTGAAAAACATCTATTCTTTTGTTTTTTTGTGCCGTTGATTCCAAATATCACGTCAAAAATATATGTTTCACTGCTCAGTTTTTCGCAAATTGACATTTCGTCTTTAAATTCGGGGTTAAATGGTTATTAAATCTAATAGAACGGCACGCGTTGAAATAAAACTTCTGAATCGTTTAAAATGGCTCTAGGATAGGTGTCTTCCACCTTTGGAAAATAATTTTTTTGTGTATACCTGTGTTATTACAATTAATTATTTTTTGTTTATTTGCTTTTATCATGGGTGTAGCATTTTAAAGTGCTACAACTCCAATTTCTAACAAGCTAAAAACGTACTCTTCGCCTATTTACTCAGCTTTTTATATATAATTGTTCCACATTCTATAGGATACTCTTCGCAGTTTTCTTGTAAATAATGTTAGTTTTTGGACATCCTAAATTTTGTGATACCATCTTTGTTATGAAAAAAATTATACGAAAAAAAAAGTCCAACCTGTGTGGGATTCGAACACGGGACCTTTGGATTGCAACGCAAAGTTTTAGCCGCTGCGCCACCACACATTGCTACGAAAATTGATTGTCTGTGATATACCTATATCTTTCGACAATCATACATATTTCAGCTCGTACTTCTATGAAATATATATTAGTAAAATTCATAAACAAAAAAATATATTATGGAAATAATATTTCGCAAGATTTCCATTTTAGTACAAGCGAAAAAAATTAAGAGAATATATTTTTTTTAAATTTAATAATTAATAACTTTTTTATTTACCTATCGATTTTCTTCAAAAACAACAGGGTTCTTCCTCTAGCTAACACTAACTTACTTTCTAAATTTCAATACAATCGGACTTTTCTTTCTTAAGTTATCGTGCTTACAAGAAACGTGACGGACGGACAGACGGACATTTTGAAAGTTGTTCAGAATTCGTTCACTAACACAATGATATGAAATTTTTTTCTCTACGAGAGATATTTACGATTTTAGAAATGTGCCGATTAAATACAATATACTCTTCGTTTTTGCGAAGAGTATAATCATTTGGTATTTAAAATAGATTTAGTGCCGCCTAAACATTCATTATTTACTTTCAGGGACCAAGTTACAGGTTACAGGTAGGCAACCAACTTGTCTCTTGACAGTACGGTGTGTTGCATACTGTGGAACTCTTGGTCCGGTAATTTGATATCATTTCAAAGGTGTAAAACTGGATTAGGTTTATTTCATTTATTAGGGTTTAATAGTTTCAGTCTACTCTTCTTATGTTCTTAAAATTGGGTATAACACGTTTTGTGGCTCAAAGTAGTAGAGGAATTTTTGTTTGTAACTAGTTTCATGTTGGTAACGCTGGGGGAACGGTCGAAAGACGTCCTTCTTGCGAAAACCGCGAAGCCTTGCGGACACGTTCTTCTTTTGGGAGGAATTTTGGTGGCATCGTAGCTAAAGTGATATTTTCATGAATTTGTGGATGATGTCCTAGCGTGTCCTCTCGTACTGCTCTTGCCGCGAATGTTCAGAGTGTTCAGAAAGCTGTGTTTAGCTGAACCTTCAAGTTGGCGGTTTTTTTGTTGAGTAATGCTCTCTTCTATGGAGGTAAGCTTTTCACTTTGAATTTGTATAATAGAATTCTTATTTGAGTTGTGCATTGCAGAGTGTTTGGAATGTTTTGATCCAGTGATTTGTTCTGGTAATGTTCTGGAAAAAAAACACGTGGTTTTATATTGGTTATGTTGATTCTCTTGGAAGCGCCTCGTGCTGGCTTGTTCAATTGGTCTGGGTCCGCGTCATCCTGTCACTCACTGTGATGAAATTTTATTCGTGTTAATCCAGGAGCACTTCTGCTGGAGTAACAGCTGTTCGCTGGAATGTTGTGGGGAGAAGTCGCACGAAGACACTGAAGCGTTGGAAGATGTGCTCTAGGTATCAAGGAGGACTCAAAATCTCGCCGGATTGCCGGAGTTTAAGCCACCAATTTAGTAAATTTTTTTGTGACAATAACTAAATTAAATTATCTTATGATATCAGATCATCTATCGATTCATAAGTTGTGAACCTTCAGTTCGATTTCAAGTGTATTTAATTAAATGAATCTTTGTGAGCAGGTCGCTGTAAAAGTAAATATGGTACCATGAATTGCTTAGACACTGCGTAATAACTTAGTAGGACATGATCATTTAGTTCTGTTATCAACTTTTAACCTCACATAGTAAAGATTTTTTTATATAGTAAACTTGTTAGTGAGAAGAGTATATGTTGCCCTGCCACCTACTTAAATTCACATGCGAACAATATAATTAAGAATTCTTCAAATTGAAATTTTAATTCAAATCACCATACCAGTGTAATTAATCTTAAATGCTGTTTTTGTACATACAATTTGGGTAATTTTAATAAATGTTCCATGTCTAAGTGCTCTCATTTCTTGATATTCATCCAAACTTCACAACAAATAACTACGTACTATAGTTAAACCGATACTAGTTAAAATTTCAGTATTTTCCATCGCATGTTATATGCCAGCTAAAATTTTGTTTCTTGGCTGACAGAATTTCATTTCTAAATTAACTATTGGCCAAGTGGCGCCCTCTATTGTTGTCTGTGTTTACTCTATTACTCACTCCTCGTTTTGCTCTCCGAAACAAACTGACTGCCGTACGCATGTGAATGTTTTTTTATGCATTAGGCATAAAAAGCATTGCATGATTAGAAAATATTATTTAGGTATTATTATTATTATTATTCAGGTTATTTTCTCGGTTTATTTTTACCGGTGTGTGATGGTTCTTTTATGCAAGACAGAGAAGAAATTCATCTTGTTCTGTCATGCATTTAGGAACTTGCGCACAATATGGCAAGTTTGTAGAATAGCCGCTTTCTGAATGATTTTGATGAGACCTTTCGGAATATCCAATTGGTCCAGATGTTTACTGAGTTGTTTCGTAACTACCCCAATAACTGATATTATGATAGGTATTACCCGAACGTGGTTTAACTCCCAGATATGTTGGATCTCTATTGCCAAGTTCTGATATTTATCGATCTTTTCTCTTTCTGTCTTTTGAAGGTTGTTTGTCAATGGGCATCCAATGCCAATTAGGGTAGCTCTTTTGTTTGATTTGTTGATGATTACTATATCTGGGCGGTTGTAGTCCACGGATCGGTCTGTAGTTATTGGTCTGTCCCAATATAATACGGTGTCTTCTGATTCCAGAACTGCAGAGGGTAAGTATTTGTAGAAAGGGGGTGGGTTTTCTACTAGGTTGTATTTCAGAGCCAGCTGTCTATGGATAATCTTGGCGATCTGGTTATGCCTTCCTAAATATGCGGTGTTGGATAATGATGGGCATCCCGCTGTTATGTGTTCAATGGTTTCCCCAGGTAAATTACTTTCTACACATATCTATAGTTCCTGGCGTTTTCAAAATATACTTCTCGTAGTTTCTTGTGCAAATTGTGCAGTCCTGGATAGCTATAATAAATCCCTCTGTTTCGGGGTGGAGATAACCTTCTTTTAGCCATAGCATTGTAGTGTTTTTATCTATTATGGGGTTGTCAAGTGAGGTTGGGTACTTTCCATGTAAGACCTTGTTCTGCCAAGTGAGATGAGCTTCCTCGTTTGTCCTAATGATTGGAATGACTGCTTGTCGGTCCCGGAGATTAAGGGGAGTATACTTCATATCTACTTCTGTTATTTTACGTATAAGTGGATGTTCAGAATTATGGAAATACTGGCGCATATTGGATTCTTGGGATCTGCATAGGTTAAATATATTAATTAGTCCTCTGCCACCTTCGTTTCTAGGAAGGTATAGTCTTTCGATGGCACTTTTTGGATGGTGGAATCTGAATTTTGTGAGAGTGGTTCTAGTTAATCTGTCCAGCCCGTTGAGATCGGTATCAGAGTATTTCAGAATTCCATTATTATTATTATTATTATTATCTTTCAAATTCTCTCCTTAAGAGGAGGTAAGGTGTACCAACCATCGGCTATCAGCAAGATGGCGGTTTATTATTATTATTATTATTATTATTAACAACATTAAGAGATACTTTGAATAATGTTACTTTGTAGTATTTAAATATAAATATTTGCATTCTACTGCAAAAACATTTCATATAGAAAGATTAACTAATCCCGGTATATAAAATCCAGGTTTTCTATTTGAAAGGAAATATAAATAAAAATAGCTTATTAATAATGGACAGGATAGAACGTATAAAGCTGCAAAAATCCTGTCCAAGCCACTGCTCAGTTCCGACAAATCACTTTGGATCATTTTTCATCGGACGAATTTGGCAAAAAAGATTTTCACATTGTGGATTACGCATTTAGGTATTATGAAGTCGTAACTGGCAGCATTTTTAGGTCTACAAAAACACTAAAATCGAAAAATGTGAAGTACAATAATCGGAGACGTCAACTGCAGAGAATCTGTTCAAGGGTATATTGAGGTTTATTTTTAGTATGAAATTTCAGCTTTCTAGTTCAGCTTCCTTCTTTATGGTTTTTCACAATATATGTTTTTAGTATAGGTCATACAATTTTTCACTGGACATGAGTCAAACTTTGATAAATATATTTCATTAAATGTATAATTTTATATACGGAATCTATTGAACAATTATTGCTACGTGGAAATATCCTGATTAAAGTATAGGTGTAGATTAACATTAAAAAATACAGTTGTTTATAAAAAGCGTGCTTTCATGATATAGTAATATCTGCCGATTATGTCATAATTCAGTGTCACCCAACTAGGCGAGATGACAAACAAATATTCTCAACTCTTTGTTTCTTTAACGATGATTTTCGAAATTCGCTTTAAAATAATGACCTGCACATATAGTTTTCTTCAATTTTTTAATTTGATACTGCTCAAAAAATAACAGAGTAACACGATATCTTAATTATATCATGTAGTCAAATTCCAGGTCTTTTGTATAATACCAGCAACTGTGGATATGAAATTCGATAAAGAATACAAATGGCAACATCAGCAACTTGCCAGTTGTCCAAAATTTCTCGTAACAGAAATATCACGAAACGCACAAAGATCAGATTGGTTAACGTTCTAGTTTTCTCCATCTTTCTTTGCGCCTCTGAGGCATGGACTATTAGGAGACAGGCAGACGGCGCGGCGTATTGAATATAGGGATATGGACAGCACCATAGAAGAAAGAATTCAAATTGTAAAACAGATCGGGGACAAATAAAGAAAGAAATACACGTAGAAAAATCGAAAGCTTTTGACATATTCGCCGTCACCACAAGATCAGTCAGTACCATTTTTAAAGCAGAAATTGGTACAAAAACTTCACAGAGGATTCACTTATTGATGAATTAACTCTCTGATATCAGCAGCTTTGTCCTGAGTCATGATGTTGTATTTCTAATGAATCCAGACTCTATTAGGATACGATGATGTTCGTCATAAAGTGGAGGATGACTGGAGAAACTTTATTAGAGGATTTGCTATTTGAAATGTATTTCTATTTCAGATCGCCGCGCCGGTGAAATTGTAGGAACCTTAAAAATAGACCCAGACCAAATACCCTGCTGCTGAGCTGTTCTCGGCATAGCACCACTCTTTGTGTACTGAAATAAAAGGGGGCGAATTTTGAGCTTTACTGCTCATCATGTCCATTCAACACCGAGTTCAACACGCTGTTCCACGGTGGTACAACCACCCTGCCAAATGGGTACCGGCGCTGCGTTTGCGACCGGCCATGTTTCCGGAAGCTTACTACTTAGGAAACGGATATCAAGAACAGCACTGAAAGGACCTAGTTCGTGGACTTTTGAGGCTGGTTTCGATCTATAATGATGCCATGAGGTTATTCTTGCTTGGTGTCTGTCATCCCAGGCTACGTTTAAATCCATTGGTACGAGAAATGCGATATGTATGTACACTGTAAAAAATGGTTGTAAAAATACATTATGGATGTAAAAATACTTTAAAAGTGGATGTAAAGATACATTATGGATGTGAAAATACTTTGAAAGTTAAGGTTATAACGTGCATTTTTTTTGGAACCAACTATAAGCGCGTAGTGTGCACGTTTGCTGAAACTGACTATAGATGTTATGTCCTGTGGTCAAACGCGGGAATTGTTTACCTCCTACTGTGATGGGAAGAGAGCCCGTGGCCGATGACATCATCCTTCCATAAAAGGTATTAAGCTTGCACCCGAACCAGCGATTGATTCATTCCTATCGCGTCATTTGACTGTTTTGTTAGCCCCCACTCTGTCCCATAAATATCGAAGATCGTGACGGCCATAAGACTTTACGCTGCCGGTAGGCAAGCGAAGAGTTCAGGATTTTTGAATTTAAGTAAAAGTTCTAGTGTTTGAAGGGTTAAACCTTCTCATAATAAAGTTATTATGTCCTTTGTCTCGTGAAACCATATATTTTTGAAGAATTAGACAAATGGTTATGATTGCTTTGCGAGATCGAGTTTAAGGAAATATTTGTGTGTTTGTACCTAATAGTGTTGGAATATGGTTTTGAATCTGCATATATTCCTGGTACTCAGTTATAAAGGGGTAGTGCATTCCAGTTTAGTGTCTCCTGTTTGTTACTTCGTAAGTAAAAACATGTATCCCTCCATAATGCCAGCGTTTTAACAGTCAATTCGCTAGTGCAGTGTTTGTATATTAAAACGTTATGGAAGTTTTTACCTTTTATTTTTTCTTTTTCGTGTAAACAGACAGACTTGTTTCACGAGTGATACGTTTGAGGTTATATTCGTTTACATTTTAAGAAATTATATAAGTCAAATTGATGTATAACTTCAATCTGTACCTTTTAATTAAGTTTTTTGGTGTGCTACTGTTAAAATATTTTTTTACTTTGTTTATTAACCATTAGCACAAATTTATTCGCCTATACCTTGAATTGTTCTAAATGCTCTACCGACTTTGCTTATCTGGTCAATAAATTAGTTTATTGTTCATCAAGTATTTTTATTTACTTCTATATTTAATTAAATAACCCCTATAGGATAGGTAAAATTTGTTCAATTTTCTATGAAATTAAACATAATTTATTTATTTTTACCGGGACTTTCAGGGTAAAGTTAAACATATTTATGGTTTTGCAACAAATGGACCATCGATTTTTCATGTAATCGCATCCATAGTGCTCGAGAAAACCCACTGTGTATTCTTAGGACTTGGGGAAACCCACTGCGCATCCATGGTACTCGAGGAAGCCCACTGCGCATCCATAGTGCTCGGGAAAACGAACTGCGCATCCATAGTACTCGAGGAAGCCCACTGTGTATACATGGTACTTGAGGAAACCTACTGCGCATCTTCAGTACTCTGAGAAACCCACTGCGCATTGCAAATTTGTATATTTTGGTGTCATTTTAATCGACAAGAGAGCACATGTTCATGCTTAGAAACATCCCTCTCCCTGTTCGCCCGTTCGGGGGCGGGGGAATCTCTTTTTGAAAACCGTCGAATACGTGTCCTTATTTCATCAGAAGAGCCCGTCGTTGGAATATCACGTTTCTGACATACGCGATTTCATAGATACGGGTACACGTTAGACTCCGTTTTCACCACTTCAAAAAGTGAAAATCGAAATTCCGTCTAATAGATTAAAATAAAGAGTATTTCTGGCAGATTTCATGATTCTAGGTCTAACCTTTCTGAAAAGCTTAAAAACCCTCCCCTGCCCGTTCACCCGTTTGGGGGTCTCTTTATGAAAACATCGAATATGTGTCTTCTTATTTCCTCAGAAGAGCCCGTCGCTGAAATATCCCGTTTCTGACTTACGCTATTTCAGAGATACGGGTACCCTTTAGACCAACTACCACCCCCGTTTTCACCCCTTCAAAAAGTGAAAATCGAAATTTCGTCTTACTCGTGTCTAATATATTACAATAGAGTATTTCTGCCAAATTTTACGCTTCTAGGTTTAATCGATTCCGTTTCCGTTCACCCGTTTGGGGGTCTCTTTTTGAAAACCATCGAATATGTGTCTCCTTATTTCCTCAGAAGATCCCGTCATTCTGACTTACGCGATTTCAGAGATACGGATACCTCAGCTCATGTGGAGTAATTGTCGCCCTCACTGTTATGGGACCTAATTAAAAATTCGTTCCAATTGTCTAACACAAAGCTGACTATTTGTTTACTAACCTTGTGAGTCGTACATTAAGAATGAAAAGATACGGAATAAACAGGCTACGTCACCTACAATTGGGACAACAGTATGTTGTACAACTTCTCCATTAATACTTAGATTTTCTTTAGCCATTTCGTTAAAAAAAAGTAAAAATTGACAGATTTCCCAATCCTTGCAACCATTGGAGACATTGGAAATGATAACACCATATATGAAACAATAATAATTATTTATCTTCTGACGTGTCAAAATGACTTAATTATGGACATCATTTCAGTGTCAAAATGATATAATTTGCCGTTTGCACCGTATGTGTTTTAACCATCTACTACCCCCGTTTTGACCCCTTCAAAAAGCGAAAATCGAAATTTCGTCTTACACGTATCTAATAGATTTCAACAAAAAATATTTCTGGCAAATTTCACGCATCTAGATATAACCGTTTCCGAAAAAGCCTAAAATTTCAACCACCCTTTTCCCCCTCGGGGGGGGGGGGTCGAATTTCGAAAAATCCCTGGATATATATATATATATATATATATATATATAGATTATATCGAAAATTACATTAATTGAAGTAAAGATACATAAAAGTGTGTAGTTTTAATTCACTTTATGTAATGAACCATAAATATGTTTAACTTTGCCCTGAAAGTCCTGGTAAAAATAAATAAATTATGTATAATTTCATAGAAAATTGAACTAACGTTCAAAGTATTTTTACATTCATAAATGTAATTTTACATACATTTTTTACAGTGTAGAATAAACCACCATTTGTGCTTTGTTTCTTAAAACCAGGGGCTTTTAAATAAGCATGAAGACTTAAACTTTCCAACACGTTAATGCCTGACTTCATATATACCAGTTGTTACTAGACATAAGTTAATTTATAATGTTTTTATAAACTGTGTTTATAACTTTCTTCTTTGGGGTCAGGTCACCAAATCCATAAAATGTATAGGGTACTTAGGTCGACGTCTTGATGAATAGAATCGACTCCCAATATTCAGTAGCAAATGAAAATTGAAACAGTTATGGGGTTATACAGACTGTCTGGTGTTTACGTACAAATTTTTTGCATGATAATATACTGACTCAAAAAATTTTTGCATTAATTCAATGGTTTTGCTTAAATTAATTATTTTCTAAAAATACGAGAGCCAGGTAGTATATAAGTATAAAATAATGTGTAGGTTAGTATTTCCGGACAATCTAGAATCAAATTCAATGTCTTGCGACCCACATCTCCCTTTTTACTAAGTTTATTTTATTGATAGTGAGACAGAAAAAACTAAAAAAACGCCGGTGTCTCTTTCATAAAAGGAATCCTCCGCTGTCGGCATCTGCAGTTCAAAGAAAATGTTCATGTGTTTTTCATACTTCGCTGTTTAGCCGTACGAAGGCCGCCGCTTCCAATCATACATTGTTGTCAGTGTGTTCGATTTATCCAGTTTTAAAGTAAGTTTTTAATAAAACGTATGGAATAATTGTGATTTGTGAAAAATTGTTATGACAATGAGTAAATTAATATTAAATATCAGTTAGTGTTTTCATTTCAAAACTGATTGTACAAGGTAAAAGTAAAACTGTTTAATTTTTTTTTAAATAACAGACTTGCAATACTGTAAAATCCATGTTATTGATACGACAAGTGAGAGCGAGATCCTCATCCTTCAGTCTTCTGTTTATGGTTGTACTGAAAATATTGCCAGTTTCTAATTAATTTTAAATAAAAAAATGGGTTTGAGTTAGAAAAAAATTTATAAGGATTTTTTTCTTCTTTTGGGTCAACATGTCATCTTGCAATCCTGTCCATTTTGCCGTATTTAGATATGTATCTCGTACATATCATAACACTTTAGAGTTATTTTCTTACGTTGGTGAATGTCACTGGATAATCAAACTAGCCGACATATTTAAAAAAGTTTTTAAATGCAAAATTTTAATAGTTGTATTGTTTCAATAGGACAATCAGTCGTATTATTAAAAACATGCTATATCGAAAAATATACTTACAGATAGTCGAGGCGGTGATAATCTGTAAAATAAAGAAAAATGTGTTAATTGGTTACGTTCATTATATTAATATAATAACTTTATTTTCAGAATCAATGAACACCAGATATATCTGTATACGAAATAATCAATTTAATTTTTCGTTTTCAGTTGCAACAAACATTATTGTTAGACATTTACCTAAGCGAGGTCTGATGCCATCCCTGATAATGAAATCAAAAAAAGAAACAATACGCATACATTTATGATTACGACGCAAAGGGCCTCAAAATGAAACAAAGCCATTTTGGTAAATGTTGGTTAGCAACACTAATTTATCCCGCTATTAAGAAAAATGAAATATATCCATGCAATTAACTTAGCATAATATTTAACATTCCGCAGTCCTAAGGGTAAAATGAGGTGCCTTTGTGCTTGGTTAGGGTATATATGCGGTTGGTACTAAGTTTTAGTTAGTCCGCTGGTCGTGGATAGTTAAATATATGCATATCAAATGCAGGACCGGCCCCTGGTAAGAGGAAACGTAACTAATAACTACAACGCCACGACATTATAACTCATCCCACAAGTTGCCTAATTTCTCTTTACGGACCGGATTTCCGGGTGTATTTCATCTTTCTCAGGATACAGGGAGTCTCTTTTCGGGGTAAATTGTAATATCAATTCACGATTAATCGATGGTAAACAAGTACAAACACCAAAAGTCGGTAAGTGATTAATGCCATTACTCTTAATTTATTTCTTCAAATAAAACCAATAAAGAAAAATTATTTCAGATATCATTTACCGATGTGAGAATATGAACTTTGGCTTATAAACAGAGATGGTCTAATAATTGAGTATTTTTTGTTGAAATTAACTCTGGGTATAATTGAGTATTTTTTGTTGAGATTAACTCTGGGTAAAATAATCTTTGCCTCAAGCATAATTTATCACCACCACAAAGCAATATTGCAGAATCAGTATTTACTTGAAATTTTATTTTGTTTAGTTTCATTTTATTTCCGCTGTGGTGTCCATTTTCAAATAATAATACTAATCCTACTACTAATACTAATACTGCAAATACTGGTAGAAGATAATCTCATTGCTATGGGTGATTTTAATAATAAATTCTTTTAACTCAAATAATACCATCAATCAATGTTTCGATTCGTATGGTTTGTTTCAACTAATACATGAACCTGGTGGAATTACAAATAACTCTGTTACGCTTTTCAATCAATGTTTTATCGAGAATATAGATCTTAATAATGCAGGAATCAAGTAGATGTGCCGATCTGATCTTAGATTGTAATTTTATACTCTGTGAATTAAAAATTACTATAGAGACACTTAAACATAAAATGGTAACATATTTTTTTAATTTCTGATTATGATTAATAAAGTTCTTGCAGATTTGCAAAATATTCCATGGTGTATTACAGAGAAGTTGAGACTAACGGAGTTTATAGAATTATTTAACGTACACGTGCCAATATACACGAGAAATATATAACCGCGAATATTACAAAAAAATTTTCAATAAATTTTGTGAAAAATAAAACAATATGCGAAGATTCAAAAAAAAATGTTTCAATAAACTTTGTGAAAAATAAAACAATGTAAAATAATAAAAAAATAAGATTAGGACGCTTTCTTACGTGTAGTATACAGTTGACAAAATTAAAAGCAATATTGATGAAACAGTTTTTGGCTTTACTCTCCATATGCAAGAAAAGCAGAGTGAAAATAATTAATCAGATATAATTATTCAGCTTAAACAAAAATTTGAAGCAAGTTCATCCCATAGTGAAAAGTGAAGTGGAAATGAACAAATAATTATCATTAAACAAATGTTTGTATTAGGCACCACTGTTTAATAAATGTTTATTTTTCATGTTCAGCATATTATTTCGATATGTATATGTTATACATAGTATTTAAGAAGGCTTATTATCACAGTTATGTTTGGAATATATGATAAAGGTGATTGTGGTAGAAAAACGCAGGGGAAGGAAGGGGGAGAGTGGTCATGGGGATACACAAACGTATTTTCAATAATATTTTTGATTATGAAAATTCAAAATGTAAATCGCAAAATTGCGACTGGAGCTTTGAAAGCACATATTATGGTCCCAAAATAATATTTTTTGTACAATATCTCCGTTGTTCTCTCACTTTCATATTCTATGTAATAGTAGATATGACCCAAAGGAACAAACACAATTTTTTTCGTAATTTTCAAATATACACTTTTTGAGAATAATTACATTTTCTCTTGATATCGACCTTTAAATTTTAGGTCACAAATTTTTTTAAACTCAAATAGGAAAACTGTTGTTTAAACATCAATAACTAAAATTGAAAATTTTTAAAAACCCCCGATCAATGTATCTAATCGTACCAATTTCATATCACCGAATCAAAATGAGGCCGAAATCATATTCGGCTACTATAATTGTCTGCACATTTTCAATTTTACTTCAATCAATTTCTAGAGAAGTTCAACATGGCGAATTCAAGATGGCGACCAAACATCAAAATCTAATATGGCCTATAACCTTCTCGACAAAATACTCTTTGAAATAAAAAAAAATTGCATCAAAATCGGATCACCCGTTGAAGAGATATGAAGCCACAGACAGACAGACAAACGTACAAACATACGCGTCAAACTTATACTTATATACATTTTTGGGGTCGGGGGTTAAAAAGCGTCTTTGTATCTCTCATGTTTCCCAACACATTTTGTTCCAAAAAATTAGTTTTTTTAATTTCCAAAGACTTAATCAAGAACAATTAAAAAATTGGAATATTCATGCTGTTGTCAGGTAAAAAGCTTTCTCCAAATATTATCAAAATCGGAGAGGTCAAGATTCAAAGTTTTATTTTTAATGGTCGATTTGGCATGAAATGACCCGATCGAGCTAAAGATTCTCTTTGATAAATTGGTATCATTTCGAAAAGTGTCACATAAAAAATAGAAAAAAGATACACCAAAAATAAATAAGGACTGTCCTAGTGCTTATTTGAAGCGATCTATACACATAAAGTCATATAGAGACACTTTGTTTTCGATAATTAACGATATCATAGGTACGAAGAATTTATATGCATTTTAGGATTAGAAATAATAAATCTATTTTATTAAATCGAAAAAAGTCTACAACTATCCGACAAGTTTGATATTTGCAATCAAAAACATTAGCAGCAATTACAAACTGCCAAAACCAGCTGTTACAGCCGTAAAATTGTCTACTTCAAAGTTAATAAATTGTCCTTGTGAAAACAACTTTCATATGAATAACAAATGAGCCGTGTATCGCGTTAAAGAGAGTCATTAAAAATTTCTGCAAAGCATTTGTTTATATTCGGAATTTCCTAGCTTCAAAGCTAAACGACTAAGTTGAAAGTTAACAGTCCCTCAATCGGTTTCACAAAGGAATGCAAACGTGATCAAAAAAGGAAAGAAATGCAAAAATAAAATGTCTTAATTTAAAGTTGCAGAGCTGAATAGGCGTACAAAAGGATTTGAAATGTTGCTTGCTAGAATACATACGAAGACCTGCGACAAAAAGCTGAAAGAGAATAAATAATTTGGAGCAGTACTGTTCTTTGTGCCACTCTTTTATGGTGCTACCACTTTATTTAATAAAGGTTTTAAAGTAGAGGCCGTGATGTTTTGCTGCCATGTATGGTTGACTTAAAGGGCATGACAAATTTAGCCACGTATAAAAACTTTATACCTTTCAATAAATTATCTAATCAAGTATTTTTTCTATAATAAATAATCAAATATTTGACTGAAAACTTTCATTTTTATGAAAATTTCGTTCTGGAAACTTTCAAATGGAAAGTTTTCTTTACCCATCTCTGATTTATTTGATAACATGTTTTTACATAATGCACACATCGGAAAGGGTTAGACATAGAAAGAAATATTTATTAGAAAAGTTATTTTGTTTAAAAAGATGCATTTAACCATTTTATTTTCAAATGTACAAACAAGGTGCCTAAAAAATTGGCAGGTTATGTAACTTTACTTTTTCGGATTCTCCTTTTATTTCCGAACACATTTTATTAACCATGTCCTACACCTACCGTTAACCATTGTTGAGATATTTGCAGTTACATTTTTGGGATAACATTTTTTATTAACGTACTTATAAGGAATACTACAATACAAAAAACAGTAAATATTATAATTATTATAAAAGATGCTCAAATTGTCGCACACATTCTATTTGACACAACTCATACCTCCTTAAAAGTTCTCGTGTACAAGAACTCCTTATGACATCTGGGGTTATTTGGCGGCAAGCATGAGTTATCCTATTTTTTAAATCATTAAGATTATTTGGTTTCTCAGCGTATACAACTTGCTTTAAATGACCTCATAAGAAAAAATCTAGGGGGCTTATATCAGGTGACCGTGCAGGCCATTTAACAGGTCCCTGATTACCAACCCAGTTCCCTCCAAATCTCTGTCTCTCAGGAAGGGTATTACAAGGTTCGAATTATGCTGTGATGCTCCGTCTTGCTGCCACCACATAGTGAGGCGCACATTTATTGGAACATGACTGAATCAAGAATAAACCGTCGATATATCGTAAACCGTTAATGATAGGTATAGAACATGGTTAATAAAATTTGTTCGGAAATAAAAGGAGAATTCAAAAATTAAAAAATATACAGTGTTCCGTTTGAAAAAGTAAAGTTGCATAACCTGCCGTATTTTTGAGGCGCCTTGTACATTTGAAAATAAATTGGTTAAATATGTCTTTTTAAACAGAATAACTTTTCTATTAAACATTTCTTTTTATGTCTAACCATTTCCAAGATAATGTTTGTCTAAATAGAGCTGGGACACCCTGTATATAAATTATTTATTGAATATTTTTATTTGGTTAGATAAAAAGTAAGTGCATTTCTTTAAGATAAAGTTTTAATTTAAAAAATATAAAAGATCCCATATCTATAGGTCAAAATTAGGATATATATCAGATATATGTAAGTATATAAAAAATATCGTATATAAAATAAATATCATATTTTTTAGCCGTGCTTTTTTGACATATATTGATCCAAATTATCCCACTTTCAACATATAAAGAAAAATATAAATTGTTTGAGTAAGTACTTTATTCTCCCGAATTCTCTCATTTTTTGGACACGTAAACCAGAGAATGAACAATACGCACTCCTAAATGTTAGGTTGGCATCACCAAGGAGTGGTGGTGAGTGGTGCGCCTAATAGGCAACTGTGACGAACAGCGTTATGTTATTAGACGTATCATACAGCAAAGAGAGGCCAACTAGGATAATCCACGAATCACAAAACGTCTGTCAAAACGTTGTGAATAAGAAGAGAAGTACTTTAAGATATATCTCTGCGAAGAAAAATCAGCATCTCTGTAGTATTCTGCCCTCATACGCAAAAAGGCCGCTAAGTGCATTTTTTGCAGTTTTCAGTTATATATAACAGTGGAATCGGCATAAAATTCTGCGTCGACTAGTCTGAAAATATTTTTGGTTTCTCTAGTAGTTCCGGAGATATACAAAAATGATTTGCCGTTAAGTGCAGCGATTTTTCACTTTTTTTAGTCTAAAACACAGTTAAGTCGACATACTAGTTTCAAATGTCGTTATGTACTTAAAACTGCTTATTAATTTCCGATTAAGTAAAACTGGAGTAAAACAATTTAATTTAAACAATGGTTATGTTACAAGTACTACACTAAAACGACGTTAAACGGTTAAGTTGCATTTTAGTGTACTGACTATGCGTGTATATTTTTCGTACAGGTTAGGCTAAAAGGTAGTTTGTGCAAAAACTAGTCTAAAAGGGCGCTAGAAGTGCGTAAAGTAGTTTTTTAATGTATTGCCAAGTTTGAAATAGCAGTGAAATTCTGTTAAAACTGGACCCGGTGGGGGACGGTATGGGACAGAATACGCATGTGCGGGAGGATCATAGTGGACCCACGCATGGGTTATCAGCCGTTTATCTTGTTAAAAATATTAATAGTATTTTTACTAGTAAGTACCTTTTACACTATTACACTGCGCTTAAAAAAATTAGTTAAAAAATTAAACATGCATCATCGGATTTATAGTTATAAGTGGCTGACTGAAAATATATCAAAACTTTTGTAATTTTTTTTCTTTACTTATTGTACTTTTCACTTGTTACAGAAACAAATATGGGAACCAGAGCAAAAGCTATTTTAAAATTATGTTACACGCCATCCACTTACCAAAATATTACCCAGACTCCAAATGAGAATTTCGAAAGTTTTAAAAATAAATGTGAAATGAGTGATACGGTGGTAAAACAACCAATAAAAAAGAAGAATTTGGAAAGCGAAATATGGAAATTACTTTTATCGTATTCTGATTTTCCAGTATTTCAGAAATTTAACGAGTGCGATACCTTCTATAACTATGTCGACATTATCGATTTAGGAGTATTGAAAAGATCGGTAAATTGTCTGACACATTTGGATAATGAAGGGCATGAAAACAAAGAAAATTATCCAGACCTATCTCGCTTAGAAGAATTACCTTCTTCCCCTTTATCTGTGCATGATCCCTTCAGTTCAGATGATTCTGTAAAAGATAAGGATTATCTGGTATCCGATTCTTCATCATCCTGCGGTAGTGGTGATGAACCATGTACTTCAGCCCGTGTGCGTCGATCTTTATCCCAACTATCACAGCAGAATAACGAAGCAATAATTCTTACTTCAAATGACCCTAATGCGGATACTATTGAAGAAGACCCAGAAATACCATCTGTGCAACATCCAGATTCCCCTCAATACACGAAGTCTGGTACATTGCGAGTAAGAATAAAGTACACTTCAAGCGTAAAAGAGAGGAAATACGCAAAACAAAATGAAATTTTATTAAAATATGATTTAAAACCCGGTTACGATAACAAATGTGTCAAGAAATGTTCACAGATATTCTCGGAAGATTATCGAATAAAAACTAACCAGGAATTCTGGAAAATGTCATGGCGTGAATGACGTCTATTTACAAAAACTAATAGCGCTGTAGCTATACCAAAACGAAAAACTACAGGAACACCATTGAGAAATCAAAAAAAGACGATTTCACTTAAGACTGAGAAAGGAGAAAGAATATCTGTATGTAAAATTTTTCTACTTACCACCTTAGGATTTAAGAAAACTAATGACCATGTGCTTTACAGTTCGCTTAATGATAATCGGAATTTTACAAAAATTGAAGATGACGAGGAAAGCATTCAAAAACACCATCAGTAGACCGGGAAATTCTCAAAGCACACGTAGAATCCTTTCAGCCAAAAACTTCTCATTACAGACGATTAAATTTATGCACCAAGACTTTTGTACGAAATATCCGAATATGCAAGTATCTTATGATCTGTGTCGTAAAAATTTACAAACAATGAACATATCTTTTACACGTCTCGGAAACGAAGAATGCGAGACGTGTGAAGCATTTGATATACATTGTAGGAATTTCTCGCACGATAGAGAAGAAATAAAAGAAGATTGTGAAATCTGTGTCCATTGGGAAAGTCATAAAGAAAAAGTAAAAAAATCACGAATATTATATGAAGAATATAAAAATGAAAAAAGTGACAGTAATCATATATATATTTTTGTTCCGACCTGGAGAAAGTGATAATGCTGCCAAGAATGGAAATGTTCAAAAAAGTGATATTTTGCCCTCGTTTAGTTGCTTACAATCAAAGCTTTGTACCGCTTGGTAAAACACGAGAACTACTGCCGGTTGCAGCTTTATGGCATGAAGCTTTAGCTGGACGAAATAAAGAAGAGATTATGAGTGCCTTGCACGTTTTTTTTTACAGTATCGTGGCTGCAAAAAAATTGATCTTTGGTTAGATAATTGTACTGGCCAAAATAAAAATTGGTTATTGTTTTTCTATTTAGTAGATATAGTCAACTCTAACTTAATTGCCGCGGATACTATTACCCTTCATTATTTAGAACCAGGTCATGCCTTTATGAGCTGCGATCATTTCCATCATCAAGTAGAGTTAGCCATGAAAAGAAAGCCAAAAATATATGACTTTCAAGATTTTGTTAGCACAGTGTCAACGGCAAACTCAGGGAGAGTTGTTATAAAAGATACGCACATTGAAAATTTCATAAACGTGACTGATTACACTTCCTCCAGGCGCATACAAAATTCACAACCCCGAGCATATATCCACGATATAGTACAGGTCAAGTTAATAACAGGTAATTTTAATATGTTTTATAAAACCGATTTGGATGGTAACGAGATTAAACTATGTTTCATCAAAGATAACTTTCTTAAAAGACAATGTGCGTTTTCTACACTAACAAGAAATAATCCCAAAGGGGGTATGTCAACGTAGAAAAGAGAACATATTGAAACAACTAGGTTCATTAATACCTCCACATAATTTGAATTTTTGGACAAATCTGCCTACAAATAACAGTGAAGAAGACGAAAAGACTGAAAGCTATATTTAGAATCTTGTTTTATGATCTTATATATAAAGATCTTATATTTAAAGTCGTTTTATAGTTTCTGCCTATTTTTATATTCTTTTATGTACGTTTATTTTTGTTTTAACTTTGTGTTAAAAGTCATAAAGAACGAATGAGTAAATCTTAATAATTTTCAATTATTTTGAAATGATGTTTTTTTTTTTACAAAAAATTTAAATTCAAACTTCTGTTATTGTACCTTGAAATATTTTTTAAATAAAATCTAAACATATACGACATAAATTTCATTGTATTGCTGTTTTTTGATTTTTATAACAAATTTTTATTTGACACGTACAAATAAACAAAAAGGCAGTTGAGAACGGCTTTTAAGTGTAGTACATAAACCACAATTAATAAGCAGATCAAATATTTAAAAAAAAATAGCAATACAGACATGGTTAAAATGCCATTAAACGTCAATTGGGACTTTCTTGTATATCTCCTGCTTTGAAATATTTCAAATAACACTAGGCTAAAAAGTCGTTACGTTATTATAGCTGCTTTATAGACTTTTAAAAAAAATTCTTTCTTACAAAATGAGCTAAACATTTTAGTTCTATTTTTTACACTAAAAAGTGGTTAAGTAGTGTTTAACGACCTTCTTACTTAAAACAAACTAAATAATAGATATCATGTACTACTCTAAAAAAAAAAAATCATGTTTTACAAAAAAAAGTACCTATATTTAGCAAAATAAAAATTGACTTTTATAAAAAGTAAAGTTCCCCTTTATGCCACAAAACCATAATATACAAAAATTTTGTTGCATAATACTACGAAACATTAATTCCCGCGTTTTTTGTTGCTATGTCAAAATCAGCTGTTTACAATTAACGGCGTTTTTGGGTATCAGGGCAGTATTGTGCTCTACAAATATTTCAGCTCTAAGGTAATCCAGTAACTGATTATAAATTAGCATCATTATTTTTATAGATTTATAGGGTTTTAATGTAGCTCCACATTATTTATACAAGAATAAATCAGGAAGATAGAGTGTACAGAAAAAGACGTGTGACCATTAACCCATATAGTAGATATGTAGAGTCAATACGGTTGCAGCTAGATGTAATATTTACGACTCTAATTTCCTTTACGGATGGTTCACAATATTATGCTCTCAAACGTAGTGCTCCGTGATACGTTAGTTACTAAAAATCGAACATTATATTTGCTCTGTGCGAATTTATCCCCGAGTATATTTTGTTTTATGTATTACGTGATGACGTAAGTTGATTGAAACTGTAAACTAGGTAGGATACATTTCTTTTTATGGATGCGGTAAAATGTTTAAAACAAACTCTGGGTTTTAAAATATTCAATGTTCTGAATCCAAGGATTCGGGAATAAAGTATAGCCCAGTCCATTTAGCAATTACCAAAATTAGGGACGAAACTAGCTAATTTTGAAATATATGTATTATGCGCTGTAGAAGTGATGATGATGATAATAATAAATAATATAACTTTATTTCAGGTGGGGTCTAGCTTTAGCTATTCAACTCAACCTGTTGAAAAATATTTTACAATTAATAATATTATACAAATAATAATATTATATAAAACTTTACAAATAATCATATTATTTAAGGTTACAGAAAATTTTAGACATATTCTAGAGGAACGGGGTTCCTCAGCATGTTTTGTGCAGAGCTGTTGCATTTTCGATGACACCCTACAACAAGTTTGTGTTCCTTAGAGTCGATACTGGGTAAACTTATCCAAACAGGTATAATAAACTATAAAACCGTAATTAAGTAATGGCAGAACTAGTAATTCACACAAATTTTTTCTCAATTTGTAATTCATCATACTAATGTTTATATAGAGTTTCAAGCAAACGTATGTCTGCTTCACTCATGATGCAAGATGATCTCTAAACCGAAGATCAGTTTCAGGAATTAATCCTAGATTATTACAGTTATTTTGTAAATAATGTTAGTTTTAGACATTCTTAAACATTATGAACTTAGTTGGTGTGACACTCATCAATATAAAATAAATATTAAAAAGTAGTTACTTTTTTTATGGATATAGTTACATCCAATCTGTCAGTGTCTTGTGATCGTAACACTTGGAAGTGTGGATCACTACTCTTACTACTTCTAAAATTCCTTTTATAGAGTTGCTTCTTTGTGCTTACATAAATGTGCATATCCCTACTACTTCTTGTAGTTGCTACATCGACCACTTTAATTTCAAAATATAGCACAGCACAGTACTCATTATTTGCGGTCAAACCTCGACCACTTTAATTTCAAAATATAGCACAGCACAGTACTCAGTATTTGCGGTCAAACCTCATCTGTAAACGTAAATAAACTTTATCAAGCAAATAACTGCAGCCTCAATTTTCGTTGATATTTGTTTATATTGTTTGCATTTACTTGGATTTTAGATAGTTATTTAACCATTGCCATGATTTATCAAACAGTGTTTGGCTAACATTGTATTGATCTATGGGAAAATACCAGGTAATGCTATTAGAGTTAGGGAACTCTACTTTGAAGGATATCTGTAAGTCAAAAGATGGAGCCGTAATCTACGGCGCTAATCGCCATATTCTCGACGTCTGTAGTGCCAAATTTACGAGATCCGATCGTGGCGATTTCAAACCTGCAACAAAGGTTAAATGACGGACCCGTTCAGAGAGGGCGTTAAATATAGATGGCGCAAGGAAATATTCTGAAATAAATACTAGAAGACTCCCTGGTAAAACTGGAGTTGCTTAGTTTTGTTGATGTCGCGATGAGAAGAATCACCGTTTACACATTGAATAATTATTGTAGTTTTGATACGTTACAGAAAATATATTCATAATTTTTTGACAGACATTGGCAATACTACAAATTTTTATTTATTTATTTATTTATGTATTTATTTATTTATTTATTTATTCTACAAGGAATATTATAAAAATGACATTTGTTCGTCTTATAAAATTTAAGCACTATATTTATGATATGCCAGGAGACACAATGGGTTTCTGGCTCATTCTTGTTGCATATCATAAAATATTAACACAAATATACAGGGTTGATCAAAATTTAATTGAAGTTAGATATAAATCATAAATTTCTTAAGAAAAATTGTCATTCCTGCTGGTAACGATTACACATTACGGAACTTTTGGTACCTTTTAACCCCTACTAAATAGAGCTTTCTGAATATCCGGGTGGCCCATATCATAATATTTAAAACAAATGAGTCATTTTGAAAAATGTGATTTTAATGAGTTTACAGCACCCTGTATGATGTATTATTGGAGATATTGACGTTTTCGTATTTTTTATATGAATTACATTGGAACAAAAATAATTTTAACACATTCGCAGCCATCAAGATTGACAACTAAAATTCGAATTATTTTTCGTGCAACACTGTATAAATTGTTCAAAATAGTATAAATGTATCCAAAATGTGATCTTTATTTCAAAAATGTAAAAACATACAGGGTGGTCCATTTAGAAAAGACTATTGGGGCCATTTTCGGTGAAACCGGAAGTGATAAATATGGCGGATAGGTCTGAAAAAGTTGAAAATATTACCTAATTTCACCATGCAAAATTTCATCCCGATATCTTTAAAAACAAGGAAGTTACAGGGGTGGCCCACTATTCGTTTACACCCGGTATATATATCTCAAAAATTATATCTTTTTTTTTCTGCGCATAAGCAGAAGTACTTACTATCTATGCAGAGAAACTGCTGTTCAATATTTTTCTCTAAAACGGCCTTTTTTTCCTAATTTGAGTGTTTATGTTTATGTTTTATGTTTATTAACTATTAATTTTAAATCAGTTGTATATTTATCTTTTTCTGTTGTCTGTATGAATTTGACACTCTCAATGTATTATAGGGCGCAATGAAAATTACTTAGTTTACACCGTTTTTTTTTTCAATATTTATATATATCATATGAAACCTATAAAACTTGACACTAAAATAAATAAATGAAATAAATGGAAAAAAGAATACTGTGATTATAAAATCATCATAAATATGTATTCTGCTGTTAACAAGCATAAACTTGTTAGCTTAGAGATCGTTAAAAATACATTGCATCGAGAATCAAATGTTTATTCACATTTTAAGCATATTTGTCATTAACATGTTTTAAATTTTGTTATTTTTCCCCAGTTGACCATTGAGAATATATAAACAAATTATTTTGGTTTTAATTAGTCTTCAGTAGGCACGTGGGTGTCGTTCATTCTCCGGAGAGTATTTATAATACCGTCACTCTAATTTTAGCTCAACCTGTCTGAAGTTCTTTTCTACGCTCTATATCAGACAATGTTCTTAAAATAGCCTATAATTGTTACTTTAGAGGAATGAATCGAATTATTTTAAGTAGTCAAATATTAATAGCCACATCCTGTAGTTTACATAAAGAAAATGAGTGCATATAAATTTTATTTAAGTAGAAATTTACGTATTTCTCGCTAGAGTTAACCAACCTTGTGCAATATTGCGTATATCCGCCTAACAATTCAGCAGCTTTATTTTTTACTAGCTACATTAGGCCAAAAACATATAAAACTATGTTACAGTGAACAAAAGGTTTAATTTGCAAAACGTTTCGAAAACATTTTGATCATCTCCAGAAAATTTTCCAAAACTGCATGAAACATCGAGTGATTTAAATTTTAATTTGATCCCGCATCCATAGTTTTGTCATTAAACGCTTCGGATATATACTGTTTTATCATCTTCAAACAATTAAAACATTAAAATAGACAGATTTAAAGAAATTAAAGATTATTTCTACTTGTTTAATAAATATATACAGGATGATAACCATAACACTGGCCAAACTTTGTAGGCCTTTTCTACTATCCAAAATAATGAAAAAAGTTTATATACAAGTGTGTTTGGAAAAAATGTATACGTCTTAGAGGATTTTAACAACGTGCTTATTATAAACATTGATTATAAACAGTATTAAAAATAGTAATAAGTAATAACACAAATTAAAGTAATTATTCAAAGTGACTCTCTCCCACAACAATACATGCTTCACAACGCCTTATCATTACACGCTCTGGTATTCTTGGGGATGTTTGTTATTGAAAACTAAGCTCCCTCGGCACATGTGCGTTAGGAATTAGATTAATGTATAGCATATCAGTTATTTTAAATATCCCTATAGAAAATAATCCAAGGGATTGCAATCAAGAGAACAAATTGGTCCTCCCCATCCTATCCAGTAATTCTCGAGCTGCATACTGAAATGTGTAGGAGCACCATCGTGCATGCACCACATTATATTTCGAGCTTTTAATGGTAGTTCCGTCAACAGCCTAGGAAATTCATCCTCTAAAAACGTCTATAATTTTGACCATTAAAAATTGGGGGCAGAAGAAAGGAACTGATTGAAAAATTTCCTATAGTGTCTGCCCAAACGTTCTAAGAAAACCGATTTTGTTTGATGTCTAGAATTAGCAATTGCGTGAGGATTTTCTTCTGACCACTGATGTTAAGGAAATTTATAATGGCATTTCTTGAGAGTTCAGCTTCGTCCACGAAAAATATTATTGAATGAAAATTAGGCATATTAGAAACCAGTTCCAAATTTCACTCTACGTTGGTAACCCGTTTCTGTGAGAACTTGTACACGTTGAATATCATATGGCTAAAGTTACTGCTCATGCAGTTTTCCAAACTGTCACGTGAGAAACACCCAGTTCTGCCTTTATTTTCCTGGTACTACTACTAGCATCGTCTTATACTAACTTCAAAAAAAGTCATTTTTGCGGGACACCTATGATTCAGAAAAGCTTTTTGGTAAAGTCGCTGAACTGCACACCACCATTAGTATTGCCATTTGCTCTGCCATACATAAAATGGAAACCAGCTAATTCAGCATTTGCTTACATATTTAACTGTATTTATTTGAAGTGGAAGTAAAGTAACGCAAAAAATTTGAAAATTTTTATTGTTCGAATAGGTTTATAATATCATGAAACGTCGAGACTTTAAGTTTGAGCAAAAAAAAAATTCTGTCTGTCGGTCCTGTCTTGTAACTTTTTTGTGCGCACGATTACTCTGGAACCGTTTACGATTTTGACTTGAAAGGACCCCGCACCATTAGTATTGGAAATATCATTTCGGTGGCATTTTCTTCAAACTTTGGGAATAGATAGTTCAAGGGCTTCCGAACAAAAAATGTCGTATGAAAAAATTGATTTAATGCATAAATGATTTTAATTTTCTTCAATTTTTAACTTCCAGTCACTGTAATTTTGCAGGGAACCATTAAATCAATATTTTTATATAACATTTTTTGTTCGGAAGCCCTTGAACTATCTATTCCAAAAGTTTGAAGAAAATTCCACCAAAATGATTTTTAATTTTTTTCAAAGATTTTTAACTTCCAGTCACTGTAAGTAATTCTGCAGGGGAGGCATTAAATCAATTTTTTCATATGGCATTTTTTGTTCGGAAGCCCTTGAACTACGTATTCCCAAAGTTTAAAGAAAATTCCACCGAAATGATTTTTCCAATGCTAATGGTGCGGTACACGTATTTTATATTAAACTTGAGTAAACGTTAACTTCGAAGGAGTATAACTAACTTTTTAGGAAATATTTCCGGACACAAATATAAACTTTCTCCGAGTTATTTTGGATAATAAAATAAACCTATAAAGTTTGTCCACATTTATAATTAGCACTTTGTATATTTCTTAATAAATATACAGTGTCCGCCATAAAGTCTGCACCATATGGGAAAATCTGTTGTTAATGACTTTCTGAAATGTTTTTGATAAAAGTTAGTGCATGTTCTCAAACGAAAAAGGAGCTGCACAAATGTGTGTTAGTCCAGGACTTAAGTTGGAAAATTAATTTTTTTGAAATTGTTTCAAGAGTAAACTACCTTTATTTTTGAAGATATCGAAAAATGTTATTTAAAGAAATTGCTTATAATGCGAAGTTATATTCAGATATCAAGTTTGGTTTATCGATTTGAAAAATAAAAAATGTTCACTTTTTTACGCATAATTCCTGAACTAAATTTTAAAATATATTTCTGTTATTAATAAATCTCTCTACTTAATAGTTTCAGCCTAAGTAATGGATTCAAATCCCCTTTGAAGAACTTAAGCAGTACTTTTTGGTTAATTGAATTTTAGATAAATTACAAAAAAATTAATGATCAATTCTCTAAATTGCAGATTCGATAAACAAAATTAGGTGAATAGCATTAGGTCAATTTACATTCGAAAAACTGTTTTAGGTGAACTTTCCGGCACCGGTACTTTTTTGACCAGATATTTTTTGAAAAAATACTGAATATCTTGGTGCACAGTTGTTCTCTTTTTCCAGTGTTAAATGTTCGAAATTTTTTAATACAAATCGCTTAAAAGGAATTTCATTGAGCGATTTGTATTAAAAAAATTTCGAAAAGTTAACATTAGAGTAAAAGAGAACAACTTTGCACCACAAAACTAAGCATATTTCCCAAAATATTTATTTGGTAAAAAAAAATACTGCTTAAAGTTATTCAAAGTAAATTTTAATCCATTACTTAAGCTGGAACTATTAAATAGAGAGAATTATTAATAACAGAAAAATATTTAAAAATATAGTTCAGGAATTATGCGTAAAAAGTGGAATTTTTAAAATAGAAAAACTTTAACACCTGGATATAACTGCGCATTATAAGCAACTTCTTTAAATAACATTTTTCCATATCTTCAAAAATAAAGGTAGTTTATTCTTGAGACAATTTCAAAAAATTAATTTTCCGAAATAAGCGCCAGAACTAACACACATTTGTGCGCCCTTTTTTCGTTTGAGAACCTGCACTCACTTTTATCAAAAGTGAAAATTTTCAGAAAGTTAATAACAACAGAGTTTCCCAAATGGTGCAGACTTCTTGACGGACACTGTATAATTGTACAATTACTAACTATAATAAATACATACTGGGGTACATTAAAAAAATAAGCTCCTATATGGCTCTTACACTAATATAATAAAGTGGTTTATTTGGTTCTCAAGCTTAAGTATAACAAATGCGTTAAAATAATTTTAAGGGAAAAAAATGTTCGATTAACGTACTCTACAACCATCAGATGAAATTGAACACTTTTTGTTATTCGTATTTACACAATACGTACAAATATTTCTAAAATGGCTATACATTAACATGTTTTAAAGACATTGAATAATTTTAAACTTTTTACGAAATTGGTTAAAAATATGCCGAGTCATTTACAAATTAACTTTTACAGGAGCGATACATTATTGGTTTTTTGTTTCCTATTGGGCATATAAATAAAAAAATTATTCTTCCACGCTACAGAAAGCGCTTTTGTTTGAATACGGTTTGGTTATTTTCTAATACAAATATTTGGTAATAAATCTTTTTCTTCATTTTATAAATTCAGTCATGCATAAAAAGAATCCGATGAGAGTAGATAGTGCATGAAATGAAAATATTGTTCTTTTTAAATCATACTTGATAGCCTGCAGAACTACTGAATATTCTGGCTCATATAAAATTGGTTCGATAGACGTACTTACAACTTTATTTGAGAGATTTTCTAAAATTAATGACGTGTGCCGCCGGGAATACTCGCGTTTAGCCATGTCTGCAAAAATAATAATCAAAATTTCATTTCACAGCGTCAAAGTACCGTTACATATTTTTATCGCTCTCCGAGTTGTTAGAAAATATATTTTAATGTTTAAATGAAAGGTCACTCAATACCACAAATAATAATTTAATATTAAAATATGTGTGAGAGTAAATATAATTCCAATGAAAATACAAGGCAAGAAACACACAAAATATACTACTCATTTTAGTCAACACCAATAGCCCAGTAAAATTAAATTAGGAGGTTAAAGAAAATAATGCAGAGCTAAAAGTTGGTATACAGATCTTACATCCAATACGAGTAATGTTCTGAAAAATTTCAATCCTTCTGATGACCACTTCGTCATTTTTTGACAGAAGCCATAGAAATATATAAGCTCCTGAATGATCTGAAACATGACACATGACTTCAACTATCAATTACATCAGTGTTCCGCACGATCAACAAACCAAAATATATCCATGCCCCAACGGCATGTATAAATAACAATGATCCAGAAGTAAAGTGAAACATGACTACTTCCATCAAATATTGCAAAATTTGTATTACTACATTTAGGAAAACACGATCCGCATTTTAGATACATTATTAATGGTCAAACACTGATTTCCTCCAGTTCTCGTGACGACCTGGGAGTTGTCATCATGCATAACTCTTTTTTGATCCAACTATATTTCTCGTCAGGGACTCCATTTAGGAAAATATGATCCACATTTTAGATACAATATTAATGGCCAAGAACTACTTTCCTCCAATTCTCACACCCACCAGAAAGTTAATATCACACATAATCCTACTTGATACAACCACATTGGCCTTCAAAGATTTCATTTAGGAAAACCCAATCCATATTTTGTACACAATACTAATGACTAAGAACTGAACCGACCCCATAACTACTTTCGTCCAATTCTCTTAACTATTTGGAAGTTATCATTACGCGTAATAAATCTTAATCCAATGTACCTGAAATATGGAACGTTCACTTGAACGAATTCTAAATGAAAAAGAAAAGTGAATACAAGCCACACCACGATTTAGGCATAAACACTTCGTTTCCACATTTATTGACAATAATATCCACAATACGTAAGTATTTACACCTAAATCGAAGTGTGGTTTTTATTAACTTTTCTTTTTCACATGAAATTCGTTCAAGTGAACGTTCGAAACTTCAGGAACATTTAACCCAACCACACTGCCCAATAGGGACTGTATTTGGGAAACCACAACCCACAATTTGGATACAATACGAATGGCCAAAAACTATTTTATTCCAATTTTTACGACCTGGGAGCTACCATTACACATAACCTTTTCTTGTTAAATGAAACTTTTGGCCATCTAAGACCTACTACTCTATCCTCTAATTTAAAAATATATAGCTGCTGCCATAAGCTTAGTAGTGTATACATATACACCAGCTTGGAATTAATGGTTTTGATAATATTTTCTTTTTTGATCTGATTATTGGGGTATCAGCAGAAGCACTGCAAGCAAGTCATAAAGAAGCAAGCAAAGATCATCTAAGTTATGCTAAAAAACATCACTTCCAAAAAATATGAACAAGATTTAATGACGATGGACGATGCTATTTACACTAGATCTGCTAACATGAAGTAAGGAAGCAAAAATCTAGTACCATGGATGAAGCGATATAAAAATATATTCTGGATACCGAGCTAGTGTTTTCTGATACTGTTTCCAAGGATTACATTACACGAGGAAGGAACAGTTTGAGCAACGTTTATGCTTAGATAGTTATATTTAGTTGTATTTGATCACTGTTATATACTTATGTTTGAGTCTCTTTTCTATCTGAATGCATAGTGTTTCATAAGGATATAGGAGATAATGGACCTCTTCCAATCCCGCAAAGAAAAAGAAAGTCAAAAAGAAAAATCCGCCAATTTGCTTCAAAGTATCATTTAATATTTTGATACAAGACACTTTATACGGGGTCTTCCAAAAGCTATGGATAAACCGAAGGGGGAAAATTTATTAGGTGATACCATTTCCAATCAAAATAATGTAGTTATCCGGTTTTTGATGGTTGAAAAGTGGTTTCGACGCTTGTATTTTTGCCCAAAATCGACTAAAAAAACCGTTAAGAACTAGTCTATCGATTATACCTTACTAGAAATTACAAGAGCTGCACTAGTTTTTCTTATTACGGGACAATTTCCTATAGTCGTTTTTTTTGTGAGGGTTACTTTAAAATTCAGATAATTTTTATTTTATTGAATCAAACAATGATCATAAAGTTGACTTCAGATTTATTCTGCATATGAAAAATGTCAGCGTCTTTGATCTTTACCGCGCCATAAAACACATCGACATTTTTTATATGCAAAATAAATGCTTTCTTCGGAAAGGTACAACCTTTTTTAGCACTTAGTAAACGTGCTAGGTGATTTCGGGCAAAAATAAAAATTCAAATAACCTTTGAACCGTAAAAAATCGTATAACTACATATAAGGTCCTTTTGACTGAAAATTACTTTATGTATCATGCCTCTTCGATTTATCCAAGACTTTTCGGACACAATATACAAGATTTTTTGAAATAATCCAATTATATTTATATTTTTGTCCTTTTTCTCTATTATTTAATGCATTGTGTATCGGGGAGTTCAAGTGACTAGCACACTTGAACGATTTAATATATACTAATATACGGGAATCAAGTCATGGGCCTTGTTGTGGGCAATTTAATGATCTTCAAAAAAAAAAAGTCCTGTAGAATTTTTCGTTATCTGGTTTCGTTTTAGCGGTATTTCGAGTTAAAGATCTTTCTTGCCATTTTCAACTTTAATCGCTAACACAAGCCGGTCTATCCGGCGAACCAGACCAGTGTATACTTATGTATTTTGATCCACTGAATCTGATTCCGAAGTCAAAATAATCAGATTGGCTCGTTTCTCATCCCCAACCACAAAAATCTCCTGTAAAAAAGCCGGTTTCTCCCCTTTCACATTCTAATGAGTAGTTAGAAATTGTTTTTAATGTTTACTTTAAGTCAGGTGTGTAAAGTTTCTATTTACTTAGTTTTGTGCTCTTAGAAGCTTGCATGCCTCGATTAATAGGGTTAAAGGGTTATGGAGTTGTAGGATTATGGGGTTACAGTGATATAAGTTATGAAGTAAACATATTTAAAAAAATTGTAAGCACTCATTTGAGTGTGAAAGGCAAGAAACTGTCTTTTTACGGGTGTTTTTTTGAAGTAAGAGATGAAAAGCGAGGTAATCAGACAATTCTGACTTCGGATTCGTATTTAGCGAGCCAAAATACGTAAGGATACACTGGTCTGGTCCGCCGTACAGACCACTTTTCTTTATTTACTAACTTCTCAAAATAAGAATGTACAAATTGAACTTAACTACAATACGATAGAACCTATCCAGTGGTGTGGGTTTTGTCATGTTTAAAATTTTCCAACTGCCTCAGAGCATACTTGCCAAAACTTGTATCATAAGAGATGAAGTCTTGATAAAAGATATCATAAGTCATATAATAAGTTCAAGTTTAAATTCTCGTGGAGAATACAGAATTATATTGCTAATTTGTTCATTTAGAGATTAATTTACTTTAGTATATCACATATTAAGCGTTTAGAAGTACTTTGTTTTTCAGGCTAATTGCAGAGTAATTTCAGTGCATCAACTTAACTAAGTGGTATAGTACAAAGCAGAACAGCAGAAAGATAGCTTTCCCGATTGTGGAAAGCAAAGGATCAGGCCTTTAGGGCAGTTTGAAAGTTAATTGTGCGCCTTCGGCAGTGATATGAACTTTACAGTTGAGGCGAATACTTGAGCCCTAGGTGCCGCTCAGTTAGCAGTTAGTTATTAACTCTGTGTAAAATTAGCCCCACCTGGTTTGGTTATACAGCTATAACTAGGATGAATAACGGAGTCAGTAAATGACGTCCAGGACATTTTCCGGAGAATTACGAACATTTTCTTGACGTGTATTTATTATTAAGAGAGCGTGATACAATTATGTGTATAATTTTATATTAACCCAGAAAATTTACTCTAAACTTTTTAATTATTTATTCTGTATTATTCACAATAAATAATAAAAGGTAAAAATGTTATTTTCGATGATAGAAAATTAAAATAAAAAATTATTACATTTGCCGACAGTAATTAATAATCTCTATTGACAATAATCTTCATTGGAAACTGGAAACCGTAATATAAAAATAATTAATACTCTAATACCACAGGCACACTAAAAAAGTATATTTAATTTCCAAAGGCAAAAGGCACTATCCTAATGTTCTTTGTGCCGCTGATTCCAAATATCACGTCAAAAATATATGTTCCACTGCTCAATTTTCCGCAAATTGACATTTCGGGGTTAAATGACTGTTAAATCTATATAATAAAACGACACGCGTTAATTGATGATTGATTTACCAGCGTGCGGTAGGCATTGCTGCCACTCCCAGGGTTATACAAGTGGGCCTGCTACGTCCACGCTGGATTGGACTAAGGTCATGCTTGTTGCCAACAGCAAGATCCACATGGCGCATGGTAAAGGAATATGGGATGATAGGTGTAGGTATTTGTGAGATGCGTTACCGCATTTTATCGTGAAGGAGCGTGTAAGCTCCTTTTTTGTGTTTTTGGTGCTGGGCATCTGCCTCTTCTGAATCTTCGTGTGAAAGATGTGTTGTGTCTTGATATGGAGTGCTCCTCTTTTTGTGTTTCTGCTTTCTCGAATCTTCTTTTTCTGAGTCCTCTGATTCCTCGATTTCCGATGCTGGGTTGGATTTGGGTCATGCTTGTTGTCAGCAGCAAGAGTCACATGTTTTTTTTTCAATTCATTTTTCCCCTCGCTCTTCTTTCTCAGTTTGTTTATGGTTCTGTCGATTGTTGTTTTCCACTTGTAACATGGTCTCCCTATTTTTAGTTGCTGCTGTTCAGTGTTAGTGTTTTCTTCAGTAGAATTTCTGCTGTCCTTTTTGCTTTAATCTTCTTGATCCGTTCTCTTATCTTTTATGCGTATGCATTGGTGACAGAGCATTATAAGGGACGTCTGGTCGCCTCGATAGCAAGATGACAAGTCCTATGCGTTGCCGCATTGTTTATATAATAGAACGACACACGTTGAAATGAAATTTCTGAAATAAAATGGCTCTAGTCACATACTCCCTAATGTTCTATCGTACCACACACATGATGGTGGTGTATTTTTTTCCCCAAAAAAACTACTACTTCCACTTGTTCTGATTTTTCCATACTACGCTTGTGAGGGCTTGACAGATCGGGAATATTGGTAACTCGAGTATCTTTTGACCAGGAGATGCCACAACAACCCCCGGGGATTGGAACCACCCCCTCCCTGGATGACAAAGCATTCCGAAAATACTGCGAAAAGGCTAAAAAATGGTTTCCCCCCGTTTTCGAGGGCGAGGAACATGATGGTTGCAATACTTCCCCCCTCGCCCTTCTGGAACTACACTTAAATGAAAAAAACTACCCCTTGAATATTGATAAATCGAGTATCCTTTGACCAGGAGATGCCAAAACATCTTCCGGGGGCCAAAACCACCCCTCTCTAAATGACAAAACAGCTGGAACAGTTTCAACAGGTTGAACTGGTTGAACGACTAACAGGTTGAGCAGGTCAATTTGTTCAACCTGAGTTACCATTGCGGTTTTACTATAGACAAATGCTCTCATTGTTTAGACATACACCCTCTTATCTATCCTAGATCTAAGATTAGGGATTGGTCCTTAAGCTCTTATCTCCCCCTTCCACTTTCCCGATTCGAGGTCACGAAACCATGCCCATAATACTCGCAATGATAACGTCATTAAAAACCCGCGTTGCTACTTTACTGATGCAATTGCGCCAGAATCCCCACTACATAACTACTATATTTTGTCAGATATGTTCCTAGGATTGTTTGTTCGTCGTTTTTAGGGAGTAGTCGCCTATTTTGTGTTCTTCTCCACTGATCCGACTCTCTTTTGTGGACAGATCTCGGTACCATTATTAGACTTTTCTTGAAGTTTCTTTTCAGCCCAGAAGTGTTCAGATGTAGTTTCACGTTTTCTAGAAGTTGAGAATATCTAATTTCAGAACAAATTGTTGATAACAAAATAGGTATTAATAGTTGGCTGCGCCCGATTGTAACTTCTACTCGTTATCATGAGCCTAAATTTTTAACAAAAAAATCATATTTTCTACAAATAACACATCCGAAACACAATACAAAGTATTTACGCACGAACGAAAAAAAAAACACTTGCGTTTGGTTTGTTATTTTCAGCTGGTTTACCTCTGCCACTATAAATTGATAAATATGGTTTGATACGTGGTTCGCTCGGTTTATTTTATTAATAGACGCTGTACCCTATGAAATAAAATAACTTCACGTCAGATTAAATTGGATTGAACGGTCTGGAATTAATTGGCCGCACGACCTCTACTTATTAAAGTGTTACAGAAACATATTTCTAACAAATGCCTACAAATGGGAGTAAGTTATTTTTAAATCGTTATGGGGTTAATGAAAGTTTAAATCAGAATGCTTTAAACAAGCGGTTTATAAAAATAAAGCAAATAATGAGTTTTATTTAAATAATTTTCGTGCTTGACATTTACATTAGATTTTCGAAAATAGTTCCCTTAACGCATTCTAAAAAAATTTTTTGAAAAAAAAATGAACCGCCTTCAAAAAGGGTCGCTAAAAATGATCTGATGAATTTACTGCCACCCAATTAATTGAAATTTAATTACCGAGTTTTTTACCTACTTAATATCGATATTGAAGTCTATTCAAAATATGTATGAATTAGTTTTTTGCTCATTTTTACACCGACCTCAATATCGATATTAGGTAATAAAGTTCAATTAACTGGGCGACAGTAAAATTCTATTTAATAATTTTTTGCGTCATTTAATTTTTTTCACAGTTTTTAGTGGCCTCTTTATTTAGCTTGTCCACAGTAAAAGGAAATATTCGCCGTTTTAAATTTATAAAATTTAAAGTCAGACTCAGAAAATCTTGAAATCATCACGTATCATCGGATTCGGTACCAGCTACTCCTAAAATACCTGCCTAGTTTTACTACTGCATTTTAATGCAACTTAGACGAAATTTGAAATTTTTATCGCAATATTACATTTTTCTTATCATTGGCGCACTCGACATTGTCGATTTTCTCGACTAAACTAAGAAAATCTTATTTCCCTTATTTTGCTCACTTTACACTAAACGTAGCTTAACTAAATTATTATGGGATCACCGCCGAGTCATAACATGCAGTTTGAGAAAGATTTCGACATCGATTAAGCCAATTCAGAATAGTGTTTGAACATATACAGGGTGCGCCACTTAAAACTCCCCAGATTTGTAACTTTTTTATTTTTGAAGCGATGACCATGTTGGGCACATCAAATTGTAGACATTTTTAAAGCCTTTAAACGTGCATACAGAGTGATTAAAAAAAATTTTTTTGAAAAAATAAACTTAATTTTGAATATTTTTCTACCTCACACTGTACATGAACTGTGTTAATGTTTTCTGAAAAAGGATTTAATTAGCTTCAATTTATGTCATTAAAATAAAAATTTTTAAAAAATAAAAATTTCCTATTTAATAATGTAATATAAGTTTGTTTTTAAAAATATTTATTTTTTTGTTTCTTGTTGTTACAAATAAAGCATAAAATTATTATTTACATTATTTTCAAAGTTATGTTAAAAAAAAAATCAGTTTGGAATCGGAAAGAAAGTTTTTAATTTATTTCTCTAAAACCAAAAATAATTTAGAATATGACGTAATAATATAAATTGAAGTTAATTAAAACCTTTATAAGACAACATTAACGAAGTTCATTTACAGGGTGAGGTAAAAAAATATTCAAGGAAATTAAGTTTTCTTTCTTAACAATTTTTTCAAAAAAATTTTTTTAAAAATCATTCTGTACACATGTTTAAATGCCTTAAAAATATCTACAATTTGATGTTCCCAACATGGCCGTCGTTTAAAAAATCGGAAAGTTACAAGCCTGGGGAGTTTTAAGTGGCGCACCATATATACAGAGTGACCCATTTAAAAGCGGGCCACCTCTCTAAATTTTTTATTTATTGTACGATTTAAATCAAATTTTACTCAAGTACAAAACAAATTAGGATCTAATAATGACCAGGAAAACATTCGCCTCCTACAAATGCAAAGCCACCTGACGTATCAAAATATGCGGAAAAAATCAAAAAATCATATTAGGCATTTTTTATCGGAAAATTTGGATTAATGAAACTTGCTCAGAATTGTCCAAAATTTAGAATTCAGATTTTTCGAGTTAGTAAAACTAACCTTAACTAACCTTAATTTTAGGGGTAGTGGTCTCAAAACGCCATTATTGAAAAACCGTAAGAAATAACTTACAAGACATCGACAAATAATTTGGTACCAAAATGATTAATTTAAGATTTTAAAATACAACCGAAAATTGCTTCATCTTACTATTTATTATTGGTTTAATTATATGTATTAGTTACGTTATGCACCAATTCATTTTAAATTTAAATAATCTAAAATTTTACTGAAACAGTTCTCGAAGAGTTCTAAGAAGTAGCCAGCAATAAATAAAATGGAACTGGTGATGTTAATTTACGAATTCTAAAGTATAGTGTACAAGTCACTAAGTATTAATAATGATTGGTTGCAAATAATTACTAATTTTTATTTCTCAATGGATGAACATAAAACTAGACTACACGACGTTTGTATATTTCATGACCATTTATTTGTCTAAAAATTTGGAATTTTGTTACAAACTCCTGTTTAAAATTTCTTATCAAGGTTTTCAATTGTTAAAAGGTATTTATTCATTAAGGTCCATCGCAAAAGGAGTCAAGTGACAGTTGAAAATTCTGTTTACGCGAGGGAGTAATGACTTAAAACTATGTGTCCCAATTATGCAATATTGCACACATATTGTATACATATTGCACAACATTGTTACAGTCTATTTTCACATTTAGTAATTCCCGGAATTTTAGGTATTAATTTCGTTATTTTCTCAATATCATATATTTGAGCATAGTGGTGCCATCTCTCGCCAAATAGATATTTCCTTCGGCTGCAAAGCGAGTATAACGGGTGACCTAATGATGCTTTATTTCGGCCCATTCCATGCCGAACGAGGTGCGTTCGAGTATCCTTTGAGAAAGCGTGTCGCAAAAATGCCTTGGTAAAGCTTCCACAATGCCTGGTATTGTTAATTAAACTCTCGTTTGATGTGTAGACTTATGAGAGAACGGCCTTCGGAGTGTATTACGATATTATTTGTGGATGTAAACGAAGTTATGAAAATCTATTCAAAGTTGTGGAGTACGCCGTGAATTGGAAATTCCGAACGTAGCGACGGAAGTTACGAGAACCTGACAATTTGATAGGGTGATATCTTTTTGGTCATTTTCCTTTTGCTGACTGAAAAACCGAGTCGTGTGAATACGCGTTTTAGCGATATTGTAAGTTTCCTCCATTTATGGGATTTAGTGTTCAGCACGACAAAATTAATCGTATTTCCATTTTGGTATAATAAGTATCGTTTTTTGGGGAGATACAACTACGGATTTCCGGATTAAATCAATTTTCTGAAGCACGTGGTGTCTTTCGAATGCAAGATTTCGGAATGCCATTCGACAGCAAAGGACTTCTTTTAGCCCACATCACATCTCAGGTATGTCTCTGAAACCCACTTAAAGTTGAAATAGATTGGTAATTTAAGTTATTTATTTTATTGCAGGGCTGTTACTTTATGATTTATGTGGATCTGTTATTTTTCGATTTATTTGGATCTGTTACTTTACGTTTTACTTGGATCTGTTATTCTATGTTTTACTTGGGACTGTTAGTTAATATTCTTCTTCATTTAACGTGGAACTTCCAGTTTTACTTCAGACTCTGGTTTCGACTTTCAGTAGAGATATTGGTGTCTAGCTTTTGGATTACTGCCTGTTAATTTGTGCTTGTATGGTACTGGGAATTTCGTCACGTTATATTAGGCCCCACGTCAAGGGCGGATCTGGACCTTGAGCTTGGAGGGGTAACGCAGCCGCGTGCTGAAAATAACAAAAATGTTTTTCCTCAAAAATTAAAAGTGATGAGCGAGGGGGGGGGGAGAAAATCACACAAAAAAATTATAAACACAACTAAATAGAATATATATTCAAAAATAAAAAATAAAAATTATGAAATTTTAAAACGAAAGTTGATGGTTTACAGAATCTTGGGGGGGGGGGGGGTAATTAACCCGTTACCCGCCATAAATCCGCGCTTGCCCTACGTAGATTGTCTACAACCTGTGGCTACTATTACCTAGAATTACGCTACCATGGTATGACGGGAAAAGGTATTCAGACACTGCCAAAGGTAAGCGGAATCATATTATCTTAACCGGTACATCAACATAACTTCCACCGTACAGTAAAATATTTAGGGGTTGTTTACCCGAGACAAGAGAAAGAACAGGACCGTTCGTCCTATTTTGTATACTATAGTTAGTTCATAGCAGTAGATGTGCTACCATTCGTCATAACTTGCATATGAGTTTCAGTAAATTTCAGTAATATTAGTCATATTTTGCAAATAACTAATTCAGTAATTTTCAGTAATATTTGTAATATTTTGCTCATAACGATTTCAGTAAATTTCAGTAAATATTTGTCATATTTTGTGTATCGTTACCCCAATAACTAAATAGTTTTGCCCTATTTTACCAATAGTCCAGTCATTGAAGGTAAAATACGGCGATACTGTATAATTTTGCCCAACAGCACCGATTTGCACGAAAATTTGGATTTAGGTTCTACTTACTCTCTACTCCAAAGTTGACCCTGTACCGGGGGTTGATTTTACCCTGGGGGTGTATGCCACCCCTTCTCGGGGGTGAAAAATGTTTCATTGAAAATAAGTCCGGGAATGAATAGAACTAATTCTAAACAACTTTTATTCTATAAAGTTTTTTCTGAAAGTCAATACTTTTCGACTTATTCGCGAGTGAAAGTGTCAATTTTTCAACCAGACGGTTTTTCGCGAATAACTCAAAAAGTAAGTATTTTATCGAAAAAGTCATTCTTAGTAAAAATGTAGCTTATAAAAAAACAAAAAGAATGGTGAGTTTATGGTGTCTGTAGTCCCAATACAAACGGAGTAATAGCTTGTTGAAGGTTGGTTCTTATTCGGCAAACGCCAAAATTGAAAGTTTCAACGTGAAGTTGCCAAAAAACAATGCATTTTTCGGGGAAAGTCATGAAACCTTGAGGTGCTTGAAAAAACCTTTATTTTTGTTTTTTATAAAAGTCCCTAGCATCAAAACTAAGCCAGTTATGACGAAAATAATGTTGTAATAATTACCACCCCAATTGAAAATAATTTCTGTTTAACTATTTCTTAAAATTATTATATCAATAATATTTCTATTTTTAAATTACAATCAAATGTAACACTTTGTCATTAAATTACTGTATTCATGTAATGGTTTTCTGTGTTTTCTTACGTTTATGACACCATGGCACCCAAAACATTTTTGGGAGAAACATAATTGTCTGAATTTTGGTTACGACTTATAATGCATTTTATAAAACTCGTTTTATGGCGGCTGCAACCCAATTATCAATATTTACTTTTCGATTTTTTTTTACTTTTGGCAATACGCCTCGCCTTCTTACTATTCAAATGAATTATAATTTTAAGCAAATTATTGTTTCGACTAATAAAACAAACGTGTGTGACCCGAAAAAATTTGAAAGTCAAAAATAAGGACTTATAGTGAATATATTTAGCTCGGGTTGTTTGACCGCTAAAGGCTGAACGCTCAAAAAATGTATCACTAAAATATGGATAAGTGTAAAAAGCAATAGTCACAACAGAGGGAAAATAACTACAGAATTTGCAATTCTAAAAGAATCAGTCCCATTTACTGTTAAAATAACATAATAGGTGAAATTTTTTTGGTATATTTTTAATGTAATGCAAAATCAATGTTTTATCACTATAATGAACAGAGAATCATTCCTACTGATAAAACATTTAAAAATATCGACATTCTTTAAAAGAAACTGTTAACATATCGCTTAGTATTCATGCCATTTTAACCACATACATATGTATGATACACAATAGGGCTCTGAATATTACATATGGTCCTGTCCTAATGCACCAAGCCCGAGCGACAGTATAATTAGGCGGTACCATATAGACAACCACCTAAATAGCTTCCTGTACTTCTGGTTGCCTATACGTATGTATAGCACATAAAACTGGATTTAACACTAGTGCTTTCACCATATATTCGAAATTGATTTATTTAACATTTAAAAAGTCTCTTTCCAAGTGTATCTTGTCTTAAATGAACAAATATTTTAAAATATAATAAATATATCATCAAATATGACGACAATGGATAAAACTTAAAAAGTTAATATTAGTAGCAGCAGAAATAATATTATAAAATAAATTGTTGTCAGAAAGAATAAGAAAACATTTTTACTGTTTTATAGGTACCAATAAATTACGAGTACGAGCAATGTCAAGTATGACATAACAACTTTCTTCTTCTTATTCACTGAAGTTTCGTAACTCATGCATTATTCTAGTTGGTTCGCCCTTCCTGTATTGTGCAACTTACAGCATTACACAATCTGTCGCGGTTGATTGTACGGCCTCAATATCTGACTCTCCCAGAAGCATTAACAAATCTGTATTGTCATCTCTCCGGCTAATATGCCCAAAGATATGTGATACGACCCGTACATCAGAGGCGTAAAGATGGAGAATACTAGAGTGTTAGCAGCTTTATGTTTATGAATTTTCAAAGAAAGATATTTACTGGTATGTGTGTTTTTCGTAATTACTACCAATAAGAAGATTAGCAACCAGCTGGTGCAAAAAATTATATGTATAAGTATAAAGATTTTCACATTATATATGTACTGTATGTATCCTCGATACTCCAGTGAAGCAACGTGCAGCAAGGTTAGTACTTGGATGGGTGAAATCCATCTTGGGAAACACAGCGATCTCGTCCCACCTTCTAGCGGATTGTATATCAGTGTATACGCGGAAGCTATGTAATTTCAAGACGAGGATTACGTAGTGGATATACCATCCTTCGGAGGGGATGTAAAGCAGGCGGTCCCTTGTCTATTAAATGTTAGGCAAGTAAAAGATCTCTACTTTTCTAATGAGAAGAGGTTCGGCAAAATTTCCAGGTTGGAAATCGTCTCCTGGCTTCGGTGATAGGCCCTGGTTAAACAAATAGATAAAAAAAATTTATGCAATTAACTGAACATATGAATAATTAATATTTTGAGATATTTTCCTTCACAGCAGGAACCTTTATTCGTGTTTTATGAAATATTTTTGAACAAACTCTTATTTCATTTTTTGTAACGGTATAAACATAATGTTTTAATATATGGCATCTGTCATTTAAATAATTAGTATAGTATCCCACTTTTCGGAAAAAGAAATTAATATTACAAACATAAACACACTACACATAGATAGCCCTGAAATCTAAAGCTAAGGCTGTCCTGCTAGGGATTACACATTTGAAAAATTCAGCAACTTCTATTACACAATGATATTATCACTGTCGGAGCTGGGCACTGAACCTAGTACACGATAGACAGTGCGACCAAGCGTGCTCGTCATTGCTCGTCAGCAACACGCTTTAGCCTTGTGCGCTACCATGCCGGTTGCTTATAGATAATATTTCATGTCCTGGGAAAATTGCATATATTATTTTAAATAGTTCCAATACACTTCAAGTTCTTTATTGTTTTATGTGGTGGTTTTTGGTGTTTTTAGTGTTCCGAGGAAGCTTATCACTGCAATGGACCATGCAGGAGACTTGATTCTCTTCTCACACTGAGATTCCAGGTTAGATTTTTTTCGGGAAAAGAAATTAATTTTAGTACACTCGAATGCTAGGGATGTGTTTCTTGTCTCGAAATTTGTAGCCTTCTCCTGTTAAAGTCACTTCTGGCCTTCAGAGATAAAGGAGGTTGGTGGCGGTGTGGTGTTATTGCTTTCGGTCACGCGTTCATCCGTCTGTCACCACCATCCAATCTTTGAGGTATAATTGTTATTTTTTCGTGTCACTAAATTGCCTTCATGTGGATTTTCGTAAACGTGGAGAGAATACTACATATGCAGATAGATACTGCAGATCTGTTAGCAGTTTTATGTTGGTGTTTTTCCAAAGAAACGTGAGGGAGTTACTTGTATTTGTGTTTTTTGTAATTTCTACGAATCCGAAGATTAGCAACTAGCGATGCAAAAAACTATATGAATAAGTATAAATACTTTTATATTATTTATTTATTACAAGCTATTTCACTCCAGTTAACTGAGATATTTTCCTTCGCGGTAGGAACCGTTATTAGCGTTTTATGAATTTTTTTTTAAACAAGATAAGAACATAATTTTGACACTTATTTCAATTTTTGTAACAGTATAAACATAATGTTTTAAAATATAGTCTCTGTTATTTAAATAACTGGTATAGTATCCCACGAATTCTTTTTGGAAAAAGAGATCAACCCCTAGTATACTCGAATACTGGGTGTGTATCCGATATATTTACATGTGAAGCCCCCTCTCGCACAAAGCCACCTCAAATCTTCAGGGATATTTTATTGCTGAAGGGCTAATGAACTGTGCTTAAAAAAAGTTTTAGATTAGAACTATATCGTTAATTAATTTCACATCGTTTCCGCAATGTATACAAAATATATAGAAATTTAAGGTTTTAATAGTTTTTAATAAAATATTACCTACATTTTATTGAAGCTACAGGAAACAAAGTAATGGTGTATTTAGTGTTTTATTATCTAGAAAACTGAACAGAATGAAATTAAATTTAATAAAGAAATGAATTATTCGTATGAACATAACCCAATTTACTTCTGTTATAATAAAACAAATAAAATAGATACAATTTTTATTACTTGGTACTAAAAATTATGAATACTGATTTTCACATCTGATATTGCGGACCGGCTTTTATTACGGTTTGCAGGAATGGATCCAGATATTTCACAGTTCCAGTAAAATATTTATTGTATATAAATTTTTGCATATATGTACGTGAGAGGGCTCTCATAAAAAGGGTTTATCAATGGCTGGTACAGCCTCGTAATCAAATCCTGGAAATTGTTATTGTCCGAATTATTTATTTATTGGATATAGAGATGACCTTTTGTTCTTTATACCTGATAAAAATATTGATATGAGATTTAACATAGAGGAAGGACTCATTAAAATTATTTTTTATGAGGCTGCTGGTTTCATAAATTGCTTCACATCAACAAGCAATAAAGCGTACAAACTCAACAAAATTTATAGTTATATAATAATAAAAGCTAATTAAATTGGTATAAATTAAAAAACACTGCAATGGACAAATTAGGAATAACCAAGAAATAAATTATTATTATTGAAGCGTGATTTTCGTCATTTACATTAGGTGGAAGTAAATCCTAAATTCGGATTGATCATTTAAAAATGTGTGCTATCGGAAATTCCCAGCAGACACTGCGTATAAATAACCTTACGACAAAACCCAGTTCATGGAAAAAGCTATGTGTTTTGCTAATAAAACCAAATATGTATAACTATAACCTAGATGACACATGCAATGCAAGAACTTAACAGCCTAAACAGAACAACTGCAAACTAGTACTTTCTGCAGTGAATGCACATGTGTGCAATATTGCTATTTTAGATTTTCTACCCAATCTTCTAAAAATAAATCTACAAAATAGGTAATAGAGTCCCGGCATTCTCTGGTAAACAATTACAAAGCCTGTGGATTTTAGGTCAAAGGAACAATTAGGTGTGTTATTGACATAAAATAAATAAGAATAAAATAATATTGTATTGCGCCCACGTTTTTCAAACCTTCTTGACACCCAATAAAAACGATAAAATATACTGTGTACATTATAAAGATTGTCTTTATGTTATACTAGCAAAAATACTATCTATTATAACTACAAAGTGTTTCTTTTTTTATTATTAGCGGTGATAATGGCTAGGGAAAGTACCGTCCTAATATCAAATGTATCACTTTGGTAGCATTTCATATAATACATAAAAGTAAAGAATATTTTTAGCTTTTTATATATTACGTGTCAGAAACATCCTCTATCTGTTCCTTTGACATAAAAGTCTCAGGCATAGAGGCTATTTCCAGTATAGGTAATTCTACAACTTTGAAGATTCGATAGATTTTACTTTTAGAAGATAGTAAAAGTAGTAATAAATCATCCCCCCCTGCAAAAAAAAATGAGAAAAGAAAAATTAATACAGTCCCACAAATAACATTTATATTGAGTGTGTATTTTTCGGAATATTTATATATAGTGATTGGCATTAAATTATTTCTACACGAGTGTGTACAATACATTATATCCATTACGGTGGCTTGCAATCATAGCTTGCGTATTTTTTGTATCATGATTCAGTTTTATAATATTATACCTTACAAAATATCGCGCTGAGTTAAACGTCATCGAGATTGATTTTGTGACAGAAATCGCTGCTGAAAATTCCTGAATAATAATTAAAAGAAGTCCATAAATGTGTTACGAAAAGTTGATTCTGAGTAATTAACATTTTAGGACTGTTTTTTCAGTTTTTATCTATAGACCAAATAAAAATTTCACAAGAAACTGAAAACCGCTTTGATGTATATAACGCAACATGAAGCTCATCTGTAACAACTTCATAATTTTAAAAAGTAGGAAAACGTCAAAGTTCCTTGTTTTACTTGCTTCTTTTTATAGACTGTATATTATTACAATTAAATTAATTGGGAACTCCCATTTATTTAATAATTTGAAATTTAATAAAAATTTTAAAATATATAAGACGCACTTTAGTATGTAGAGGATATTTTGAGACATGGACACAAAAATTGAATTATCTGTGAAGTTTATAAATTTCTTTCTTAATCTCAAAAACAATAAAGAAAAATTTACCAGCATCTACGTACCTTCGACATGATAAATGCACAATGTGCTTGTTGCATGCACTTTCCTAATAAGCAGTATATATTATCTTGTGCTGCCTTTTAATTGTATTCTTGACTCACTGCCCATTTTGACCAAAAAAGAATTTATCTATATCCCCAATGTAAAGAAATTTTTTTACGCCCTTTTTTTCATTATCAATCTATTACCGTTTGATGCTACTAACTTATATAAAGGGCAAATTGTGCAATTTAGCCCCAGTAGATTGGAAATAATAATAAAGGGCGAAAGATTTACTATCTATTCTAAATAAACAACCTGATACCCCTGCTTCGGTCTTAAAATAAATGTTCTACAACTGTATAAAAAAGTAAATGTGGCAGGCAATGCTTTTGTAGAAAGCTTGAAACGATGTGTAATAACAATGTGTGGTACTTAATAGCATGGGTTATTCAAATGTCCCAGTAGATTTAAATCAAGATGATGAAACATATTTTGAAAAAAATTTGAATTGCCTTCAAAAAAGGTTACTAAAAATTATTAATAAAATGTTATCGTCGCCTAGTTAAGTGAACTTTATTACCTAATATCGATATTGCAGTCAGTTAAAAATACATTTGAATTAGTTTTTTGTTTATTTTTAATTCCATTTCACCCTTTTTATTTGTATCTATTTAGCTTCTACACACTAAAAGTAAAATATTCGTCGTTTTGAAATTTTAAAATTTAACATCAGGCACGATATCAGAAAATCTTGAAATCGTCATGTATCACAAACGTAAATATGCAATAATATTGCAATTACGGGAACCACATCGGATTCGGTCAGCTATTCCTAAAATACCTAACTACTAGCTTTTATTTCAATTTTCATTGAATTTTTTATTGCAATATTACATAAAGCAGCAATTAAGCTTCTAGCTTTTAAGCACTTTGTTCAGAGTCAAAATCTGGGTCAAAATTTATTTTTCTTGTACTAAAACGTATTTTTTTTTTAATAATTATACAACTAAGAATTTCATACGATTTTTTTTTTTAAAGAGAATGAAAAACTAAAATGTGATATACTTTAATCGCGATTAAGCGCTACTTGTTTCTTAAATTACCACAAATGATTTCGGTACACATACTTAAGTGTTCTTTTTTCACAAATATTTGTTGATAATTATTTCGTTTTCTTTGCCACCTACCGATTTAAAGAAATACTAATCTATTATAATGTAGGTAGAAACAGCTAATTATCGAGAAAGACAATTTTCGGGACTATCTAAAATACTGCTTGATATTGCTTGACTTGTAATTATGCTTAAAATTGACTTATCCTCGATATTGGATTTATAAGTTTAATAATGTAATTATCTTAATAAAATATTTAGGGCTATGACGTAAATCTTCAATATTTCAAGTTGGTTTATTGAATGCGAAGAAAAAAGTAACTTTAGATTAATCCGAGGTTTATTCCCAATATACCTACTTGATTATTTGATATTTTATTTAATGGCATGTCAAACAATAAATACCTGCCTTATACTAAAAAATCGAGCAAATTTTTAAAGCCCGAAAAACTCGCTTGAAAAAAGTTAATGGAGGTTTCGGACATAGCTCTTACAAACTTTTATATTGACGCCACAAACTTTGAACATTTATCATTTTATATTTGGATATCAAGGCATGACTGGAAATTTTTTAATTTTCATTACGTACCGAAAACAGCTTCTAGTAGAATACTAAATTTTGTGTTCTTCGGACACGATAAAACAAAAAAGTATACTAAAATAGGTATATAATTAAATATAACTGCTTTGAATATAAACTTACAATACAGGATGTTACAGAAATATGGGACTTAGGGAAGCTATATTTTGTGCCGAAATCATACTAATAATGAGTTTACATTTTTCTTCCATGACTAAGCTATTTGCCTTTTAAACAAAGATATTCTTGTGTGATATTAATAAGTATACATATAAAGGAGGCCGAACAGTTACGGTTTTTTAAATCGGGCACTATCTATATTCTGAGACATTTAGCTAAACGTTCTTTTTTTGTAATAAAAATATATGGTTGTTATACATTTAACCTGTATACAATGTGTCCACGGCAAAGCGGTATTATAGGTGTAAATGACAATTTTTTTTGGATTACAAACACAATTTTTTGTATTCTGCTCTTGCTTCACCCAAAAACTATTTTTATTATCTTGGACTTTATAAAAATTATAGAGGACACTGGTAACAGCTTAAAAATGAAAATCGCATCAGGTAAAGTGCCTTTTCTGTGCGAAACATTGAAAACTTTTATTAGAAAAACTTGTTCAGAACTAAAAAATATGACGTACCAAATTACAGAACTAAAAATTTTTTTTAATTTATAAAATATTAATTTTTTTAATATTATTAAAAAATTTTTTAGTTCTGTAATTCGGTACGTCATATTTTTTAATTCTGAGCAAGTTTTTCTAATAAAATTTTTCAATATTTCGCACAGAAAAGGCACTTTACTTGATGCGATTTTTATTTTTAAGTTGTTACCAGCGCCCTCTATAAATTTTTTTAAGTCCAAGATACTAAAAATAGTTTTTGGGTGAAGCAAGAGCAGAACACAAAAAATTGTGTTTGTAATCCAAAAAAAAATGTAATTTACACCTGTAATACCGCTTTGCCGTAGACACATTGTATATTGTTAAAAGTTTGGGATCAAACCAAATTGTTTTTTGCATAGATGGCCATGAGCGGTCATGACTAAAAGAATTCATGATTTATATCGTCAATTATTGATTTGCTAAATACATTTCTAATAGCCCGCCTCATTGCTGTTTATTTCTTACAGAAGTTTTTGTATAAAAATAAGTAATTAGAAATACCCGGGTATTCCGTGGAAGAACGTAATGATCTATTAAGTATATATTATATATCGAGCAAAAACCAAACATTTGTACCAAAAAAAATATTATCAGCAAAGATGCCCTTATAAAACTTATTTGATATTTATATTTTGTGGAAAAAAATTAGTTGGTTACCAAAAGAAATTATAATGCAAATGAAAAAAAAACTAAATGTTTTATAATATTTTACCGAACAACCCCCAAAATCTATTAGGGATGGAGATGGCCTATGGATATATTCAAAACGCATCATCCAAGAAAACAAAATTTCAACGACAACACAAACGATCTATAGGATTCTTGTGTGGAATTCACATTTTCGGACAATTTTTTAATAAGGCAATTGAACTGAAGAAAATATTTTAAAGACGATATTCTTTTAATTACTTTAAAAAACAAATAATCATCCAGCAGGATGGAACATCATGCGGCTGAATTAGAGAGATAACTGAATCTTTAAATCATAAATATCAAACAAAGATGTAGCATTATATCACGATCTGCACGAAGTCCGGATTTAACACCTCTCGATTTTTTCGGGAGTATTGACATAAAGTCCATAAAGTCACCCTTCCGTCTAGTTTATTCCAAACGGTGTGTGATATTTGCAGGCAACAAAATTAGGATTAAATGTATTCGCAACGAAAATAGTACCTTTAATAAACGTCAGTCTGTCTACAGACAATATTTGTACAAACGCTTTTAAAGATATTTTAATCTCTGCAACAGCAGAGCATACAGCGTTGAAGGCTTATCGCCTTTGTATGAGGAAAATAGTGCAATAGTTTCACTTTATCCAAAATGGAAAACGTATATGTCCAATTACTGGGAAAGGTGGGCAGATTGATCCCTGGCATTCAGAAATTCTTTAACTCATGGGCATCAGACAAATAGTTTATTGAAATAAATGTAAGACTATTTGAAGATATCGTCCTGTTGAGTAACAAGGCATATAATGCAATTTACCTGGTTGAATTAGTTTGCATGGGTATAGAGAAACATTTTATAAGGAAACTTCGAAATTATTCGAATAACAGACAAGTACACCTCGCTCTTCTTTTGTGTTCTCAATTATTGGAATGTTCTTTTATGAAAAAGAAGAACATTATTGCATTAGATGTGAACGTTTGCAAAGTACCAAACGGGCACAACCTAGATATAGTGTACGATTTTCAAGATGAACTAGAATTTTGCTCTTGCGAATATGGTAGATTAGGGAATTTTTTTAAGCTCCAAGCAGAAGTTTATAAGCATTACCAAGAAGTATTTCCAAATTGGCTTACCAAAACTGCAGAATCAAAATATTTAATGACTAAATTTGCCTTTGGTGGAAAAAATATTGTGCCAGTTGCATTCTAAGAGCAACCGCGACCGACAATAATTCCATCTAAATTTCGTGTCGCGATTGTTTCTGAAGAAACTGTTGACATTGTTTTAATTTAAGCAAGTGTCGCGACTGTTACAGCAGAAACCAATGACTGTTATGAAGTGGCATTCAAAAAATTCATAAGTTTACTAGAGGCTCATAATTGCACGTGTGGTACCTCTTCCAATATAATCAAACAATCTTTACAACGTTTAGGTTTCATACTTAGCTACTGCATTTAACCAAGGAGGCATTTATCTAAATCTACAATTAAAGTCCAACCGGCAACAATGAGTCGTAGAAAAAGGTTAATGTGTGGAGCAAAACGTTTTTCGGTAGCTCACTTTACGAATTAACAAGCATCCACATTGCACCAGAAAAATCCTAATATTTAACTACTCTCGCTGGGAGACGAATTCACAGCGAGATCAGCGGGCATAACATCATATCCTTGTGTATGCTTTGGGGACAAATATTGTTGCAAATATTGTCTGAAGGACACGATTTCATACGTCGACATCATCCAGTTTAAGTGTATGTAGATATAAATTTTTGGCTGATAATAAAATAATAGAGACTATATAATTTTATTGCCTTTTCTAAGTATTTATGTGGGGAGGGGGTTCCTCAGTGGTTAATGTATTTAGCTTACAGTCTGGGAATACCTAGTGAAGTGGGTTCTAGCCCCATGTCATCGTAAACATCTCTAAGAAGTGGTTCGAATTCCATTTTAAACTGTAGAACCTCGTCCCCTTTACTCAAAAAATTTTCTACACTTAAGATGGTCATTAAGGTGACCTTAAAGGAGTTCACCAAGAGGGAATATGCATTTCAATGTAAAATATTTGATATTTCATAGTACTTTCTATATCACGATATGAAATCCAAAGGCGCAGATCGTGAAACTGTTTCGTACACTGACATTCAGAACTACGGTGGATTACAAATGAAAATTTTCATATTTAAAGATATATTTACTTTTCAAAATGTAGCCGCTGACTTGTTTACTTTAATATCTAAAATTAACACACCTGTGTACGTGGGTATATATTAATTCTGACCTTCTGTCCGTTAAAACAATAAATATTATATACTTAAGCTTAGATTTAACAGTTAACATTTATAATGCAAATAACTGCTTCAGTGCAGTAGTAAATGACCCATAAAAATATGTGTAGACGTGTACCTGCACAGGAGTACAATATTGTCTAAGTGATACACTATAAATTCGTGAAAGCCCTCGTGACGGCTCATGTTATAATTTCATAAGGTAAACTTAAAGCAATTATTCGTTTTAGATCGCCCGAGTTAGCTGCTTAAATTATAACCTACAATTCAACCATTCTTTTCCCAAGTACTCTTATAGAGTAGTACAATGGATCTGGTTTTGAAATGAAACCAACTTTTAAAAAAAATATTTTTTGGCAATTCGGTTACATGCGTGCTCTCTAACATGTTATCAAGTTAGTTCAGACTAATCACAGGAGGAATTGGTATTTAAAATTCGCAAAAACACGGTTTTCTGCGATAATTTTGTTATTATTGACTTGAAAAAAAAAAGTTGAATGAAAAACTGAAGATCTCGCGGAAGCGCATAATCTGTCTAAGTTTTTTTAAATCGGACGGTAACTCTTCGTGAAAAATTGTTTTGAAAATACGCGTTTTTTGGCTGTGAGGATCTGTTGCATCGGTAACCCAGGATTTAATGCAGCGCGTATAACGCTCAAACTTATTTCGCTTCTATGACCAGAAAACTGTTATAAACAACGGTTTTTTGTTTTTCAAAATTTAATTCAGACCTTAAACTACATTTCACTCTGTTATACGAATACTCTACCTTCAATAATAAAAAAGTTTCTTCGATACAGACTTTTTCGATGCAGCAACGAAAAATTAATGTGATCTCGAGTGAAAATATATTTTTGTACCAGATATTTTATCTTTGGTACCATTTTATGTATTTCAATCGATTCATTATATTTAAGAAAATATGTGTCCAAATTTTCAAACCGTGTCAATGGTTAGAAACAAAGTTATGGGATGAGAAATGTAAAAACCTGTAAATTTCACATAAAAGTGGAATCGAATCGCGACCTCTATAATCAAATTCGGCAGGTTATTTTATAAAAGGATATGACTTCAGTTTTTGTATGTTCGGGAGTTGCATAGGCCACTTTTATTTTGCATATTTTAAGGGACTCTCTCCCCAGTTATGTAATAGCGCAACTTATTTATAAACTGCCGTTTCAGCAGTTTAATAACTGATAAAGGGTAGATTGATAAAATATTAAAATGGAAAAAAGATTTATTTTGAAGAATATCAAGGTCCGAAGTCCGCATCCCTTTTCCTTAACCCTTTATTCCCGCAATCGCATTATGCCCTATCCCTCCCTTCCTATTGCTTGGATTGCGATAATTTTTTTTAAAGATTAAGAAAATCTCCACTTGCCTACAAAAAAATTTCTCCTCTCAACCATTTCATTTCCTCCCCCGCATTTGACAAAAAATGCAAAAGTGTTTTCCTCTCCCACAAGTTTATTTGAAAAAAATTTAAAAAATTAATCAGTCAAATACTAGAGATAAACAAATTCCATTTTGGTTTTTCAAAATCGTACGACAGGGAAAAAAATTATAGGGGGTTTAATGCTTTTCCTATAGCTTCCCCCCCTCCCCTAATTGACCCACCACCTTCATCCTCCGACTTCATCAATTATTATCACCTACCTCAAAAATATCTCATCCCACTTAATTGCTTTTTTTTTTCATGAAAAATGAAGGAATTATTTTTTTGTATATTACTGTTAATGCAAAAAAAACGCGTATTTTCAAAACAGTTTTTCACAAAAGTTACCGTCCGATTTGAAAAAAAAAATTGAATTGAAAAAAACACCAAAAACCAGATTAAGTGCTGACGAGAGATCTTAAATTTTCAATTCAACGTTTTTTTCTGTCAAGTCAATAATAACAAAGTTATCGCGGAAAAAAGATGTTTTTGCTAATTTTAAATGCGAATTCCTTCCTCACTCCATGAGATTAAGGCGAACTAACCTGATAACATGATAAGACGCGCGTAACCGAATTGTAAATTGTAAAAAAAATATATAAAATAAGTTTCAAAACTCTTCTTTTTCTTGCCAGATCCGCTCCACTAGTATACGGTAGTATACAGAGACAATATGTATTTCATTGTCTCTGATAGTAGTTGTAGGAAGAATTTGGCGCCTGACTACTGGGTCACAAACAGACCATTTTTACCTGTTTATTGGTTTCCATTCAATATTTAAATTATGATCATCATCTGTCAGATCGATTTCGGAAATACTCCATAGATTGGCCACTATAGTTTTGATAGAAAAACAAACCAAAATTTCTTAATGCGTTAAATAGCGACTGATTGAATTTTTTTCATAATATTGGAGTTTTGTTCATCTCATTATATCACATACGACGAGTTTTTGCTGTGTTGTTAACTGTGGATCCGAGACAACGTCAGTGTTACAAAACATTATCGATTTACAACCAAAAGCTAGAGCTAAAAGACGCCACTGATTGGAAGCAATTAATTAAAAAGATTTTAGGGTAGTTTTTTAGTGAAAAGTTCTTACATGTTAATGTAAGATTTTGATTTTTAATGATGGTTTATATTATAGAAAAGATTGTCGTGTTACAGGATTAGGATATCCATGTATATGGATATTCTGGTAGTAACTTTGCGAAACATATTTACGTAAATTAGCTTTATGCTAACGATTTCATTTTTAACTTAGATTATATGTTCCCTCCGAAATTTATCAAGCATCTATTTACTGAGCAATAGTTTTTGCTACAAAATGGACACATCCAGTTGTTACCGAGCATAACGCGAGCAAAAAATTAACTAACGTTAATTATTATTTCCAGGGGATGACTAGCTGCAAAGTTCGACGTCGGCTGCTGAATCCATATCCAGTGAGTTCGCCCCTCGTTTAGCTTGAATATCTAAATTTTATATCGAATCTCTGGTATCGAACAAATTAGTTTGCATGGAAATGATTGCAGGAAGTTAAATGTGTGTATTTATTTTCCGACAGCTAATTTGTAAGACTTCATTTTGTTTCCAAACCGTAAAATAATTGATCGAATGCGTGTTTCAGTCCCTTTTAACCATGAAACACTTAATTATTGGGAAATTTCTGTTTAATCTATAGCAAAGTCATTAGTGTTAAAACAAGAAGTTATTAGGGTGTTCAGGCTAAAAAAAGTTAATGAAGCGCTTAAAATTTAAACCATGGGAAGGGCACATCATTAGCACGTGGAAAAGTTGAATATTGCTGAATATGGCATAATTTTCCATTATATTCTGTAACAGGACGTGTTCAAACTCCAATTTATTAATCGACATAGTACAAGTTTTCGTACGCATAATATACCACCCACCTAACAGAATTTTTCAATCACAAAGATATATAATTAAGTCAAATGATCCTACAATAAAAAACATGTAAAATTTAGAAATAATGCCAAGTAATGACAATTTTTATGGGCAATTTATGTAATAAAAGGCTATCATCTTCAGTTTCTATATGCTTCCAGCATTTGCTCTTATCCCAAAGGGCTAGAACCATCCCTATATCGAAAAATGTAATATTTGAAGAAGTATTATTGATTTATTTTTGAAATGTGGTATATGTATGTTTTTGGGGTTTCTAATTACGAATCAGAAGACAAAATTTAAAAATATAAATTGACGGCTCCGATATGGTGCATGCATTTTTTTCTAAAGCAAGTGTTTTAAATGGGTAAAATATTTGATAATTCAGGTGACGCTATATATCAACGAAAAACAACATGTAAGATTTTTTTAATTACTGGGTAACTACAGTAACACAATATTGAAGTTTCTGTTAAAAGAATGTGGACAGGCACATTTTTCCCCCAGCCAGTCCCAGCACTGACAACGTCGGTGGGTATAGATGTATGTCTGCGGTTTTCCAAATGTGTAACTCCCTTCCGGACATCCTTAGTTTTGGATTTAAGGATTATCCACTGTATGTGGTGAGTTTATGATGCAGAAGAGACAAAGAATTATTTATCCATCTTTATACTTCCATATCTCTGTGTCTATTAATCTCACATAAATAAAAAGAAAACCAAATTCATCTTCATTAGTTTATAGGCTTTATTTTTGGTCTGCACTATTTTTTTGACATAACTAATACTTATTTAGATATTTACAAAAATTTATTTTTTTCTATAATTTTTTTACTAAATATATTAACCAATAAAAAATTTGCATTTCATGTCATGTGTCAAAATGCATCCAATCAGTAAAAGATTACAGCGATAACACGCATACATGTGGTGTTATCAGCCAAGGCACAAATGATACGTTCAAAAGATTGAAATTCAACAAATGTCAAATTGAAAATCAATTTAGAAAAATGTCACAAAGGTTTAGTAATGTTTCAAACGATTCAATCAATCAAATTGTATTAGAAAATACACCCAAAACAACATTAAAAGCAAAAAGTATACATGGAAAATATTTTTAGAATTTTGTTCGATCAGAAAATACGAATTGAATGGAGAGTAAAACATTATCTTAGCGAATACACCTCAATATTGATAAATACCTACAATTTTGTCGTAGTGAAAGCTTCAAGCGTGTTGCTTAAAGTTTCAGCAGTCTGTATGACAAAATTATCTCGGTATTATCAATGCTCTAGGTGTATTATAGGTGAAAATATCTTTATACTTAGGTTAAAGTGTAATTTTTTTTCTAAAACAGGTGATGTAAACGAACAAAGAAAATTGAGCATCTAGATTACGATATATGTCAACGAAAAATAGTATTTAATTACATATTTTTTATAGGTATTTTTTAAATTATTGGTTAATTACAGTAAAATGGCGACGTCTTTATGAAAAAAAATTAAGGCGTACATTGCCTGTGTGATAACGACATATGATACAGAAACAGTTAAAAAATACTTTGGTTAGAATTTTTCATGGTTCTGAGATAAAATATGACCCATTTAAAATGGAAACACCTTTATAACTTTTTTATTTTTTGTGTCACTTGTACCAAATTTTACCAAAAAATTAGGGTCTACTTATGGTCAAAAAAACAGTCGCCTCTTTCAAATGCAAAACCACCTGCGGTACCAAAATAAATGGAAAAAAATAAGGAAATCATATTAGGCATTTTTTTATCGAAAAACTTTATTAATGAAAGTTGTTTAGAATTGTCCAAAAACCTAGAGTCCAAAATTTCAGCAATATTAAAAAATATCATATAAAGTCAAGTCCGAAAATATCATTTTAATTGGTTTTTTTCTTTAGAAAATCGTGCCATGACAATTTTGTTTGCAATTAAACGCAAGCTGTCAGGTAGTTGTCAAATGATTTGTACTTTTTTTAATTTTGTCGAAATTTTGGACTCCAAAAACAAAATTCAATATTTTTAAAATTGCTGAAATTTTGAACTATAGGTTTTTGAACAATCCTGAACAACTTTCATTAATAAAGTTTTCCGATAAAAAAATGCCTAATACGATTTCTTTATTTCGTCCATTTATTTTGGTACCACAGGTGGCCTTGCATTTGTAGAAAGTGAATGTTTTTTTGGCCATAACTAGATCCCAATTTGCTTTATGGTATTTTGGTAATATTTGGTTTAAGTCGGACAAAAAATAAAAAAGTTATAAAGGTTTCTCCATTTTAAATGGGTCTCACTGTATGTAACATTTAAATCAAATACTTCGTTTTCTAAATGTTCGGACGCCATTTTTATTTTTCCATATCACCGACATTATTAATTTTACAGAAATTATGAAAAAATAATCTCCTTCCTCATTTTACAAGCTTTCTTTTCCTATTTACAAGCATTTTTTCTAAATGTGATACTTTTCGAGTTATTTAACGGAAATCGTTTTAAGATCCCAGTTTTCTCAAACTGATATTGTAATTTTAAAGTCGTTATCACTTAAAGTCTATCAATTTATATAAAAAATTACACAGAACCTTTTTTGCTTAAAAGTTGATTCTGCTTCAGTTCCAAAGGTTATTTTCTTTTTTGAGTGCCATTTCTCAAAAGGGACTAACACTAATGCCAAAGGAAAAAAAAAACAAAGCCAAGAAAAGTGTTGTACAGAACTACTGAAAAAAAAACTAAAAACGTATTGACACAAATATTGTCCAGAACGTTATGACATATGGCGGTGAGGTATGCGATATTGAATGGAAATTGATGGTCAACAGACTGGATTCTGTCAGAATGAAGAAAGAGGGAAAGGCTCCGAGTGGCTGGAGAGATATCACTGGGGAAGCAACGAGCAACTTTAGAATAGAGCGATACTTATGTTAAAATGAGACCATTGAAACAGCAAAGTTATTCGGTGTAAGTCTACACGGAAAAGAAAATTTATTTAACTTAAAGAAAATCTCTTGAATCCAAATCCTGTCTTTAAATCGACAATGTATCCCTTGGAATGAAAATGTAAATTCATGCAGTTTTTTAATTTGATATGTTTAATAATATTAAATATAATCCATTTTATAATAGATCGAAAACAGAAGAAAAAATTAGAAAGTCCATATTTTGGGAAGATATTCTCGAGTAGAAGCGTCATTTTAAGTGAAATACCACATCTAATAGGCACTTGTTTTTTGCCTTTATCTACCGATGATCTCTTATGATAAAATTGCAAAGGAATAAAAGTATTGTGAATTGAATTAGGAAGTTTCCATTTTTCTCATTTTCTCGTAATAAATAGTCGTAAAAATCTAAAAAATATCTGTAAATTTTTTTAAAAATTATCTCTATAAATAAAAAAGTTATGGTCCTTCCAAGTTTAAAATGCTGCGATCATCTGGGCTGAGGCTCGATTACGTCACAATACATGATTCCGCCAACAGCGAGCGGGCGCGGGCATCTTCATACTCGCTAGCAGGCACCGGCAGTTTATAGCCAGCTTGCATTTGAGAGCCGAAAAAATTGCTAAAACATGCAATCTTGACACGTTTATATTTTTCGAAAAACACCATTGGGACGGCCGTATGATGTCGCGACGTAAAGAGGAAGTCTTCCAGATAAACCTGATCGTAAATTGCACGGCGAAATTCGAAAATTCGTGAGTTTTTCAGATATCGAGATAATTTTTTTTTTGTTTGACTAGTTATCTGAAAGACTACTAAATGAGGTTGAATGTACAAGATATTTCTAAAATAGTAAACTTCCTAATTCTCTATAAAAAAATACCCTACAAGTGAGTAATTTCTTTTTAGTTTCCATGTAATGGAAGCATGAACCGAGGGTGTAGTTTGAAGCGAGCTGTGAAAAATGCGCTTACAGTATTTACCGATTACGACTCAATTTTAATTTCAGTGTCTTTAATATATTTTTATAGTACTGGTCTTGAGCAGTATAATGGTTTTAAATAGTTTTTCTAAAAAAAAAAGCAAAATTGTTTAAAAAAATATCACAAGACCTTTCAGGGTGTATACCAATTCAGAATTTTGCAAATCCCCGACTTTTACAGGTTTACCAGGACTTTTCAATCAAAAGTTTCGGAAATGTTTTCTGCTCGAAAGCGAGGGGGATGGAAAATATTTTTTGACGTGCGGAGGGGCGCAAGATGGAAGCAACTTTGGATGTAAGTAGTTTTAATAAATTTTTCCTGACTTTTTCATAAAGGACCCCGCACATTTTTATGTAAATTGGCTTACAGTCAAATTGGCTGAATTTTTAATATGTTGTGGATTTTGACTTTCTGATCAAAAGCTCTCATTGGTCCAACTCGATCCTATTTCTAGTTTCCGAGATACATCAAGAAATGTACAAGAATGGATCTCTTGTACAATTAAAAAAAATTCGAATTCATTATTTTTTTCTTATATTTTTTATTGTGATACGTTCTAATAGCCCTTTATAATATTTTGCACTAAAAACATTTCTTGTTTTAATATGCGTAGAAAAAAATTAAAGTTAGAAAAATTTTGGCGAAGGCGCCGGAAAATCTAGACAAAAATAACAAGTGAAAAAAATATTCGATAAAATTGGCTAAAACATTTTTTACATAAAGTATGTGCTTCCTGATCAAAAAACTTTAATCTAAAAACTTTCTGAAATTGCTCCATTGACCTCTAATACCCCATCAATAAATTAAAAGTTCGACAAGACACAGAATTTTACAAGAATTTATAATTATATCTCAGAAACTAGACATAGACACAATTTACATAAGAACTGTGCGGAGTCTTTTATAAGTTCCCTGACTTCTCCCTGATTTCCCTGACCAAAATCAAATTGCCTGACTTTTCCAGGTTTTCTCTGTTTTCCATAAAGTATACACCCTGCTTTTCTACAGCGTTATGCACAATTTGCCAAAACGAATTTCCCTGTATAGGTAATACAATTATTTGCAATAAGAGCTGCAGATGTAATGAATAATACTAGACGTAGTTAATTAAAGTTGACAAAGCGCTCTTTATACTGTCAGAAGTAATGTATTTAATAATAATATTCCATAACATTGACAATGATCTCTTACTCTGACAAATACTGAACGAAGAATTCCCCAAGTACAACATTTTTCTATTATTCTAGGAAACGAAAAAACTGTGGTAGTTTCATAGTCTCAACTTAAGTGGACAATGCGACAATTTAAAGAAGTTACTTCATACCAAAAGTATGACAGACATTCCTCTAAACTGGCAACAAAATTAATATTGAATGTATGAAATAAGACAACAAATGTGTGAACCATTTTGCATGCTTTCACTGATTTAACTACCGATTTTTCAAGAAGGCCTCTAAATAAACCAGTTCTGCCACACTTTACCTCTACATTAAGAAGCGACGACTACAGTTGTTGCATTGCGTGTTATTTATTATGTTCATCCCCACTGGTATTATATTCCAGATTGCTATTGACTACTTACTTATATCACGTTAAAAATATGATGAATTCAATAAAATGTTGCTTTCAATCAGCCAAGTTACCTTTTTTATTTCTCAAATGGCTCTCTTTACATAGAATTCAACTAAATTATAAGTAAAACATTTTTTATGTAATTGAACATGGTTCACTACATGAACAGAATTTAATTGCGTCAATCAATAAACCAATTTATTCAATTTAGAAATGTCTTAAACTGAAGCAAATAACTTTCAAAGAACCAAATTTACTATTTAAATTACACGACTTTTCTCTGTTCAGATAAATAAATTGGTAAATAATAATTAGTGAGATTATAACCCACATTCAAATTTGTACATATACGCCTACTTCGGTAATAAATGACGTTTATAGCTCATTTGATATATTACTATGGAATTGTTACTATTGTGTGTATTTCGGAATACTTTGACTATTGCCTGTTAGAAAATGATATCACAAAGCAAACACATTTTAGTTGTTAATTATGTAAAACCTAGGATAGAAACTACAAGGTAGGCCAAATACTCGGAAAAATATCGGAAAATCTGTAGTAATAACCGACAGTATGAGTTGGTTCAGTGAATGTGAGAGGACATTTTATTGCAATAAAAGTTAACAATTAAGTCAATATCTCAAACGGTTCCAGAGTAAACGTGCGCACAAAGAAAGTTACAGACCGACAGACAGACAGACATTCTAAGCCTATTTGAACAATAAAAATTTTTAAAAATTTATTTGTCGTTACTATACTTCCACTGGATGTGGAAGTAATATAATATTTGAAATCCTCTACCCCAAAAACCATAAAACGATACCCCACATCGGTAGTGGGGTGGGGGTGGTGATAGGCGGTAGTGGGGGGTGGATGAAGTAAAAAATATTTTGAGGTTTTTGGTTCTTGTACACAGTCCACACACTAAATCACAATCTTTTCTCATCCCCTTTAATAATGAGGTGGGGGTGGTAATGGTGGCTAATGCCAAAAAATTTTTTGAGACCTTAGCTTCTCTTGTATATACTAAATACCAATTTTATGGACTCTTATCTGCTTCATTTACCTATTTACCCCCACTGACCCCCTTTTACCCCAATTTACCCCCCAAACCTTCGACGGAACAAGATGAAAATATAATCTAGTTCCAGATCTTGTTAAAATACATACGTGTACCAAATTTCAAGTCAATATCTTAAATGGTTCCAGAGTAAACGTGCACACAAAAAAAGTTACAGACAGACAGAAATTTTTTTTTCACTCAAACTTAAAATCTCGACGTTTCATGACATTCTAAGCCTATTTGAACAATAGAAATTAAAAAAAAAATTTTGTCGTTAATATACATCCACTGGACGTGGAAGTAAAACTATCCACTCGCTATACCATTAACCACAAAAAATTAATTAAACAAATTACATACCGAGAATATTGTGATGTTATTTTTCTAATAATTTACAATTGTTACGTAATTGGTAAAATAGATTTTTTCTCTCCAATTTTCCTTAGATACTCGAATTTTCATAAGAAAATGTAGCACTTTATAAAATTTAGTGTTTTGTGCAAAGCCATTACAGCACTAAATTTTCTCGCTAATGAAATGATTGCACTTGTTTTATCTGCTGAGTACGGAGTTAAACTTTCTAAATTGATTGTACCTATTCTAGTAAAATAGCTTCCAAAGGGAATTAAACACTTTTAAATGCATTTAATAAAAATTACAGATAGGAGTGCAACTCTTCTATAATACCTATACTGTACATATTGTAGAAAATCTATTTCGACCAGCGCAATATAATAAATTATTGTTAAATTCTTTACCGATTCTCTTTCTTCCATCTTTATATTCCCAAAGTGGTTAAGGAAATATATGGCGACCGATATTAAACAAACGTAAAACTTTTATTTTCTTATAAATTTAAAAACACAATTTATTAGACATATTGAAAAAACTTTTTGCATTAAAGAGGCAGCAGAATCTTAAAATACTTTTCTTATTAATGTTCTTTCTTTTAACCTTCAAGTATTATTTAATGTCACTTTATTAATTATGGAATGGGTAAACATTTTTGTTAATCAAACTTTTTTACAATTTCTAGTTAGGTGTATAATGCTGGATATGTTGGTTATCTAAGTAATTCATTGTTAGTCTTTTATACATGAGGCGTATTATAGCTTGTGACGCCATAATCAAATATTTATTATCTCGATCGAAGCTTTACCTACATATATATTTTTATATATTTTTTGAACGCATAGCATTTATTATTTTTATTGATTTCATTGATATTTTTTTAGCTTTAATTATTAAATAATACATCTTTTAAATTGAAAGATATAAGCTGGAACGTAAGGATTAGAAAATGTATATTGATGACAAGTCTAATATTAATTAATATTAGAAATACTTATGATAATTAATAATGGCATAAAAATTATTGTACTGACAAGGCCTTCAAAGCGAATTATAATTTACGTTTTACTATTATAATTCCATTAAAAATAGCATAATATAATTAATTGCTAACTTTATAAAAATGAAAAAGATTCTTACATCGATAGAAAGTTTTGAGGGGGTGCTAAAGGGTCATTAAGGTCAGATATGATATATATCTTTATACAAAGTATCATAGATCTTAAAATATCGGAATTTTTAGATATTGAACTCAGCAGGGTCAAAGACTTGACACCTCGACTTTCACATCTGGGCAGTGTTACCCGCATTGCATTATTTGTCGGGCTAAATCCTAGCATAAATGAGGGCTACACTGAAGAAAAACGGGCTAAAATTAAAAAATCAAACACAACTAGAAGTACAAAGCCGGATAGACCCAGTCTAAAACAGGCTTCAGAAGGAGGAATCCAAAATTTGGGGCTACGAATTTTTTTTGATGAGTGAGGAAAAAACTACGACAATTTTTTTTTAATGAGCGGGGAGGGGGATACTGCGGCGATCTCTAAAACGGACTAAAATTCGCACCGTGTTGCTAACGTGCTGAAAGTTGCAAAAAGGGGCTAGAAAATGCACGAACGAGCTGACGCTGGCAACACTGCGTCTGGAGTCCAATGAAAGAAGTTGTTTATGAGGCTCAAATAACTGATCGCGACTACCTTATCAGGGAGTCTAATGAAACAAGCGCAAGAATTAAGGAAGAAATGGTATTAGGCGTTACCACCACCGAAGTGACAAAAAGATCACGTGGATTTGTGGATGTCAAAAGAATTAAACTGTTCCTAATTGTTTGTTTATTTCATTAATTTTAAACATCAATCAACAATTCTTGTTTTATAAAGCTTCTCGAAATATCACCATACTATAAAATAATTGGTAATATAAATTGTCGATGACAACGGTTTAGTTACCTCTATATACCCCTTAAAGAGTTTAACTACTTTAAAATACACACTTAAACAAAATAAAAATGTATTTTTAATGGTTAATGGTCAAAAATTTCAAATGGCGGGCTCTATATAGATTAACGTTACCATTGTTTGGTAAACTTATGTAACTCTAGGTCGCTCTAAGTTTTATAACAAGTGGTAGAGATATAACTGTTACCTTTAAATAACTCTTATAGACCTATTATAGGCGTTTTATATGCCTTTGATCAAGTAACGAGAATGTTTCCGCAACCCTTATAAACATTATTTCCATGTTTCTCTTTAGGTGCTGGTGGTACATTATTAAGTGATAAAATTGTTGATTGTAGATTGAAACAAGCTAAAAACGTACTCTTCGCCTGTTCACTGAACTTTTTATATAATTGTTACACATTCTATAGGATGCTCTTCGCGATTGTTTGTAAATAATGTTAGTTTTAGACATTTTTAATTTTATAGTACGGACTTAGTTAGTAAAAGACTCAGTGTAAAATAAAGTAAAAATAAAAAAACTGTACCATATTCCATTTGGGTTTCGAACCCGGGACCCTTGGATTCCGAGTCAAAAGCGTAAGAACTACTCCACCACTTAACACGTAAAAAACGTAAATTTTTACATTATAAGAGACGAGCTAAAATTATATTTCCACGGTTGTATATTACATTATAAAATGTATATTTGTAAAATATAAAAATATTTAAATATTAAAATGAAATATCATTTCACCAGATTTCTATTCAATTACAAAAACATAAAAAACAAAAAATTTTTTTTTTTAAATTTAAATCATTAATAAAATTTTCAAAAACAATAGGGTTCTTCCTCTAGCCAACACTAACTTACTCTCCAAATTTCAGTACAATCGGATGTTTCTTTCTTGAGTTATCGTGCTTACAAGAAACGTGACGGACGGACGGACAGACGGACAGACGGACGGACGGACGGACGGACGGACGGACGGACGGACGGACGGACGGACGGACGGACAGACGGACATTTTGAAAGCTGTTCAGAATTCGTTCACTAACACAATGATATGAAATTTTTTTCTCTACGAGCGATATTTACGATTTTAGAAATGTGCCGATCAAATACAATATACTCTTCGTTTTTGCGAAGAGTATAAAAAGGAGCTAGATGACTGGCCTTTACCACCGCGACCCCCGTGGATCTATTGTAGCACTCTTAATCTAATTTTACTTAAAGCGGCTTATCCAGCTTTGTCTTTTGTATCAGACTCCGTAACCTTGATAAGAGCTCCTTGGTACAGCTCTCTGCCATTGGCTTTTCTTCGCCAAGTATTTGGAATCTCAGTCTGGCTAAGCCTTTGCAATGGCACAGCACATGTTCTGAGGTTTCCTCTTCCTCTTGACCAGAATCTGCATGTTGCATCCTCTGCCAGGTCCATTAGACTCATATGTCTTTTAAACCTACAGTGTCCTGTTAGAAATCCCACCATTATCCTAATGGCCTTTCTATTTTGGCATGGTAGGCCTTCCGTGAATGTGCTGATCGTTTTTCAATGAACTTTTTGGCCTCTCTCTATAGCATGTCGTGGGAAAATCTTCATCTCTTTTTCTTCTCTTTTGCTTATGGAATATACCTTATATAAAAATATGTAGATATTATAGAGACTCTCAGACATTTGAGTAAGCCAAAATTTTACTGCGATTCTTTCTGGACTGTATAATTTGCAGTTTTACCTTTAAAAAAATAGAGCACCACCAATGTAACAAATGTTTTAGATTTTCAATAAAGAACATATTGTTTTAGCCTGTTTCTTAAAATTATCTCACTTTCATTAAAAATGCATACAGGGTGTTGCGACAAGTCAATTTTTGAAAAAAGATGTGCTGCATTGCATTTTTGAATCTTTTATTCTACATTTCTCTCAACAATACAAATATGGTGTCCAAAGATATATAAAAAAAATATGGCTTAAAATAGCCAAATGGACACCATTAAACCATAATAAGTAAATTTTAGTATTTTCGTAGCTGGATGGGCGCAGCTTAAAACCAGCTAATTGAAAAAAAAAATTAGTATGCCTATGAATTCTCAGAAACCTCTATATAAATTTGAGAAACATTACTGCGCAAACATGTGTATAACTTTTTCGAGCAGCTTACTACGGGTGATGATAATCTGCCGCCACTGCAACACTCTTTACATGTATAACTTCCAAGTTCTAGCCAGTAGACTTATATTCCATTTCATTTACAATTTAGTTTCTCACTAAACACCAAAGCACATCACAAACACCTCGATATAATAATAAGAGTAACCCTGGTTACAAATTTGAAAATTAACATAACATAGTTTTATTACAATGTTTTTGAATACAAATAATCCACAGATTGTATAGAGGTAACAGCTATTATTATGGATACAGTAAGTTGTATATTTATCACAACAAACACCTATATAGAAACAGAACACTACTGGTTTTATAAATTGGTAATTACCATTATTATAAAAACTCACTATATAACAAATAGTAACCGTTACTAGAAGTGATGTAAGTTGGTTATCGAAAACTGAGGGATGAAGTATCACCCCTCGGATCACATCAGATTGGCTGTGGGTTACCTCGGATCGCCCCCAATACCTTATTATATTTCACCCTGGATCGCCTTTAGATCGCCCTGGATCGCCTCGGTAAGGGACGAAGAATCGCCCCGTAACTTACCCCTCGTTGGTGATGGAAACGTAGCCTAAAGCTCTTCGACCTTTTAGTAATTTTACATACCCACTATAAAACGAATTAGTAACCTTAAAAGCCTTCAATATAAACTCTTATAAAAACTATCAGTTATTTAAAGTAATGAACATTTTTCCAAACGCTGTACTTAGATTTCCTACCTAATAAAATTGTACTATTTGCAGGAATACGTTTTTTTATTGAATTCATCATACACCATTGGGAAGGGGATAAAACAAAGAAAATTTTTAAAGTGATATGAATATATTCAATGTGTGCTATTTTTGAGAAAACCAATTAAATGTCAAATTTAATTCCACAGAAACGAATTCAAACACTTCGTTTGTATACAAATTTTTTTATAATCCCATCTCGAATTCTTTTTGTATTGTTTTGAGGAAGTGCCCACCATTAGAAAAAGAAAATGTAACATAGATAATACCTCTCAATATCGCAATAGTATAACGATATTGTTTATTAATAGGAATTCCAAAATTTGTAATATTTTTTATAATAGTACATATTATGGTCATATACTTGGCGTACTTGGCACTATCTACCACAACCTTAAAACTTTCTATCAATTCCAAACACTCTGTATAATTCAAAATTTAGAATATTTTACGTAGATAATTTGTTTCCATAGGTACTGATTAAATTTTACTCTTGAAGGCTTGGCTATTAATAAACAAATTGGACATGTCTTAGATAGCCTGTTGTTTTTTATTTTGTGAGTGTCTATGTCAAGTACTTTTTAATTTGTCGCATTATAATTACATAGAACAAGTTTCACAAGTTTCGAAATTAACCACATGATTTACTTTCCAAGAATGTTTCAGTTTGTTAACGAGTTTGGAAAAGAAATATAATTAGACACTTTATTTTAATTCTGAAGCCGTGCATTTATTTTTCCAGACTCATATTATCAGAATTTTAAGGAGTTCTGATAATACATCCCGTACTACCGGGGATAATACTACCTATATCCTCGAATATTCTCCTCGTTATCTTGACATAATGTTTTTGAGGACTTGCATATAGGTAGCTATACGAGTGGTTATCTACATCGCCAATTAAACTAAACGTAATTGCAGAACAGAATTAAAATTATTTATGTAACCGAGATAAGTGCTATTATTAATAGAGCTATTAATACCCAAACTAATGAATAACTTAGACATTCATTTAAATTTTGCTTTTTAATTTTAAAACCCTAATATCTGAATGAGCAGCAGAACCATATTTCAAACGAGGGTAAATCACAAGGCGATTTTTTGTCCCTTACCGAGGCGATCTAAAGGCGATCCGGGACGATCTAAGGCGGATCTAAATACGATCCGGGGATATAAAGGGGCGATCTGAGGCGATCGGAGATAATATACAAGTGATGCAAGGCAATATTGAGGTAATCTGGAGGCGATTCGGGGGGATTTTTCATCCCGCAGTTTTCGCGTGAGTTACTCTTCGATTTCAAACTTTATTAAAGCCGAAATGATAATAGTGGTTCTGAATGTACCCATAAACTTGGATATTGGGGAAATAAATGTCGTTTGTTTCGGGGATAATTCTACAATTTGGAGGCCTTAAACCACCTGCTTCTTTCTTAGCAGCGAAGTGAATAATGCGAACACACATTTTTGATACATAAACGACTGAAAATGTGGAAATATTCATTCTATTCATTGAAATTCTTGGATATCGAATAAAAGATTTAATTGACATCAGTCCTTTTCTACCAAAATCAGTACTTTTTTGCTTCGATATCAGTAATTTTTATCCACTGGCAACGTTGTTCCTTGGGCTCAGTTGAAATTGAAATTTTATATCATTGTGAATTTAAAGTGACATATGAATTCGATTCCAAGAGGTATGTAATACGTGTTGGATAATTTTTATTTTTTGGTTGGATTACTTACTTACCACATCTCCAGAACACCAGAAAAATTTGAATAACATTTAAATAACATTTGAATAACATTTTCTTAAGGTTTTAGTGGATTTCCCGATACGTCCCAATAAAAACAGCTTTAGATTATTTGAAAGCACAATAATATTTACCGCATGTCGTCACATTTTCGAAAAAATATGCTATATTTGAGACCTCGACTAGCTACATTTGCGCCCTGATATAAAACTTTTCCCATAAGCTTTTTATAACCTTTTTTATTCGATATTTGAACTTAGTCTGTTATGAAACGGATTTCTGCACACTTTTTTTTCTACTATGATGATTAAAAATTTTTGTCTGGTTATAATATACCTAGTGGATTAAATCAAATATGTGTAATAAGAGCTTTCCTAACAAAGCAAGTATTTTACGATGCGAACGAATACTTGAATTGCAACCTTGACAGTGAACTTTTTTTAGCCAAACTTTGAATGTATAAATATTTTTAAGATATCTAAATGTAGACGCTTCACAATGTGATACGTGATATGTGATACTTTATGTTCTGTGTTTCTTATTTTAAGATGTTTAATTTTTTGCATATTATGATCTATATGTTTTTATAGAATTATATTTATCAAAGCTCTCTGATATATACTTGTGTAAAATATATAATATGTTAATAACACCAATAAATAAATAATTTGAATTTGAACTTGAATTAGACAAATTTATGAATTCCAATTTGCTAAGAATCGAGCCAAGAATGGATAAGACAGGTCAAAGATTGTACAAAACATGATAACTACTTAAATAAATTAGACAGAAGTATATAGTACAAAATAACAAAGTACATTAATAAAACAGAGTGATAATTAATTAATAAAATAGAAATAAGACTTGGTGGCAATTTTATTAATTGACGACACTTTGATATAAGATAATGTTTATATAATTTATTATTTTAAGAGGTTTATCTATTCGTTGAGGTCAAAGAAGTCCCCTAAGGTATAAAAACAATTATGTGTGAGAAATTTTTCTGAATTTCTTTCAAGGTTGTGGATGCTATTTTGTATTTTTATTATTTGTTTTAGTTTATTGTAGATAGTGACATCAATAAAGTAAGAACTCTCCCGGAATGGTTAGATTATAGCGGAATTATATGTTTCATTTGTGAATCTGAAACAATCTCCAGATATCATAATACTGGAGATTGTTTCCTAATGTAAAATTACTTTTGTTTTCATACATGAAGGTGCGTGCAGCTTCAAAAATTAATGTGGATGTTAGTATTACAATACTAATTTCTGTACAAATTGATCTGTATGAGTCTAAAGGGCCAAGGGAAACGAACAATCCTTTTCTGATGGATAAAAATTCCTGATGCGGAACTAGAACCATTAAGAATCGCTATGTGTTTAGGGTGGCTATAGTCAAGGATAGAGAGTACACGTTAATTAACTGAGCCCGAGGGAGAACATTTTTTTAAGTTTCTAAATACAAAAAAAAGCTTAATTTACTACTTACTCGACTGATATGATTCTCCCTTGTTAAGTTTTCGTCAATCATAATAGGAATAGAATACTGTATTTGAATATTTCTATAGCTGATAGAATGTCTTAAAGTTAAGCTAAGGTTGTCCACTGGCTCGAAATTAGAGTTGGCATGATTTAAGTCAGTTGATTTATTAAATTAAAATTATAATTTATATCAAACTCGAATTTTTTAAAACATTTCGAATAATTAAAATAAAGTAAATGAACATTCCAAAAAATAAATACAACAAAAACATTCTTATACTTAACAATACGAACAGTACAATACAAAAATATAACTTGAGTTTAAGTGTGTTTCACATGTTCTTTGCAACATTTGTATAAATTAAGGTAAATTAAAAGTTAAAACAGATTCGATATTACGTGATGCGATAAATAATTTACCTTGCTTATAGTGAAAAAGATAGAAATTGGTGACTTTAAAACAATCTGTGCATTACCTAGTAGTAGAAAAATCAACAAAATAGCTGTGTAAAAAGAAGCAAAAAGGAAATACTCGAAAAATTATGATTTTTAAAATGTATCTTATTTAAATCAACGGTTTATTATTTTTTTATAAAAATCAAAATTTTTTCACCCTACGAAATTATATATAAATATGTTTTTGTACTCTTCACAAATACCAAAACGAAGAGTATATTGCATTTGATCGGCACATTTCTAAAACAGTAAATATCGATTGTAGACAAAAAATTTTCATATCATTGGGTTAGTGAACGAATTCTGAACAATCTTCAAAATGCCCGCATGTCCATCGCTCAAGTTTCTTCTAAATACGATACCTAACTTAAGAAGGAAAGTCTGATTGTATTGAAATTTTGACAATACGTTAGTGTTAGCTAGAGGAAGAACCCTATTGTTTCTTAATAAAATTGATGAGTAAATAAAAAAGTTATTAATTATTTAAATTTGAAAAAAAAATGTTTTTTTGATTTTTATGTTTTTGTAATTGAATAGAAATCTGGTATAATGATATTTCATTTTAATATCTAAGTATTAATATATCTTACTAATATACATTTGATATTATAATATCCAACCGTTCAAATATGATTTTAGCTCGACCATTATAATGTAAAAATTTACATCTTCGTGGTGGTGTTGTGGTGTAGTTCTTAGTTCTTACCACCATAGTAACAGTTCTCGAACGGGTTTTTTCATTTAGTTTTTCCTGAGCCAACAACCAAAATTTATTCAGTGCGTGTGTCCTACGCTAATTTATAGTGTAATTTTTAATTATGTTTAAGTATTTCTATGTATTATTTACAAACCAGATTTTTAATTTTAAGTCAGGAGTTTTAACTTTTTCCCTCAATTATTGTTCTAGCTGAACCGGACCTACCTTCCCCAACTCTACACTCACCACGAGCGCCGTGGTTCTTTGGTTGGCTCCTGGATAGTTCCGGGAAGATGCATATAACTATTAATTTAAAATAAAGTCCTCATTCTTCTGACTCGGAATCCGAGGGTCCCGGGTTCGAAATTCACATAGGTTTTGGTATCTTTTTCTAATTTTTACTTCATTTTACACTGAGTTTTTCACCAACTAAGTTCGTACTATAATATTAAAAATTTCTAAAATTGACGTTATTTACAAGAAACTGCGAAGAGTATTCTATAGAATGTGTAACAATTATATAAAACGTTCATTACATCGGCAAAGAGTATGTTGTTAGCTTGTTTTCTTTATATTTAAAATGACAATATTTTTAATTAAATAACTCGATAAAATTATGTTATAAGCCCAGATAATATATTTCGGAAAGCTTAAGGTGTCGATATTTTAAGGAAAACATCATCGGCATGCATAACTAATTTAAATTTAGGGTTATTTGAAATAACGCATTGTCTTCGATCATTTAGTAATAATATAAACAGCAAAGGCTACAACTTCAGAGACACCAATGTTCACTCTTTTCTCTTTAGAGAAATATTCACCTAATTTTGCAATTAATTCTTTGTCTTTATATCCCAGAATATAACCTGAATATTTTGTCTGACTTATCATCGTCCTTTTTAAATTCATATTTGAATACTTATTTCTTTCGTTTTTATAGTAAAACTGAACAATTACGTGATTCTTGACCAATTTTTTAAGAAATAGTTCTAGATATGCTGGTGAGATATGTAGCCTTTGGTAATAATCATACCTCGAAGAGTAATAATAATTATTACACTAAATAGTTACTTTGTGTAAAGAAATATTCATATGATTTTTAGAGAGATCGGATATCTTAAACATTTTATTTTAGCCACCAACAATGCATGAGAAGACTATTTTCTGGGTATCAAAGATTCCATTGGATAAAAAATACCTAGGAGACTACGTACATATTGCTATCATCGCAATGTTAAAAAAATATTGATCGATTACTAACAGCACTATCGTCATTGTTACAAAATTAAAAAGGAAATCGTTGAAATAAATGAACTACACGTATTAAAAAGTGACACATGTATCCCTACGTTTTCTTAACCCTTCCTTAATTAAGTATACTTATTTCTATTTTTACTGGCCGCTTGTCTAATTTTTTAAGTAGCAGACACAACATTAATCTTATAGTTGTATAATTTACTTCTATGTGCTGAAATCTATGTATTTGAATACCTATCCCTTTTAAAATTGTTTATAAAATATCACTGAGTAACTACGTCTTGATTGACTAATATCTTTTACATAAAACTTGAACTTTCCAAAGATCCCTGATTTGTAGTGAAATTAACGAACGTTTTAAAAATCTTCCTTTTGCAGAGCAAAGTATATTGCTCACAGAGTTTCCGTTAGATAGTTGAAGTTGTTTTATTTTCAGCCGAGTTCTTGGGATAACTCAGAGTTTTACTCTTTACACAGCGTTTATGTTGTAAGTTTTCATGTCCATTAATATTAGGAAACATTGTAAGAAGTTTAAGGGTTTAGTAAAATTTTATGTCCCATACTTCAACTAGGCATATCTTAGGAGGAAGTTGAAAGTACCTATAAGTTATATTAAATAACTTAGCTTATAGCTTTACCCATATGAAAATTCTCAAAAGACAAAGCTAACCGATGCAGAATTAATTTTCAGAATTTTTATAGGTAGATGCACTGAGATACATATATTTTCTAATAATTATTTACTTATAATAATAAATCAGAAACAGCCAGATACTCTTTGACATTGTATGTATGGTACGCTGTACTGGTAAAAATTGAATATCCAAATATTTAATTCTTTAACATCGCAAACGCGAATTAACCTTTCCGTTAATTAGATGACCCTAGGTGTCTTTTGAATATTAAATTGTTCATATTTTGATAAAAAGCGTAAGGGTAGTTTTTTTGTAGTCTGTCTTTATGTTGAGAGGACGAATGTAGATATGTAAATATCAGACGCCATAGATATAAGATATTTAGTTATGGCCACTTTATAGAAAATGAACTCGAAAATTGTCTATATTGGAGAATTTGATGAATTTATAGAATTCATGTTTAATTCATACGTAATTGTTACACATATAAATTATTATCCGTTTTTCCTTATCCCTATATCTCCCTATATATCAAAACATTGTTGCAGCCCATTTTTATGGTGAGTCGGTGTCGAATTCTCTTATATCTTATTATCAGTCTATTTTACACTTTTCAACGTCCCCATCCACAAAAACTAGAAGGTAACTCCTACTAGTCCAAAATTAAAATAACACTAGATCTTCACGTTTTGAGACACGAAAAAGTGGTTTTCAAAAATGTTTATGTGTACGTATGTGTGTATGTTTGCATATGATCATGACAACGCCGAAACTAGAAAATCAATTTTGACGTTCGGCAGAAGGGTAATATTGGTGCCATACATGAACTGAAAAGATTTTTGTGCAAATCGGATGAGGTTTAATGCCCTTTTGGAACAAAGCTTTTCTTATTTCTTCAACATAATGTCCATTTTTAACAGGCTTCAAAATGTTTAAAAAAGGAGAATGTTTTCCTTATTGTATTATTCAAAAGTAGATGTTATTCTTATTTCAATAATATATCACACTTCACTTTTTTCCGTTCATTTTTCGTCAAAAAAAAATCGTCTCAGTCCCACGACGCGCGACAGTGGATCGTTAAGGATAAGATTTTGCGGAGTGAGAGGGAAATATGCGTTTATTTTCGATTTATTAGAAATATTTAAAAAACCAAACATTGTATAATCTTCAAAACTGCTTTAGATACTTGCCGAGATACTTGCTATTGTTCCAACGAATACAACTAGGTAAATATATGTTTTATTGTAAATTTCTGTTATATTTTATACTTGAATATTGTAATTTCAATGAAAATAGTTCCTAATTTCATTAGAGCATGGCATTTAACTATAAGTATAGAAAATTTATGATAAAAACTGTATATGGTTGTATTCCTGAGAGCAATGGGAAGTACCTGGGTAAAGGAAACTTTCTACTTGAAAGTTACATTTTTTACCTAATAAAGATGCTCGAATCCATTATCAATGGAAACTGCAATATATTTTGGGCACAAAATAATTTTCTCAACCGAGTCATACAAATGATTGAAGGACTGCAATACATTTGCCATCATTTGTCTTTTAGTGTCATGACACTGAACTACAAAAAATGCTACATTTTCTGTCGCCATAAAAAAATTTTCAAGCGTCACTTGTCTTCTGATTTTTCGACCGATCTTCTTACATGAAAAAATACCGATAGGGAGCTTAAATAGAATTTACGCAACAAATCAAAGTTTTATACATACATACTTAAGAAATATTCTAACGTCAAGCTTAATTTTATGTTTATTTGTTGGAATGTATGCTTCACGGAAGATAAATTAACATTTAGTAATAACTAGTATTTTAAGTGCAACCGCTAATTATAAACAGTTAATGGTATTATACATAATATACTTCTCCATAAAACGCGAGAACTATGCTGAGACAGAACCAACCAGAACCAACCACAAAACTAACAGCACTAACTTTCATTGCATTCACTGTTCTCTACTACTACGATTTTTTATCTTACAAACTCATTCTCGACTGAATAATTTTATTAAAATGATTTCAATTTAAAATGACATAATGCATAACGCGACTAATGCATGCACTTTTCGTCTGAATTTGGTACTTGAAAAACCTTATATTGATTTGAAGGTGTTATAAAACATAGCTTTTTTGATAGTTTACATCAACACAGTTTGAACAGTGCTTATCCTATACCGATATGGTCCAGAATTTCGTGTTGCTTTTTGGTGTGTTTGCCAGATTTCAAATAATTCTGCTTAGAAGAAATCGTCCACAGATATACATCATTAATTTTGCACATAATTTTAGGTGGCTTACTTTCTCCCCGGTTATTAAACTATTTGGTTGTAATTGTATAATAATACTTGGGTATAATCTCGGGTATAATAATCTACTAGCGATAGCAATTTTACAAAATTATGGTTTATTAAAATCTGATTAAAATTCTATAAGGTAAGTATGGTTCTTAAGTATTTTAATATCAGGCTGAGGGTGAATAATAATTTATTTATTTCAAAATTCTATACCATCCCGCTTTAGTTATGTAGTCGTTAAGTTAACACGATATGACTGGAATTTAAAAGTTGAGTTTGAAATTGTTCGCGTTTGTTTGAGGTTGCCTATTTGAGACTTACGGTTTTTGGAAAAAGTTGAAAAAATGATGTAATTGTTGCTTGAGACTTAATGTTTTTTGAAAACAGTCGAATGCTACATTTTGGATATGGTAGATACAATAGTAATATAATATCGATTAATGTTTTTGCCATAGTTTACGATCAACTGTAAAAGTTTGCGATATCCTTCATGCCTTCAATAGTTTCGTCAGTAGTACAGATTATCAAATGCCAAAGTCGCAAATTGCAAGCACTGCATTTTTAGTTTACCAAATATTTATTTAAAACATTTCCACAAGTGCTATAACTGTAAAAAGTATGAATATGCTGAGAAATCTTCATTTATTTCCATAAAAAAGATATTGTTCCAAACCTCTAGTCGAAAAATTCCGGCTTACAGAAGCCTCACAGAAGCCTATCAATACAATATTAATTATCGATAAATCTGGAGCTCCATATGAACGATATAAATTTGCAGATCTTTATTTCATATACCTAGCACTGTTAAAGGTTATTTATATTTTGTCATATTGTGTTTGATAAATTCGAAAAGTAAGAATGCTAGATAATCTCCAGATGAGATTTCTCTCTTGAATATGACACCTAATTAAAACTTGGGAACCTTAACTTCTTGTTGTTATACTAATGTGATCAGACTTAGATCAACCAGTATATGAAACGAATGAATGGTTTCTTTGAAAGTTATATGCTTAATACCCAAAATAATATTTTTTATTAATAATGTAAGTAGAAATACAAGATATTTATTTCTAATTATAAGTTTCACTTGATGAATCATGTTATTTCTTAGCGTGCAGAAAAATTAAATCAAGAGTGTTCTCAAAACCCCGAGAAACTATTGTTACATACGCAGGTACAAAACAAGTACCTACTTAATATTAAAATTGTTTAAAATCTCCAGCGAGTTCTAGCAGCTTTGAACATCTACAAAGATGAAGACGAAACCTTGCTAAAAATCTTCTCGACAAACTGCTCTTTCAAAGAAATCGAAAACTAAATTTTTTATTTAAATCACCAGCCAAATTTCCGAATATGCTGGTAAAAATAATTTACTCTTTCTTGATACCGATATGAAATCTTGGTAAAAATTTTCTCAACACATCCTTTCCAATAAAGAAAATTGCATCAAAATCGAATCACCCGTTGAAGAGATATGAAGCCGCATACAGACATACAGACACGTATGCCTCAAACTTATAACACCCCTCCTTTTTGTGTCGGTGGTCAGAAAATAATTCATCTTTTCATTATTTTTACTAATTTCACTTGACTTATCACCTTCACTTAAGTTGAACAGATTCAGATATGTTAATTAAGATATGTTAAATGTTCACACAAATTGCGAAATAAATTGTAAAAATTTCGAAAAAAGATATTAACGTAATTTAAAATTATTCCAATGACTCCAAGCAAAGGTAAATTTAAGAAAAAACATTATAATTCTCAATCGATTATAAAAGATCCATTGGTAAATCAAACTAGTTTTTTTATGCCCATTATTTGGAATACGCCAAGAGAAAAAGTATTGTAGTTTATGTTCAAAGAAAAAATATAAAGCTAGTTAATTTTTTTTATATAACATAACACATCACATCTAACACCAGATAATCAATTTTGATCATTCTTATTCATTAGAATTTTTTTGTAAATACCACACTGCTTGAACACGTTGACTGCCAGACCGATTTTGACCATCTTTCCTTATGTGCCATGTGTCCACCCATAAGGATGGACACTAGTTATTCAAATTTTGTTGACGTCAACCCAAGCGGGTAGACAACAAGATATTACTTATTATTCCATCTATCAGTAAATAGCTAAACTAATAAAATATTTGTTTTCAAAATACTATAATAGAGGTCATATTCTGTCAGACTGTGTCCATCCAAATGGATTTACAGTGATTTTTCAGACGTTTCATAACTTTATTTTTTGAACGATTTGTTGTTGAATATTAGTGGTTAAATATGAGTAATACGTCAAAAAAACATTTAGTTCGGGTTAATACAGACCGAAAGTCACAAATACCCTTGACGGAAAAAGAAGTTGCAGAAAATTATTTATACAGTAGTGAGGAAGAGCCGTTTAGAGAAAGCGGCAGTGAATATCAGCAGTCTTCGACAGAATCCGTCTCGACGTTCCATTCTGAAGATGGCAGTGTTTCGGATTTGGAAGACATTGAGGCTGAGGACAATTTGACTATTTATTCTTTGTTAAGCATACCAAAAACCGAAGAACGTGTTCGAACTCCTCGATTGGCAAAAAGAACGAAGCATTATTTAGAGAAAACCAAAGAGTGCACTAAGAGAAACACAAAAAGGTATACCACTTACTTTATTTTTTGCTTGACATATTGAGGCATTTATTTTTTATAGGACTATTCGCCGTTTTTACAAATGCTGCTACGAAAACATAGCAGCAACTTCTGGGCGAAAGGAAGCTAAGGGTAAAGGAAGAAAAGTTAGCATCTTCTGCAAATCATGCCCTGACAACCCTTTTTTGTGCTTATGCTGTTTCGAAGATTCGCACCAGAGATAATTATTATTCTTTTTTTTGTCAGTTAATAAATTTTATAAAAATGATATAGGTATTAATTTTGCTGATTACTTTACTATTTTTAATGTCGGTCTGTATGGGTGGACACCGAAATTTTCATTTAAAAAAAAATTACATGTCGACCCAATTGGGTAGACACCTAATAGTCAACCCTACAAACTTTTACATAAAAGACATTTTGATAGCTACCTATAAACTTCATATATGTTAACTAGAAGGGAAAATAGCGTCTTGGCAAAATTTGAATAATGTTGTCAAAGTGGTCTGGCATATGTGGAAAGGCTACTGTCCACCAAATGGGTGTGTGTGACAGTCAACGTGTTTTAAAAAAAGTTACTAAATTATAAACAAAATTTTGACTCAAACGGCCGGTTAACTAAACCCGAGACTGAACCTTATTACCTACGTAAATATCCGGATTGAAGTAGGTTAATCTTACATCAAAATATTTAAATATTTTTACACCGATCTCAATAGTTTCAAATAATTTCAAAAAAGCTCTTGAGAACAGCGATAATTTGAGAATCGAATACTTCTTGTATATATATTCAAATACAAAAAAAATATATCTGCTACATCAAGGCTGCCATATTATACAAATTCCATTCGAAACTACATAAACAAATTAAAAGCCCAAAATATGACTACAAAAGTACCCAGTCTGCATATATGGAACACTGGTTTCTAATTTAATATTTTACAAGATTACGAATCTTGTAATAATTTATAAACTAGCATTGCATGCATTGCACATACGTACGTTTGCATATATGAAATTTAAACGAAAATAGCCTAGATATACGTAGAACTGTTCACTCATATATACTTAGGTCATTGTTTCTGTTATTTCATAAAGGACATTAAACGATTTGAAGCTATTTTTACTTTATGATGTCCCTGTTTTAATTTACGCATTCTATTTTTATAATTTCTGTAATGTACAGTTGAAAATTCGGTTAAAGTTATAAATATGAATAGTCGCACTATTTTAATCGCAGACAAGATTGTTTACATAATTTTCATAATATTTATATGTCTTGGTATATTTTGATGCATGTTATTGTTTTCCTAAAAGTCTGCTTCATTATATCAAAATTGTTATTTGTATACATTTACATTATACCTGGACATAACCAAGAAAAACAGAACCATTTATCACTATCAATTTGTGTTGTACCTAACCCTCTATAACTTACGTACAATTGTACATAAGTATCACATGTCTAATTATTATATTATTTCAGGTGGTAGGTATTTTATTCGTCAGATTTTTCAGTCAAAGCTTCTTGAGGGCGAATCTGTAAGACTCGAAAATATTTTTCAATGGTACGTTAGAATCCAAATCCAAATAGCCAAGCACTTATTTTATGATTTCTATACAAACGTTTTTCAACACCCTCAACATTTTGTAATATCTCGACACTGTCTTTTTGACATTATCTGTAATCTATTCTAGCTCTATAAATATTTTCTCGAATTAAGTAATAAACATTAATTATTTATTTAAAAATCTTGCTTTAATCTGCCATGATTTAAACGACTCAAACTTTGCTATAAACATAAAACCTTCCATAAGGTTCACTTTACAAAATAAATTTATAAAAACCGGAGAAAAATATTTGTTGATTAGGTTGTAATAGCCGCAACAACTACGTTACTATTAGTGTTACAGCGCACGCTCTATTACCAGCTCTAGTAGTGTACAAACCTCGGGAAGAACTAGCAATCACAAAAAAATAAACAAATAAAAAGGTTTCTTTGATCATTAAATCCCATGCACCACCCTTCTAACGTTAATAATAAAAAGGTTTGTCGCACGTTATATTTTACCGAGTATTTTACGATGCACTTTACAACTTTTGTTCGACATGTTCGGGTTATTATTTTTGTAAAAAATATATCATGTGAAAGGAACTATTCGTTTGACTATTGCTAGGAAAAAGGTGGAAAGAATACCTTCTTAAAATTTAAGTTCAATATCTCTAATAGCAAGCGGGATGTTGAGTAAGTAAATTTATTTTTATTTTCATGTTTTTTGTAATTTTTTCAAACAAATGCTTTTTTCTCCAATTTCGCAATTCCGAATGAATTGGCGAACTCGAAATTCGAATCTGGCGGGAAATTTTACCAAATAGTCTAGTTTTCGTTTTTGTACATCCTTTAGTCAACCCCACCTTAGTGATTTCGCGACCGTGGATTCCCAACTAATTCTGCACATGTCAGATCCGAAATCACATCGTATCAAGAAATGCGAGACAAAATTCGATACGTATAAAATGAAGGGTGAATGACCACGCAAAATGGTTCACCTACGCTCTTTTATATATTAAATATATTATGTCTTCATAAGATCCAGTGAATAAAAAAACAGTACACAGCACATAAATTAGGCAATTCCCAAATGTAACGAGCAGGCATGTTCGTGTTCACAAAACTTCAGAGTCTTTAGTTCTCAGCCTCGAGCCTCGTTTTCCTAATATTCGTGTATATTTGGTAAACGTTTATAATATGAGAAAATAATTACTAGGTAAGTCTATAGTAAGTATATAGTTTTCGATTTATTTTAAAGAGTAGTTACCGAGAAGGTTTAAAGCAAGGTGTCATCTTGGTAGACGTTCAGAGGACAACACATCATCAACAAGAGTTAATTTTCCTTATGTACTTAGCTCTCTAATGTTTCAACCAATATCGATGTGGTCGAGGGGAGATTTTTCGTCCCTTACCGTGGTGATCCAGAGCGATCTGGGGGATCCGGAGCGATCCGGGGCGATTTAATCGCGAGTCCGGGGATATACAGGGGCGATCTGAGGCGATCCGAGGTAATATACAGGCGATCCGAGGCAATACTGAGGGATCCGGGGTAATCTGGACGCGATTCGGGGAGATATTGACCATAGAGAGAGGCGATATTTCGTCCCGCAGGTTTCGCGTGAGCTACCACTCAGACAAACGTGGTTTTCCTATATGATAATCAGAGCTCGTATTTCAGATTGCAATGCCAGAAAGGTGTTTTGTATACAACGTGGATTCCTCAGATTTACTTTGCTCAGTATATAAATTATCTCGTAAATTATAAAACTGCAAGTGTGTATCGACACACAATTTTGTATCAGCTGATTTTACGCTTTTTTGTTTACCAAAAAATTAGTTAAAATAGAATAATATTAGTAATAATAATAATAATAATAATAATATATTGTTTACAAATAAATTCATACTTCGAGGAATCTGTTATTTATTCTCTTAGAGACGGCCTTTTCATTCACATTATGTTTCCATAGAAATTAGGTAAACAAAATGACAATAAGTACAATACCATTACGTTTCTTACCTGCGCGGTACGAGACGACCTTTTCTACTATCGCAGAAGGTTACAGTTACACGCGGAGATCCAACTTGGGGTACCTGGTTAATTTACTTTATTGCACTATTGCCAATGCGTGAAACAATTCACTTGTAATTTGAGATCCAGGCGTGCAGAGTGTTAATACCAGAAGTCAATCTTTCGCTATTTCAATTTTATAATTTTGAACTAATGGCACACAAAGCATACATTCGTAGGTAGTAATAATTTGCAGTCTTTTTTATTCGTGAATAATTTTTACAAGGATTTTATTCAACATAACGTAGTGGATAATGTAGAGGCATAGTGAATAATGTATAGGGGGGTTCCCACAATCATCTATTAATGTTATCCATAATATTCAAAAAATTATCGTTTACGGACAAATGATGGCCAATATGGGTTTTTCTCTATTATTTCCTCTCCTGTCATTTCTACTATAAAATTAATTATTACCAATATTGTAGGGACTAAAAAAGGCATAACTTTTGTTTAAACAATTTTTCTCCATTGTTAATTATTTTTATTTTCTATATACGCATCCGATTTTCATACGTTTCTAAATCACTGCTCGATCCACTAATATGCGAACGACGCGACGCTCAATTATATTTTTCTTTCAGTTTCAATGATTTTTTATTAGCAAAGGATAAAACTAACTCTGATCTGGAAAAGATCGCTGGCTGAGGTGTTTAATGCTCATGGATTAGCTCTAAATGAGTCTAAAACTGAGTTGTTAGTTTTTGGTAAGGACAGAATTAAAGTTGTTAACTTTAAAATTATTCTTAAACAAAAAGTTCTGACCCCCCCCCCCCCCCCCCGCTGATGAAACAAAAAAGTTAGGTGTATATCTTGATGAAGTTAAGATTCACCACACACATTACTAAACTGGTACAAAAATTTTACGGAAAACTGAAACTATTAAATATGCATAGCATAAGGGGGTTCTAAGCTCTGATATAAAGCAGCTATTATGCGATTCACTAATTTTATCTCATCTTGCGTACTGCGATATTGTATATTGACCTTCTCTATTAGCTAGGGACAAAACGACACTTCAAAAAATTCAATTTAGTTTCAACTTGCGTAAATTTGACTATATTTCGGAACGATTTTTAAAAAATAAATGGTTAAATTTAAATGAAAAAATTGAGAGATACCAAACCCCCGAATATTTGTTCTTAAAGCTTTTGAAAGGTAGTGATATGCATGAATGCTCTACCCGCTTTAGGCACCTGTATAGTGTCCCCAAACATAATACCATGCAATTTCAAAGAAGTTTTTGATATAATGCAGTCAACATTTTTAACGGCATCATGGACATCAAGTTTCTTCCTAGCATTGTTTCTTTAAGCAAACACGTCAAATCCTGGTTGCTTTCAAATAGATAGATATGTTTTAGGTCTATCTTTTTTTTGTGAATAGTTTTAAGTAATCATTAGTTAAGTAGTTTTTAATATTTCCCTCAGTTAGTTGTATGGAAGAGCGACCCGAGGTCGAATTCCGCCAACGCATTAAACGTGTACTTGTTTTATTATTTTGTAATCCCATATATAAAGGCAATTTATTATTATTATTATTATTATTAATACTTTACTATTTACAGCCGCCAAAAAGGGAAAATTTGTGCTTCATTGCAGATTTTTGCAATTATCTCTGTTCTCGTTATTTCTACGCAGTAGTTATCCTCGTAATTAGCAATATTGCAGAGTATAAAATTTACTGAAACAGGCGTTTTAAAATTACAGCAGCTCAAAAATTGAAAAATTATGGAATTTTCACACTTGTATTGCGGATCTTTTTATAGGAAAAGAATTAGACTGTTCATTGCCTAACTTACACGTGCCATCTTTAAAACTTTATAAGTACTTTAAATATGCATCCACTATGTCTGTGGACGATGAAAGGTCATTTTCAGAGCAAGTTTAACATTATCACATTGACACGGTCCCGGGCAAGGTATTATTGTATCACTTTTGCTCACGGAATACGTACAAATCTGTCTGAATCCCTCATGATCGTAAAATTGCAACCTGGGATACGAGGTCTGTTCATTACTCAAAAATTTTTTGGAATGCGCTACTTGCCGAAAAAGAGATATCACGATATGTCACAATGTTTAATACATATTTAACCAAAATAAAAAATTTCAAATTTACGAATTTATTAGGTAAGGTAACTGATTTATTAACAAAATTATAAAAACATAAATAAAGTTGCATTTCAAATTTAACTGTATTGTACTTACTCAAAATAAATTCACAAGTTATCGCAGAAGCCGAGTTTAATGGTACAACCAAGGATAGAGTTACTTCGTATACAGAAGTTTGTATCATATGATTTGATTAAGATATGAACGATATTTTCTGATTTGTGATTTCTTTTTAAGAACGGGAGGTATTTTGATATTTAACACGTATCATTAATAACGTTCTTAAATGCTATTCGTTACACAGAAGGAAATTAGGAAAATGCATGAAAGCTCGAGTTTGTGAGCGAAAAATTTATCTCCAGCTTTTATATTTTTCTTTCCCGTTTCTTTAGCGAATATGTTGCCCTATTTTTCAGCCTATTTTTCGCAATTCAAGTTTCAAGGAGCGGATGTTAACAGTATTAAAATGTGACGATTCTCTGGGCATATACTCTTATATTTTCAGGGACTGACACACTGCCTGCGTTCCACACTTACAGTATATACCCTAATTTTCCGTAAAATTTTGGCTACGCCGAAACTCGCATGCATTTAAAGTGAAGGGATTTTTTATATAGGTAATTTAATTCTTCTTATATTCAGTAAAATAATTCAGATGTTCCATGAGTTTCCATTTAATCTGGGTATAGCTGATGATTATTATTATTACAAAGAATTTTAAAACAAGTGAAGTCAGTAAACCGCAGATACCCAGTAAAAACAAATTATTTTTTCAGTTAAACTCATAAACGAATTTTTATTATTGCGCACTTTCCTTTCAGAAAAAGGTAATTTATCTCGCAAAGTACGGCAGGATTTTAGAGAAATATTTCTTATATATGAAAGTTTTCACTAAGCCGAACGTCTGAAAACTGAAACTAAGTCAGATAAAGTTTGTTACTGACCAAAGTATTGTTTCCTTTATAGTTATCATGGTTTTATGATCTTGATGCAATCGTTACGGTCAACACGCACGTTTGTAATAAAAATACATATCAAATTATCACGTGAATTTCATGAAAATCACTACTGAAAATAATGGACACGCTTGGGAATGTGTTGCTTTAGAACTAAAAAAATCGTTAATAATTTGGGCCAAGTTCAGTTCAGAATTCTCATTAGATATTTGAAGAGTTTAAGATTGCCAAAAAAATCATTATCTGATACATTTTCTCTAGTTTTTCAAGTTTTATTTTCGGCCCATTTAGGGTATACTTTATAGACTGAAGTTTAGTTATATTTCTGACATCCATGAAAATCAGTAGGTAGTTTTACTAAAATCCGCACAGTATGAATGTCATAATTTTCTTCATAATGAAATTACGACCAAATTGTCATAAAATCCATTTTTTTTACTCAGAAAAATGATTTTCTTCCAAAACGGATTCACTATATTTTAGAAGTACTATTATTACCCACATTGCGTTTAAGTATCCTGTATTATAATATCGTGTCCTATTTTTCCTGTTTAGCGCACTTATTTTAACGGCGATAAAATTTTCTATTTTTACATTTTCCTTCATAATTTATCATATTTTTCACTCACTGATTACTCTTGTTAGGTATATGAGATAAAATAAAATACTCACAGTTTAAGAAAAAAATAACTAACCAAACACCAAATTTCACAAAAAATAATCACAATAAATCCTCAAAAAAGGCACGTTGGGGATGAAATTTCACAGTATCCAAATGTGAAAACCAAAATCCAACGAGGCTGACATTCCCAAGTTTGAATTCAACACAACACTTTCTGGTAAAATAAAATTTTAAAACACACTGAAATTGTTAATAATCCATAAGTCGTGAAATCGTAAAATCCAAAGTCGTTTCGTAAAAAATACTCGTTTAAAATCACTGATCGAAATAATCCACTGAACTTCAAGCTACTATTTTCAACACTGAACAATTTTCAGGAACGAAGCAGATAGGAAAAAACTTGTTAAAAATCCATGTAAATGTCATTGAACTAAGCGTCTTTAATATGCACGTTGCAGTCAGCACACAATGGCGAATGCCTAAATTTTTCAGCGAGCACCTGAAAAAACCGCGTAATGAAGAGCTTTAAATGTGTGACGTGAACCCTACCGAAGTTCAGCTGCGACTGAAACGGTGGCGTTGTGAACTACGCGAGAGTCAGCAACAAACTGAAGACGGGTTCCCTTCCAGAACGTGTGTAGAAAAGGAAGACAACACCGTACATCAATTACACTAGAAAAAGAAAGGTATAGAGTGTTCGTAATTATACGGGAATCAGAAACAACCGTCTTGTAGATGGATCAAGTAGCGCCATACACTGTTAGCGAGATTGTTCAGACTCGACAAAGGGCGAAACTTGGATTAATTAGTATAATTAGTTCGACCTTACCCTTCTTCCACATTTTTATGTTACACTAGTTTGATACGATGATGCATGGCCGTTAATTGCTAGTCCCAGAAATTTTTACTCGCGAGTGACATTATATATCTACACAAATTACTTGGGACAAGAACTAGTTCTCAAGTCTCACATAAGCTGGGTTCAACAAACAAGAAAAAGGTGTAGTAAAGTGAAAATATATGTTTTCTTTTGGGAGCAACAAAACACGTTTAAAATGTTTCATAATTTAAACATTGTACGAGATAAAAGTCTTCTGTTGAGGAAAATGGTTATGCAGGTGAATATATCAGCTCAAGTTTAATTAAATGAAAATGGTAATAAAACTAAACTATATCATGTGATACAAGTGCTTTTAAGTGCAATTTCTTGGCAAGTCATTAAAACTAATTCGTGTGAAATCTTTACGCAGAAGAAATAACCATCTGGTGGAAATATAAATGAAGTAGTGTCTATCGATAATTGCTCGTCTTGTTGAAGAAATAACATATCGAATAACATCTATAAAACGTTTATTTAGAGTTGCATGGACTGGTTGAGTTTTATAAATTTTTATACGAATTTCGTATTCTTTGACATATTTTCATATTGGCTGCTCTTACAATATTCTTATGTTAGAAGAATGTTTTTCTTTTATGAATTTAAGGTGAATGCGCCGGTCAAACAAATTTCATCTCGTGCAATATTTGTAATATTTGTATATTATTATAATGTGTCCTTCCAACAAAGTTAACATATACGAATGTTACAAATTAAAAGGTGTAATAATATAATGAACAATTCAAGCGAAACCTACTTCAATTCATTAAATTAATAATAATGGAATGAATATTATATTTGACATTTTATTAACAGACAATAATGAAGTAAGGCTAATAAAAAAAAAAAAAAAGTATAAATATTATGTACATGTACAATCATAAATAAGTAAAACTTCTGAACACCATTTCTGAAAAGAATATACAGTGTGTCCCAGGATAGATGTAACAAGAGGTGTAATGGACCAAAAATTTTGGAATGGTATTTGGGGATTGAGTCCTGCTTGTTGTAAAACTAAAGTATACCAAAAATCACTTGATTTGGTGTTCTATAGGGTGTTTTATAAGCAAAGTTGTAAAAATCACCACTAATAAAGTACCTTTATTTTTCAAAATATGAAAAAATTCCACTAAAAAAAGTTTTTTAGAATGCAATTTTATACCTCTATACCAAATTTCAGGAATATAAAAGTATTTTTTTGAAACTTCCCATTTTTTGCGAATTAAGAGTTGAATTCATATTTAAAGTTGTATAGGAGCAAATGCCACTGCTTTTCTCATAGCCTACTTTTAGCTTCTACATAACTTTAAATATTAATTCACAAAAAATAATTTCTATCCAGTTTTAATTGAATGGTTCAAAATAAAATACTAATTTATTGAAAGATCTTAAGTTTGAGCAAAGAAAATTCTGTCTGTCGGTCTGCTGATATATCTATCTGTCTGTCTGTAACTTTTTTGTGTGCGCAATTACTGTGGAACCGTTTAAGATATTGACTTGAAATTCGGTACGCGTATGTATTTTAACGAGATCTGTAACTAAATTATATTTTGATCTTATTATTCCATGGGGGTAAATGAGGGGAGGGGAGTAAGCAGGTAAATCAAGCAAGTAAGAGTCCATAAATTGGTATTTAGTATACGTCTTCTCAAAAAAATTATTGGCATTAGCCACCCCCAATACCATCCCCTATTATTAAAGGGGGTGCACAAAATAAAATTGTGATTTAGTGTGTGTACAAGAACCAAAGGCTTCAAAATTTTTTTTTACTTCATCCACCTGAACTACCATCCCTCTACCACCACCCCCACACCCATTACCTAGGTGGCATTTGTTTTATAGGTTTTTGAGGTAGGCGATTTCAAATATTATGTTATTTATTTATATATTATATAATATATGATTATATTTTCGAAAATTCGTCGGAGTATTATAGTAAGTCCTAGGCCTCCTTCCTCCACACTTTTTGTGGCATCGCGGGTTACGTGGCTTGGGGGTGTAATTAATGTAATTAGCGGGTGATTAAGGGCAATTAGAAGTAATTAATGGTAATTAGGGGAAGGTGGGACAAAGTGGGACAAGGTGGGAGTTAGTGGAGGGTAATTAGAGGGTGATTAAGGGTACTTAGTGGGTAATTAAGGGTAATAATTCTATTTAGGGGAAGGTGGGACAAGGTAGCACAAAATGGGAATTAGTGGGGGTAATTAATGGGAAATTAAAGGGGATTAGTTAGTGGGAGGGGGGGGTAATTAGAGGATAAGAATAATTAAGAGTAATTAGACGGCCAATTAAAGGTGATTAGCGGATAATTAAGGGTAATCAAAGGTAGTTAAAGTACTTTGCGGGTGAATAAGTGTAACTAAAGGCAATTAAGAGTAAATGGGGGAAGGTGGGACGAGGTGGGAGATAGAGCAAGATTAAAATATGAATAAATAAGGATAATCTACTACTTATTAATATTTGATGTCATGTTTACGTATAATGTTTGTAATGCAACACTCACTTGATCTCTCGGGCTAAGCCGCTAAGCTAATATTCATAAAAACAAATCTTTTAAGTGCGATTTGTGTAATGAAATATTTAATATACAGGATAACAGAAAATATTTATTTTTATGATTTTTTTTTTCATTATGAGAGACTCCAAATTATGGTCCTCAGATACTAACTTAAACCCATCCTGGATATTTCACCATATTTCTGGAGGTTCAGCGACATGGGGGTGATCACGTGAACAGCCACAGGGATCATTAACACACGCACGTGATAAGTGCGTGCAACAGATAGTATTGGCGTTTAAATTTGGAGGGTGTGTTATTCAAAATATTTTTTACAAAGGCTTATCAAATCAACGTCGCGTCGGTCAATGACATGTGCTACTTGACATTATTGTCAGTTTAATTCATCACTATCCTTCTTTTCTGGCTGAGTATAAGCTTTATTTTAAAATCGGGAAAGCTCAAGAAATAACTTAAAAGGGAAAAAGGTAAGGTGTAAATTTTAAAAAATGGCTCAGTCACTGTCACAGATGTCAAATGTTAAAATTGCTCACTTGATAACATTAATTCACAAAACGTATTGACACTTGATATTATTATAAATGTTTCCAGGTCCGGATAGGGCAGGTGGGCTCAAAGGGAATTTTCTGCGAGGTTTTTTAAACAATTTTGCTTAATATTTAGATGAATTCCAACTGAGTTATAGGAATTATAATTTTTCTCTTTATTCTGTCTATATTATTATGCTTGGACAGTTAATTTACTTATATCCTGACCGTACTATTTATCTTTTTACAAAATCATATTTGATAGGCTATATAAGGCTTTTCTCAAACCCCTATAGCCCAGTCGGCCCTCAATGGCACCATCAATAAAATATCACTAACTTTCTGTCACCACACACTGACTAAAATTGATATTTAGAGAATGTGGTAAAATCTTATTCACAATATTTTGACAGATCAGTGAATTATTCTAGTTGTCCTCCATTTGTTTTGGCGCACAACTGACAGCATCGCGTCATCTGCCGGTATTATTTGTTAGGCGCCCAGCCGCACCACCATAGCTTTTTTCCATCAGATTTTAGGTGACATCGACCCAACATTTTGGAGAAAGTTCTCTTTGCCTCTTGTCATTTGGTTTCTCTCGAACTATCAACCGTTCTATATTGTCCTCTCGCCGATTGATGTGACCAAAAAATGGGAGAATTCAAGAGAATGCGATGCTAGATAGTCGTTTTTGGAGACGTGCCATCTATATTCTACATCGAATCTCATAATGACAGTCGTCAATATTAATAATATAATAATAATAATACTAAGTTTATTCATTCTGTTATTTTGGTTGCACATCTGCGTTTACAATTTCTAAAGTTAAGAATAAACTAGAGAGTAGTAAGTAGTACTATAGCGATTATATACAGTGTGTCCCAGGATAGATATAACAAAACCGAAAATTTTGGAATTTTGGAATGGTATTTGGGGATTGAGTCCTGCTTGTTGTTAAACTAAAGTGTACCAAAAATGACTTGATTCGGTGTTTTACAGGGTGTTTTATAAGCAAAGTTGCAAAAATCACCAGTAATAAACTAGCTTTATTTTTCAAAATGTGAAAAAATTCCACTAAGGAAAGTTATTTAGAATGCAATTTTATACCTCTATACCAAATTTCAGGAATATAAAATTATTTTTTTGAAACTTCCCATTTTTTGCGAATTAAGAGTTGAATTCATATTTAAAGTTGTGTAGGAGCAAATGTTAATCATCTCAAAAAGTAGGCTATTGGTAAATAAAAAATTGAATATACGAGATGTAAGAAGGTATAATGTTAATCGAACTAATTGTAAAACAAGAAACAATTACTAACAGAAGATTAATGAAGTTTAAAAATTATAACAAGTAATAAATGTCAAAAACATAACAGATTCACAAACAAATTAATTATTGACCAATACAAAACAATGTTTACAATTTTTTTATTATTCGACGTAGCTACCACCCACATCCACTCACATTTCGATGCTTCGTCTGAAGTCCTGAAAACAGTTTCGAATATGATCTAACGGTATGGAGTTTACGCCATTTGTAATTCTCTGCTTCAATACTGCTACATCGTTAGGAAGTGATTCAACGTAAACCAACTGCTTGAGGCGACCCCATAAAAAGAAATCCAATATTGATAGGTCTGGGGATCTCGCCGGCCACTTGATCGGTTCATTCCTGGCAATCCAATTTTCTCCAAAATTTAAATTCAACCACTCATTAACCATTTCTGTGGAGTAGCCAGGGCAACCATCATTTTGAAAATGAATTAAAGGCATATCTCTTAAAATATTTAAATGTTCTTCAGAAAATCTTTCAAAAAGCTGTAAATAAGTGTGCTGGTTTAACCTTCCCTCAATGAAATAAGGTCCAATAACTCCAACGTGATAAGAAACGGCACACCACACATTCACTTTTTTTATAATATTGTCTTCTAGAATGAATTCTAAAATTTGGATTTTCAGGAGCCCAAAACCGACAATTCTGGGATGAAACAACACCATTGGTTGTGAATGTGGATTCATCTGAGAAAATTATGAAATGATGAAAAAAATCTCTGTTCCATGATTTTTTCTCCAATGATCAAACAAAAATCCAACCTATGGCCGTCATCTCCCTCTTCAAGCGTATGTTTATAATTTGCTTTATATGCCCTAATTTTCTTTGCCTTGTAAATTCTTTGGAGTTCAGACTTGCTAATATTAATAAGAGCTGATCTCTCTCTTAGTGGCATCCTAGGATTTTCTATAACAGAGGCATGAGCTATAATAGCCCGAACATTGTCTTCATCATATGCTTTTATTTTTCTTTTCATGTTAAGAACACTACCAGTAGCCAGAAACTTTTTAATTATTCTCATAGCCTGAGTACGTGACAAAGCAGTGCAAATTAAATTGGCTTACCACTTCTCTTAGCGAGTTTTCACCACCAATTCCGTAGCATTGCACAATATAAATTTTTTCACGCACTGTGAGTACCATTTTCACTTAATTTTTTATGCTTGGTTCGTTAATTTGAAGCAGAAATTAAGGATAATATTGACTACGTTTGACAGATATGTCAATAATAAATGATAAATGTGTATCCACTGCTTTTCTCATAGCCTACTTTTAGCTTCTACATAACTTTAAATATTAATTCACGAAAAATAATTTCTATGCAATTTTAATTGAATGGTTCAAAATAAAATATTAATTTCTTGAAAAAATGGGAAGTTTCAAAAAAATAATTTTATATTCCTGTACTTTGGTATAGAGGTATAAAATTGCATTCTAAATAACTTTTCTTAGTGGAATTTTGAAAAATAATATTTTGAAAAATAAAGGCACTTTATTTTTAAAAAATAAATAATATAAATAAATATAAAAAAAATATTTTGAGGTTTCTGGTTCTTGTACACACACTAAATCAATTTTTTTTTCATCCCCTTTAATAATGGGGGTGGCTAATGCCAAAATTTTTTTTGAGACCTTAGCTTCTCTTGTCTCTACTAAATATCAATTTTATGAACTTTTACCTGCTTGATTTACCTATTTATTCCAAATTTACCCCAATTTACCCCCCAACCCTTCGACGGAACAAGATGAAAATATAATCTAGTTCTAGATCTCGTTAAAGTACACATGTGTATCAAATTTCAAGTCAATGTCTCAAACGGTTCCAGAGTAAACGTGCGCACAAAAAAAGTTACAGACCGACAGGCAGACAGAAATTTTTTTTCGCTCAAACTTGAAATCTCGACGTTTCATGACATTCTAAGCCTATTTGAACAATAAAAATTTTTTAAAATTTTTTTGTTACTATACTTCCACTGGATGTGGAAGTAAAATTATGTGTACTCAGGCCCGCAGTCGGGAATCGGAAAAGAAAAAATTACCTTTTTTTCTCCAAATTGAAAGATTGGAAAAGCGGGGGGAATCAAATCTTAACAAAAAATTGATGAGCGAGGTACACAAAATAATTTTCTTTACCTCGAAAACGAAAATTTTTAATTTTCAGCTTTTGTGCCGCCCACTTTATACCTTATTTTATGCTCTTGTCTGAGTGGTTATCACTTGCTTGGTCTACAATCCATGATAAAATAACCAGCGATAAATATGAGTATACGAAATCAGAAATAATACTATGCGCAATCTTCTTGGCACTGTTAATAGAAATAAAATAAACCTCTCCCTTATATGAATTTTATTTTCTGAATGACATTTATTAAAATTGATTTTATTAGAGTGCTATAAATATTGCTAGTTGCTAAATATTCAGGAAATTAATTTCAACAAAATTTCGCTGCTGTTTACTGCTAAACTCATGTAAACCCTTGCAGTCAATGGCTATGTAGCCCATCCGTATATTGTTAATTAATAATGATGACAGCAATAATTATATCATTAATATGGTTCCACTGTTAATTATAGAAGATGTATTAAATTTCCTCTAATTCCAACGTAATAGATTCAACTATCAATAAATTAAGCGTTTAATATCGACTTGCAATCAAGGAGGAATGTTAATAGTTTGAAGAACTATTTGTGAAATTAGCACATTTTTTGTGACGTATCAAATATCCATTTGATATATACTTGGCGGGTATTTTGTTTGATTTGATTACGAAATTTCATCGACAAAATCGATCTTACTAAGAAACTGAAAGATTATAAAATTTATTCATAACTTCGAAAAAAGTGTATTATTTGAACGGGCTAAGAAATCAGCTGACATACTTTTCAGTGAACACTTAGAACCCATTTTAGATTTAACAAAGAGATATATTACCATCATTGCATCGTATGATATCTCGCCACACGTCACAACTTTAGTAAGAATTAGAGTTAGCGTAACTGATAGAAATGTGTCGAATTGTATATTGGCCAAGAGTTAATGAATACTTTTTTTAACATAAGCTCACCCTAGGTTTAACAAATATTTTTTATTAAACATATTTAATTTTTAATATTTAAAATTAGGATAAACACATAAACGAACCTAAACAACCACTGTGTGAAGAGAAATACCTATTAGGGTAAGCCAAAAAAACACTTCTTTTATTTTTCCATCGCTGTAAAACGGAAAAGTTGCCTATCGCCTAACTAAGCAAAATGAAAAAAAAAAATTAAAAACTTTCAATCAAACATCTTCCGGTCGCGCGTCGCACTTAAAATTTGGAAAAATGACGAAATTTTGCTTTTTTAATTTTTTATAATTACTAAATTCACTATCATCAAAACGTTATAGGTCCTAATATGAAGTTTGGGGCATGAGGAATTTGAACAAAATGTATAGCCTGTAATTTCAAAATATTCATTGTTCGCGCAAAAACTCAAAAAACACATTTTTTAGTAAAGATGGCAATAATTCATAATTTCTACTAATCTTACTTTTAATTCTTAGTAAACAAACGGTGACTATATTATATTTATTATTTCTAATATTTTTATTCAAAAGAGTCAACTTTAAAGTCAGATTTTTAGGAAAATTCTGGCGTAATAAATCTTGGGTCGTCCTAATGAAGCCATCTCTTGCGTCACCACCACACACTTTTGAAGATGCTTCGGTCACAAGTTTGACACACCGTTCTACAGCCTTGGTGTGACAAGTTTTGGAAACATGGTTGCAGCGGTGTGCCAGTCTGTATTAGATTCCCATTCGTCAACTTGACAGAAAAATGCTGAGCAAGGTTCAATTATACCTATCTGATATTTCTGCTGCCATAAAGTCAGGTACAATTTTAGAAGATTTCGCAGCTCGTGATCCTGGTTTGCTTTCACACTGAAAATGGTTGATGACACCAAACACAGTTCTCAGACTATACGTGAGCTTAGAAAAACCTAAAGATGACATGACATTTTATTTGTAAATTAATTATTCCATTCTTTATTTACCTAGAAACGAAAATACACAACAGTTCACAAACTAAGTTTACATCTTTCCTTTCTAAGTTAATATTAAGTAAGCACTTTATATTTTGCATGAATACCTACTTCAAATTATTTTTGCGACATATTTCAGACATTACTTCTGTTATTATATAATATATACCAGAACCTTAATATTTTAAGTTACTGTCTTGGGAATTAGGTCTGCTTCTTCAAGTCCTCACGAACAGAAGATAATTATTGTGAAACTTGTTCAAGGAATTACTTAATTTTAAAATACCTTATAGCCATAACTCAAATACATGTGAATTGCCAGACTTGTTAAATACAAGAATGTGTAATTAGCAATGTAGAAATGCAGCAATTACATTCTTAATATTAAATTTTCCCAAGTAAAATATAGTTAAGCCATTTCATTTCATTTTCTCAGCAGTAATAGAAAATTGGTGTAATTAAGTTTATGTCAACTAATCCAAAGTGTACATATTCTGCGAATGGAACTAAAATTTGCTACTTAGGTATGGCATTTAACAATTTACATTACTATTTGTAGACAAAAGTTATTTAAAACATAATGCATCATTATTCCAGTAAAACGGGTCTTTCATACTTTTAGTATCCTTTAAAGGAAAGAGTTCAAGAAAACTTTTTACATCTTAATTTCATCGTTCTAAATAACGTTTCAAAAGTCCCCGTTGTATGCACAATTTTTTACGCTGCGTCAAAAGGTTAAAAACGTTATTTTTCACCAATATTTCCTTTTAATTGTACGCATATGAACGTTATTATAAGATCGAAAGAATAAAAAAAACCGCTGCCCAAGGAATCACTACTTCCACATCCCGATTTTCTATCCAAGTCACACAGCGAAAAAATTTTGTATCTGGAAATAATTGTTTATGGAACTTTAATATTTGAAATCCTCTACCCCAAAAACCCATAAAACGATACCCCACATCGGTAGTGGGGTGGAGGTGGTGACAGAGGGTGGGAGTGAGTAAAAAAATATTTTGAGGTTTCTGGTTCTTGTACACACACTAAATCACATTTTTTTTCATCCCCTTTAATAATGGGGTGGGGGTGGTAATGGGGGTGGCTAATGCCAAATTTTTTTTTGAGACCTTAACTTCTCTTGTCTATACTAAATATCAATCTTATGAACTCTTACCTGCTTGATTTACCTATTTACTCTCAATTTACCCCAATTTACCCCCCAACCCTTCGACGGAACCAGATGAAAATATAATCTAGTTCTAGATCTCGTTAAAGTACATATGTGTACCAAATTTCAAGTCAATATCTCAAACGGTTCCAGAGTAAACGTGCGCACAAAAATAGTTACAGACCGACTGACCGACAGACAGACAGACAGAAATTTTTTTTCGTTCAAACTTGAAATCTCGACGTTTCATGACATTCTAAGCCTATTTGAACAATAAAAATTTTTAAAATTTTTTTTGTCGTTACTATACTTCCACTGGATGTGGAAGTAATTATTTACAAAAAGGGTCCTTACTCATTTTGTCATAGGAGTATAGTGTTTGAAGAAACTTGATGTAAAAGTTATGACTTAATACTTTGATTTTACTACCCACTGATATTGTAAAATTCTTCTTCTTATTCGCAGCATGTTAGCACAGATTTTGTCATCCACGAATTATTGTAGTTGATCTCTCTTCGCTATATGGCAGGTCTGACAGAATCACGCCATGTGTTGCGGTTGCCTGTTAAGTGCACAGCTTTCTTGGTGATATCGGCTCAAAGTTTAGGATGGCGTCCTCTTTGCCTTTTACCCTGAACTATCAACTGTTCTATATAGTCCTCTCCAGGGCCGTGCCAAGCTATCTGGCCGCCTGTGTGCAAAATTAAATATTACGCCCCGTATTTTAATTAGAGTTAGGTTTAACTCAATTTTTTTACTTTATCCTTATTCTTAAATATATTGATATGAAATTTGGTAGGTATATAGCATATGAGAAGCTAGAAGACCTCTCAAGGAGGCGGCATTCAACTAAACATAAAAATAGTTTTACCTTCCTACGTAAATCCTAAACACCATGATTTTTTAAATGTGTTTTCATTGGAAAGAGTGTACTTACATAATTTTCGCCACTCTTTAAAGACAGAATTTCTTTTTCGCTCAAACTTAAAATCTCGACGTTTCATGATATTCTAAAACTATTTGAACAATTAAAATTTTCAAATTTTCTTTTGTCGTTACTGTACTTCCACTGGATGTGGAAGTAATTGGAGGAATAAATAGCTAAGTTCTACCTTAATAATTAGTTATATAATACCAATGCTGTTGCTTTTTGACGTTACACAAATCTGACTAAATAAGTCATATTTCATATTTTTTTTTATGTATTTTTCTTATTACTTCCACATCCAGAGGAAGTATAGTAACGACAAAAAAATTTTTATTGTTCAAATAGGCTTAGAATGTCATGAAACGTCGAGATATCAAGTTTGAACGAAAAAAAAATTTCTGTCTGTCGGTCTGTCGGTCTGTCGGTCTGTAACTTTTTTGTGCGCACGTTTACTCTGGAACCGTTTGAGACATTGACTTCAAATTTGGTACACATATGTACTTTAACGAGATCTAGAACTAGATTATATATTCATCTTGTTCCGTCGAAGGGTTGGGGGGTAAATTGGGTTAAATTTGGAGTAAATAGGTAAATCAAGCAGGTAAGAGTTCATAAAATTGATATTTAGTATAGACAAGAGAAGCTAAGGTCTCAAAAAAAAATTTTGGCATTAGCCACCCCCATTACCACCCCCACCCCATTATTAAAGGGGATGAAAAAAAAATGTGATTTAGTGTGTGTACAAGAACCAGAAACCTCGAAATATTTTTTTACTTTATCCACCCCCCACTCCCACCCCCTGTCACCACCCCCATCCACTACCGATGTGGGGTATCGTTTTATGGGTTTTTGGATTTCAGATATTATATTATTAAAGTTCCATAAACAATTATTTTCAGATACAAAATTTTTTCGTTGTGTGACTTGGATAGAAAATCCGGATGTGGAAGTAGTGATTCCTTGGGCAGCGGTTTTTTTTTCAAGTTAATGTAAAATTAACAAAAAGTAAAAACCACTACTGTAAAATCTGATGTTAAAAACATATCAGCCATCACTTATGACTTAAATAATTAGTTCCATAGGTACTTGCCATTTTTTTCTTGTCACTTCACCACTGGAAATCAAACTAAAATATAAAATTTTAAAATATTTAACATCACTTAAACATTGAACAGTTAAACACTGACCAATAACTTTTTCAAGGGGTCTACAGACTATCCAACTTACTGAAGCCAACCTTGACGGTACACTTTGAAGATTGCTGGAATTCCAGCAGATTGGCTCACTTTTACAAATTAGCATGGCAATCTTCAAAACATGCCGGCACTGTTGGCTCCAGCAAGTTGGATCGTCTTTATTCTCTTTTTGGAAGAACAATACTTTGGGCACATATTAAGGGGTCCATAGATGATCCAGCTTGCTAAAGCCAACCTTCTCGGTACGCTTTGAAGATTGCTGGAATTCCAGCAAACCAGCTCACTTTTGCGAATGAGTTCAAGGCATGCCGACATTGTTGGTTACACCCCCCCTTTTAATGATCATATTTATAACAATTTTTTATCTTTTGTTCGGTTTCCAAAAAAAAGCTTCTACACGTGAAAAACAAATTTCAAGTCGGAGATTTCAGGTAATACGGGAACTATCTTTGTTTTGATATTGATGTTATACCGCCCTTTATTACTATTACACGGACACGTGCCGCTCCACCGACTTCCACCTTTGTTTCTGTCGCTCGGGATCCCAGGTCCTTTATTATTAAAGGTGCGATGCGCCGCCTTTTTCTTTTGACTTCTGCCTTAAGACTACTTGCCTATTTGCTACCCCTTTATGCGGCCGCCCGTATGCGGTGCACACATTCGTACACTAGTAGGCACGGCCCTGGTCCTCTCTTCGGTTGATGTGACCAAAAAATGAATATTCAAGAGACTACGATGTTGGAGAATCACTTTGCGTGGCGTATTTCTTAGAGAATCGAGGTGTTGGTACAATGGGCTACCCAGAGAGTTTGTAACGAAACGTCCAGACCCACATCTCGAAGATATCAACACGTCGTATGTCTGCCTCTAGCGGCCTATATTTCAGGAGCGTAAAGAAAGATGTATAAAACTAGGCTGTTAGCAAGTTTGATCTTTTTGCGGCTCCTGATATCTGTGAGAAGCCAAATTTTGCCGAACTGGCCAATTGCAGGTCTTAACCATTTGGATTCAACAAAATTCTACAAAAAGTATATAGGCAGGTAATATTCTCTTGCTTCCTCAGTGGGTTGTCGTAAATTCAGTAGGTATTTTTTCTCTAATACCGCGCCCCTCGTAAAATTATATTTTGAAAATAAATTTAGTTGAGCAAGTTTTAAAACTTATCAATAGTGACCTTTGAGACGTTGCACAAGTAGCCATCCAATAGACAAAAGTAAAAAGACTTCTTTATTGGAATTAGTACACCCAGTAGGTATGCTTGGAGATAGTTGACGGAACGTAAACAAGCGTTGGAAATCGAAATATTCAATTCTTATTGCGTATGTTAATACACACCAGTACTTCGTCAATTCCCGATTGAGTCTCAGTACTCGTGCAACATCGATGAGGAAACATGTCATTCGTTTTCAATAAATAAAATAATTCGAGAATTTCATCTAAAATGGAAGTTCTTAAGAAGTGATATTTTGAATATTCAGAAATTTTATTAATTTTTAAAACTAGCACTACTTATTCAAACATCGCCCATTTGAAATGATGAGGTTCGCTATTTTTTTTTATATAGGCTTTTAAAAAATAGGACTCAAAACTTTTGTGTGAAATTACGTATAATTTAACTTTTTGTTAGGTGATTTTGGAATTATCACGCACAACAAAGTTTTTGTATTGCCAGCGGGTCTACATGAAAAAAGTCTGTGTTCCAACTCTTTCTCACTACCTTCCAGTTGGATAATACTACCGAAAAAGCGCTAAGTAATTTGAAAAAAATGTCTGATACTTCGTAAAATTGTGTCAAAATATTATAGCGCATGGTACTTCAAGACCAAGGGACGATGCTATTACTTTGTACGAAATTATTCGTGGCGTAAATTCAAGAGATTTTGAAAAAAGAAACAGTGCTGAAAGAGAAGAAAAAAGTGATATTTCATTCACAAATAAGGATGAGTAATAAAAAATCGATTTTTACATTGGTTAAAACTAGGGTTTGCAATCCCGGAGTCATAATACAATCCCGGGATTTGGAAATCAAATTTATACGATCCCGGGATTTCGGGATCGGGATTAGGAATTGAAAAAATAATAGTGTAAATAGTAGATATATAATGAACACATGAAAATATGAACAAAAATTTGACGAATGTTTATGTTCAGTGTTGACTAAACCCGTAGCGTAAAAAACTCAATTCGTTGAGGGTATTAACTCCAAAATCTAATTTTCGTACAAATGGTACCTGTTGCGAAAAACGTATTTGCGAGCTTTTATTTAACTTGCCCTGTTTGTATGTTGATATGCTTAGGTCAAATCTTGCAAGTCAACTTTGAACCACTCAACGACGTCCAATTGACCTGAAATTTTGCATACACGTGTAGTTCTGGTGACAATACAATAATATGGCACTTGCCAAAAAGTGTTTTTTTGTTTTTTAAACTACAATTTGATTAGCTAGTGTATTCACTCGGATGTTGCATTCTAAGAAATGCCTAAGAATTCGGTACTCTTAAGTAAGGACAACGCGATGCAATGAATATAAAACTAATAATTAAGACTTAATTAAAAATTTTAAAATAAGATTTTATGTAAAAAAAACCTTTTTAAAAACAATCTTTTATTACACTCTTCACAAAAAACGAAGAGTATATTGCATTTGATCGTCACATTTCTAAAACCCTAAATATCGCTCGCAGAAAAAAAAATTTCATATCATTGTATTAGTGAACGAATTCTGAATAACTTTCAAAATGTCCGTCCATCACGTTTCTTGTAAGCACGATAACTTAAGAAAGAAAAGTCCGATTGTATTGAAATTTGGAAAGTAAGTTAGTGTTAGCTAGAGGAAGAACCCTATTGTTTTTGAAGAAAGTCAATCAGTAAATAAGAAAGTTATTAATCATTTAATTTAAAAAAATATATTTTCCTCATTTTTATGACTTGTACTTAAATAGAAATTTTGCGAAATATTATCTCTATAATATTTTTTTTGTTTATACATTTTACTAATATATATTTCATAATAATATATTTAATGCGTTGAAATATGATTCTCGAACTATATATACTACAGACATTCAGTTTTTCTAACAATATGTGGTGGCGCAGTCGCTAAACTTTTGTTCCAAAAACTAACATTATTTACAAGAAAACTGCGAAGAGTATCCTATAGAATGTGTAACAATTATATAAAAAGCTCAGTAAATTGGCAAAGATCTACGTTTTTAGCTTGTTATTATTTAACAAAACGAAAAAAAAAAAAAATTAATTGCCTTAAAAGCTTGTCGCGTAAATTGAAAGAAAAATATTTACTTGGCACTTACAATCTCTGTCAAACAATAGTATATTGTGTATTCGGACGACGATGCATCGAAGTCCGGGAATGTGCTTTCACACCGAAGTACATACACTATTTTTTCTGAAATCACAATCAATATTATTATAAATTAAGGAATTTGTATTAATGCGTAATATTTCTTCATTACAATCTAACTGCTTACTAATAAATGCAGTTTTAATGTGAGTTGGTTTGTCTGCGTGTATTTATTTACTGTCTAAAATATACATAAAAAACCATACGGGAATGTTACTTTCCCGGCCTAGGCCGGGAAAGTAACATTCCCGTACGGTTTTGTTGATCGTTGCTTGGCAACGGATCTTTTCCGGTCCGTTTTCTGATAGTTTCTTAGCAACGGACTAAAATACTGGAATTGTGCATTTTTCGATCTGAAATCTCGCCGAAAATGTAGACATTTTCGATCGATTTCAGAAAAAATTAATTCCTGTATTAACTTCTCGCACGCGACAAGCTTTTAAGACAATTAATTTAATTTTTTTTGTTTTACTGAGCCTAAATAACAATAAAAGCTTATTTTCAAAAAAAGTTTTTAGCTGTAATTTTTTTCAGATTCTACATTAGTTGGCGGTATCGTTATCAGATGATCATATATGCCAGCTCAAGGTACATATCCAAGTTGCTTTCATTTTCAAAAAGTGTCAGTTTTTGATTTTGATATCAAATCGGTTTCAGAGCGTATTGGAATTGGGTGCATTGCGTTTTTTAACATTTTGTTAAAAATGTTTTCCAATGATTTTCCTGTGCTGTGTGGAGAATCTTATCTTCCTCATGGTCTTCTTCATCAATTACCTCTGGAATTTTTTGGAAACGTTTTATAAGATTCTCTAATATTTTCTTAATGGCATTTTTTTAGAAACCTGGAATATTGCGTCTGATTCTTGCTCATTAAAATTGTGCAAATAGGTATAGAAAAATGCCCGGATAACCATTTCTGCGTTGAGTAATTTGCACTAAGAGGCATGTCAACTTGTATAATTTGCTTTAACATGAATTTTAAAGAAATATCTAATAAATAAATTCGCATTATGTCAGCACAGTGCCTCCACTGTGACTTCAAGTGGTTCCAATACTCTGACCAAATTCACAAAGTTTATATTTCGAATCCAGTATCAAAAGCGGCATTTTTAACCTGATAATTGCTTTTTGAACGCAATTCAGGAGGTGACTAAAATGTTGTAGCATTAAAAGACCGTTCCATCTTGTTTTACAATCCCGAAATTCTCGGGATCTAATCGACTACGATCCTGGGATTTGTGGTATCTAAATATTGCCGGGATTTTCGATTTCGAGATTTCGGGATTGCAAACCCTAGTTAAAACTTTTTCAACTTCATTTTTGTATCATTAGGTATTTGTATCATTAGATATCAATATTATCTATGTTAATACTAATACATTGAAATGTATACAGGTATTATATTAATATATTACTATATTAATAAATAAACCGTTAAAAATAAATAAATTGGTGATATTCGACTTTTGCCCTTTATCCAAACTATCGACGCACGGTGGCGTTGCGTTGTTCAGACGAGGAAATTAAAGCGTAAATAAAAATTCAGCTTTCTTGGACTTTTTCATTAAACGTTATATTTTTTGTCTAAATGCACTGAACTATTTGTAGTTATAGTTACGAAACAAAATATTACGAAAGAGTTAATAACTTAAGTCATAGTTTAGTACGAATATTGTGGTTGTCTTATTGTTATTACATTTAAAATTAAATTGACTGAAAGGCAATTATATTATATCTACAATGATGTTACCATAACGTGAATAAAATACACGAGACATAAATAAATAGTCATCCGCTGAAGGAAATCGATAAATGTATAGTTACTGCTGCTGCAGTTTTAAAGAGTACCTATTATGCTGCTACCTGCTAGTCGTTGCGGGTTGCCTAACCATTCATCCTGCAAGCAGAATCGATTCTTCACCTTGTGTCGTCGGTGAATGAACGTAGTAGGATACGAGTAGTAGACCAGTTATTTAAAAATAACAGTGGCGGGGCAACAGGGATTTTTGACAAATAGAAATCATATATCCACGAAAATTTAATAACTTAATATACAGCAAAGTAAAACTGACACAATTTTAAACGTTCAAAGTTTTTTAAAATTATGTAGGCTAAGTATTTCTTATTGTTGTCTTTAAAATAATGTTTTATGTTATTAACCTAGTGGAATATTAGACCTTTCACTTAAAAATAACATTAGCATGCCACAGGTATTTTTGAGAAATTGGAAATTTTATATCAATAAAGTATTAAGAACAAATTTCTTCGCAAACGTTCGATTTACGTAAAATAAATTGCCCTAGATTATTTAAAAAGTCAGTCCAAGATTTTCTACTAGAAAATGCCTTCTATAGCGTTGATGAATTTGTACCCGAATAATTTTTCTATTAAATATTTCTTCACTGGTTGACGTACTTTATATTTATTGTTGTATTTGTGTTTGTATCTTTATTTTTTTTGTTTAATATTATTGATTTATTTATACTATTTATACAAGTTTAAATAACTTGCCAACGGCTATGTACCGCAAGCGGCCAATAAGGTTTATTATTCCGAGAATCGTGTGCCCTCAGTAGACGTAATAAACCGAGGATGATGGCCTTCTGCATTCTGCTGTCTAAGATCTCTGCAGAGTTTCGGCATGCCGATACGATCTTTAGCTCCGAAAGCAGTGTGTGTCTTGTTCCTCCAAGGGCTCCTATGATCAGCACCACTAGCCTAACAGGATGGTCAGGGTAGAGCCTGTGGAGCTCGAAGAGCAAATTTCGATATTTCGTCAGTTTTTCCTCCTCCTTGAATACATGTTATTTTCCGCAGGGGCCGAGAACTCCACGACCAACATTGTCTTGAGTTGATGGTTGAGGAGGACTACGTCAGGCTTGTTGGCTTGTATTTCAAATCCTCTTTTAAAAAATATTGAAGTAATATTGAGACCTTCGTTGACTCTAAATGTTAATTGTCGCCTTCATATGTTCTTATGGTTGTTTAAAAAGTCTTATATTGGATTTACTGATTCGATACAAACAGAACTTTTAATTTTAATTGTGAGAAATTTAGTTTTATTTGTGCTTTTCAAATTTATTATCTTTACGTTGTGTTTGGACCGTGTATAATTAATTTCAAATTATATCGAAGTAGTTATCTTCTATTCAAATAATATTTGGATAGCTTAAAAATAGATGTCACTACATGTGTTAAAATTAAATTCATTCTGTTCGAATTTTTATAGTGTTTATATAGTCAAATGGATAGTTTCTCTAGAGTAATTTTCTTTCTGAATATTATAGCCAGTTTTGCCAAATTGAATATGTTTGTGTATTTTGTGTATTTTGTGTATACGCGATATGTTTTCCCACTATTCTTTTTCAATTGCAACGCAAGTGCTAGTTCATCAAGCCCACCACTGGATTTGGTAAGATTTTCTTTATATATTTATTTAGATATATTTGGCATCATTTTACAAATACAGTCTGCTTAAAAACAATACATGCTGTTATCTGTGAAGATATTACTTTTTTTGCAATTTATCTCATAACATCTTGTCGGACGCTATGTCATTCACATATTTCCCTTTGCTGATACGTCTCACAGCATTGTGCCATTGGTTGTGGTCTTTGAGTAAACAATTTGACGAAGATAGTAGTCCTGATCCCTTATCAGATAAATAAATTTTTCCAGACGAGTTTTTTTAAATGTCTCTTTACACCAGGGACCGTAATCGAACCGAAACCAAAACCGAAAACCGCACCGTAATTACGATTATTTTCTAACCATAACCGAAACCGAAAACCGAAATGAGAGATTCTGGAAAACCGAAACCGTAACCGAAAACCAAATTAACGCTGCTCTGAAAACCGAAACTGTAACCGAAAACCGAAAATGGTGTACGTTAGGTAACCGTAACCGAAACCGAGCCGAAATAAATTTCGTTTTCGGTCCCTGCAAGCATTAATTTATTTTTAACCGAAACCCTAACCGAATACCGTACCGTACCGTAATTACGAATTTTTCTTAAACGTAACCGAAAACCGGAATGTGAGATTCTGGAAAACCGAACCCATAACCGAAAACCGAATTGACGCTGCTTTGAAAACCGAAACCGAAAACCAAATTAACGCTACTCTGAAAACCGAAACCGTAACCGAAAACCAAAAACCGAAAATAGTGTACGTCAGTTAACCGTAACAGAAACAGAACCGAAATAAATTTCGGTTTCGGTCTCTGCTTTACACCAAGAAAGTATATATGTCAAAGTTAAGGAGTAAAAAGCATTAGGCTTCACAGACGAGATAAGAAAGGCGACATACTTCCTAATCACATATTCATATACACAGTCCAAACTGCATTATAAATAATCGAGAGAGTAGTTTGACACTTATGAGAAAATACCTTCCCAAGGAAAGAACATCCTGGGATAAAAATTATAGGCACTTTTATCATCATTATAAGACAAACTCTACACTGCCGAAATATTGCCCCGTACTCCTGGGACACTCTGTATACTGGTGCGAGATATCATTTCCAAAATGCTCCCCAGTGACGGCTGGTGAAATTTCAATATTTTTTTTCTCGTCTATGGCGCATGGGATCCATACGAAATTTGGGAAATAACATCTAGAGAAGCACTTCTCTAATGTCCCCTAAAAAATTTTGAAAAAGCAGTTTGCGAAAAAATTTTTGAAAATTCGTTATCCTCCCCTGAGTCTAGGGACTCCGGATTATTTTTATTTTTTTTTGTCATATGCATTTGACTTTTCATAAAAATACAACAACAGATTTTGAAGTTTGTGAAAATGTTTTCATTACTAACTGAAATACAATGAACTGAAATTTTGTAATTTACAATTTAACAAATTACAATATTTCAATTCGTTGTATCTCAGTTAGTAATGAAAATATTTTCATAAACTCCAAAACCTGTTGTTGTATTTTTATGAAAAGTCAAATGCATATGACAAAAAAAAATAAAAATAAACAGGAGCTCCTAGACCCAGGGGAGGCTAACGAATTTTCAAAAATTTTTTCGCAAACTGCTTTTTCAAAATTTTTTAGGGGTCATTAGAGAAGTGCTTCTCTAGATGTTATTTCCCAAATTTCGTATGGGTCCCATGCGCCACAGACAAGAAAAAAAATATTGAAATTTCACCAGCCGCCGCTGATGCTCCCTCATTCTTTGTTGAATTTCTTTGAATTAACGAAGAGAAAATGGATTATTACAGTGTTTATATTATGCGTTATAGATAAAGAAATATGCAAATGTCAAATGTTGTTAATTGTTGCGTATGAAAGAAGAGAAACGCTCGGTACGAATTTCAGCTGGAATTGAGTCTGCACATGACGTCACTTGCTGGGAAGTATCAAATCAAGTTGACGGCAATCACTTAAAGTGACGAATCTAAAGTATTTTACAAAATATATGGAGCATTTGCAGCTTCTTTTACTACTCTCACCTTTCACTATTTACTGTTGTAAAGAATTACTGCAAAGATAGCGGCAAGAGCACAGCTATGTGTGTAATGCCGCAGATGGCCTTTATCTTTTGCAAAACACTTTACATATATAATTACCAGCCGAAATTTTCTGACAAATGTCTAGCCAAAATATCTCCAAAATCGTAAGACCTAGGAAGTTAAAATATTGCAGACAGCTAAACCTTTTACCACAAAGGTGTACCGGATGCTTCACGATTTACCTGCAATACTTAAAATACGAAAAAAAAACCAATAGTTTCTGTTAATATTGTACCTTTATATTTCTACCTGGTATTGGTAAATAGATAACAATGTAGAAAAGTTGCTATCCATTTTTTTTACACCTTTTTCTGTACCGTTTCGTCCACGATGTTCCGTATTTTCACCGAATGCTCATCGTACAAAAATGCTCCAAATAAAAAAGGTGCCTCAATCTATTGTTTTTATTTCTGCTCAATATACTTATAATTTTTTTTTCTAATAAAAGAAAAACTTTCTCGCATGCTCTATTTTATTACATTTCATAGATAGCCTTAGAAAAAAAACTCCATATTTTCAATACTCATTAAAATTTGACCTTCAAATTATCAAACGAGATTAACAAATATGTAGTGACAATGATGCAGAACCTAAAAAATTAATTAAAATAATAGAAATGGTAATATTTCAAATTAAAATAAAAACCGCTGCCCAAGGAATCACTACTTCCACATCCAGATTTTTTTATCCAAGTCACTCACAACGAAAAAATTTTTGTATGTAGAAATAATTGTTTATGGAACTTTAATAATATAATATTTGAAATCCTCTACCCCAAAAACCCATAAAACGATACCCCACATTGTGGGGTAGGTGATAGGGGGTGGTAGTGGGGGGGTGGATGAAGTAAAAAAACATTTTGAGGTTTCTGGTTCTTGTACATACACTAAATCACAATTTTTTTTCATCCCCTTTAATAATGGGGTGGGGGTGGTAATGGGGGTGGCTAATGCCAAAATTTTTTTTGAGACCTTAGCTTCTCTTGTATATACTAAATACCAATTTTATGGACTCTTACCTGCTTGATTTACCTATTTTCCCCAAATTTACCCCAATTTACCCCCCCAACCCTTCGACGGAACAAGATGAAAATATAATGTAGTTCTAGATCTCGTTAAAGTACATATGTGTACCAAATTTCAAGTCAATATCTCAGACTTAAAATCTCGACGTTCCGTGACATTCTAAGCCTATTTGAACAATAAAAATTAAAAAAAATTTTTTTTTGTCGTTACTATACTGGATGTGGAAGTAAAATTGACTTTTAAAATTTTTGAGTCTCATAAGTCGCACAACAAAATAAAATGTTTGGAATCTGCACCAAAATTTGATTTTATGTGAAGCATTATTCATACTGGATGACCAATTGTTGACTGATTTTTACCAAAAATTATTGAAATAAAAAAAAAGCATAATTAGATCTATACCCTAAGCTATATGCAGGAATTAATTGAATCTATTCAGGTCTATTTCAGGACATCGATCACAGCACAGAAACTACCGAGATGATACAATAAAAGTGAGTAGAATAAGGTGAACTGAATCATCGAAGGTGGATATACTGCACAGAGTAGTAAATATAGCATTTTCATATTTTCCGTCCATTACATTCAGGTCTTAGGATGTCTCTTAAAAGTTTTAAGAACCCCCTAAGAGTAGAAAGGAACCTTAAAACGTCGCAGAAGGCACGACGCAATGGTAGGATCTTCTACAATAACACGGTAAGAAATTGAGACCAATTTATTGTTTAGTCTTTGTGTTGAAGAAAGTTAAGCGGATAATTGTTTTAATTATTTTTCAGTTTTGCTCACACTTTCTCTATCTTTTGTCTCAATCAACCAAGAAAGTCGTAAAATTTTATTTCATCGAGAGATAAGTTCCTAAACACTTGACATTACATTATACCTCAAAATTTTCTTTATACCCACTAGACTGGCCTGATCGTTCCACTAGCTGCTTCTAGTAATGTCATGGTAAAGATGAAGTAGGAGGAATTCTGTGTGAGAGTATAATCTTCTTCTCATAACATCATTATTAATAGTGTTAGTAATATAGCCTTCAATTGTATTTGTCTTATTAATAACATTTCTTTTTATTAATGTGTCTTGCTTCTAATTATGTATTTCTATTAATGTCTCTGCATATGTTGTTGTCTAACACCGTACGTTATATTCACACTTCATCTTTGTTTATATCTAGTATATTTTTTTAATGTATTTGTGTCTATAAAAATGCTAGTAGGTATTTAATTTACATTTTGATACATCTTTAGCACTCCCTGAAACATATTCGTATTATTTGTAAAAAGCACTCTTAGTCCAAGTTGAATTTAAACAACGCAGCGGCTGGCTCATCTACAAGTGTATTTCTCTGAATCGGTTCCAAAATAATTTGACTAATGTCTTTTTAATGAAGTGTAAATACCATGTGTGTATGTATAAGGACGCAGGCAAATCTAGAAACATTATACACGCACCAAACAGGAGCATTTATCAGATAATGATATAATTGTGTAAAAGAATAACATAACGCTACAAGAAAAATAGCTTTAAAATAACAGTCACAGAATAATTATATGTGAGATTTTGTTTCTTTTATTGTCTTTCAATTAAGTCGTTAAGCAATTTAAATGACAAGTGAATAATTCCCTCCAAACACTTTACTTTGTTCAGTGTTAACAAATGAAAATGTAATATGTAAGTAGTCAGTGTATTCGGTTGTCGCAATAAGTTAATATTTTAGTAGAATCTGTGTTAAACAACATTTTTCATTGAAAAATCGTTAAAAACATGTAAAACTTGAAAATAAAATGTTATAATGCAAAAATGAAAATTGCAGCAAGAAAAACGTTAAAAAGATCACCGATAAGCCCGACAAGGAAGGAAAAAAATAATAAGTACGAACAGCTAAAAAAATGAAAGCCAGAGGCAAACAACAACCGACGGGGAACTTAAACGAAAAGCTAAAAGAAGCACTGAGGGAAATAAGAGATGCGCAGAGAAACTACGACTAGGAAAAATGCAGATCATTCTTCGAAAACATAGAAACACTCCCAACAGGACAACGACTAAACTAAACTTTCAGATATCTGAAAAAATATAGAAGAAACAACAGTACCCACAAGAGAAAATACATACCAATGCAACGTTGGACCAAGAAGCTGTAGGAGGAAGAGAAGGCAACTAAAGAACGAACAAAACTAATAAAAGAAACGGACCATTGGCCCTTGGACAATCCACCATCAAAAGACCAACTGCTAGAAATAATAGCCAGAGCTAGAAGAAACACCGCACCTGGAGTAGACAAAATAAACAACGAGCTAATGCACTACGGTACGGAAAGACTAAAGGAGCAAACCCTAGAAATCATCACCAGAGTATGGACAGAAACCACATTTCTGCCTACAGAATGGACCACGACTATACAAATATCCCTCCCAAAAACCAACTCGCCACAGAATATAGATGACTACAGAAGAATAACACTCTGCAGCATAGGATACAAATACTACGAACAATTCCTGCTCGAGCAACTAAAGAAGTACATTGGAAGACCGCCAGACTACCAGACAGCATTCATCAAAGGCAGATCAACGGACGACCGCATGTACACCACCAGAAGAATACTGGAAGAAAAATAAAGAGAAGGGACAAAACTGCACATAGTCGCTATAGATCTCCAAAAGGCATTCGATACCATCAGTCACGAGGCCATAGTCAACACCCTATATAACAAAGGAGTACCGCACTATATAATAAACAAGATAATAAAGGCTTGCCTTCATGAAACCACTGCCATACAATGGTTCGGACAAATGACGGAAACCAGACAAAAGACCAGAGCAGTCAAATAAGGATGCCCCCTATCCCCCCGACTATTCACCACGGTCCTAGAGCAAGTAATACAAAACACAATAAGGGAAACACCTTTCAACGAAGACACGGAAACACTGAGAACCCCAATCGTACTAGCATACGCTGATGACATCCTAATTGTCGCAGAAGAAGAGTAACAAATTCTTAACTTCCTAGAAAACATGAAACCGCATTTGGACACATCTGGGTTGAAAATAAACTTCAAGAAAAGTCTAATAATGGAGCGCGACCCATCAACAAGAGAGAGTTGGATCAGTGGAGAAGAATACAAAATAGGTGACTACTCCCTAAGAACAACGAACAAACTGAAATACCTAGGAACATATCTGACGAACCAACTGAAAACGAGAGAATAAAAACAGCATATAGAGTCACAAGGCAATTATACCGCTCATCGAGAAAAACAAACTATCATGGGGCCTGACCAAAGGGCTTTACATAGCCATCATACTGTCAACGATGACATATGGGGTTAAAAACGCGGCAACAATAAAAGCCAACAGAAAAAGTTTGAGAAGAGCTGAAAGAGACATCATCCAACTACTCAGAAAAACAACAGGACAAAAACAGCGACATAAAACATCAACACTACTAGAAGGCAAGACAATCACAAAAAGGATATAAATATACGCAATGAAGTACTGGGGACACGTCCAAAGAAAAAACAAAAATAGGAGCACAAACAGCAGCGACACAACGCGGCAACATATATCACAAGAAGACCCGAAGAGGCAGAAGTCCAGAACCAAAAATACAAAAAAAGGGAGCTTAAACGCTCCCTCACGACACAATGCGGTAACGCATTTCACAAATACCTACAACTCCCATCCCACATTTCTTTATCATGCGCCATGTGGCACTCGCTGCTGGCAACAAGCATGACCCTAGTCCAACCCAGCGTGGACGTAGCAGGCCCAGCTGTACAATCCATGGGAGTGGCAGAAATTCCTACCGCACGCTGGTAAATCAATCAATAATTATTTCAAACATTGATGACATCACAACGGCGGTTTGCAGATAAGTTAACCATAGAACCATGAAGAATAGCAAAAAGCAGTGAGACCGCTTGGACAAGGTGGTCACGTGAACAACAGAACCCAATTTAACTTCTTTGGAGTTACGTAAAATAGTTCAAAAATAGAAGTTAATTAAATATATTTTCCAAAAATCATCTCAGAAAATCAATTAAAAGCCGCATTCCGGAGGTAGAAACTTTACTTGGGTTTTTGTAATGGATGTTCCATTATTTAAGTACTATATAAATATGCAGGGTATAGCAAGAATGTTCAAAAATAAAAGTTACAGCCAATTACACGTATTTTCAAAAAATCACATCAAAAAAACAATTGAAAGTCGCATTCCAGAAATGTGAACTTTATTTGGGTTTAAAAAAAACAAGTAAAGTTAATAGAGGTGGTGTAAAATCAGAGCCCGATAAATCCATAGGTGTAATAATATGTCGGAAGCTAGATATAGGATCGAGTTGGGCCCATGAGAGCTTTTGATCAAACAGTCGAAATCTACAACACATTAAAAATTCAGCTAATTTGACTGAAAATAATTTCCCATATAGAATGTGCTAGATCCTTTGCAGATTTTCAAAAAGCAGAGTTTTATTTGCCATATTAGATTGCCAGGCGTCTCGCGCCGGACGCCGACTTCCGTCCGAAGAAAGCTCCAAATAATGTGTCTGACCTTGTCTCCTAAAAAAATTTTAAAACTACAAAATTGTTATCTTTAACGATAATTTATATAAGTGAAAGTCCTGCTGGAAACGCTTCCGTAAGGACTCTTGTACACGGACCCTCAGATGTCCAAGTCGTGCAGACGGGGCGCATTTTTCAAGCGTTTTTACGGTAGCCGATCCTTCTAAGTACTGGTTATTTCTGACTATATTCGTGAGCAGTGAATAGTCCTGTCCCTGTACTGGAGTCCCGTAAAAATTTTAGTAATGGTTTGCCTAACCAACAGAATCGAGTGAATTACATATAGGAGAGTCAGAAAAAGTTGGGTAGACATCACCATATTCCGGACCGGGTGTTTTAGACGCCATTTTCCAAAATGGCCGACACAGATTTTATTTTGTATATATTTTTGCTCCTGCAACAGTCATACTCATCATTTAGGGGTCTAAATATATGTTTTTAAGGGCAAGGAATCGATTAAGATGGTTTGTGAAGTTGCCTGACGCTATTTATTAAAGAAAATCAGTTTTACAGGACTCCTCTATTCCAGGGCGTAGTCCGCAATTTAAAAACTGGCCTACTTTACTGTAATATTTATGCTGATATATCCTAAAAACTTGAATGTTCATTTCATAAAGATATTTTTATTTTGCAGGTAAACTAACATTGATGAAAATAGATGATCATCAAAGGATGGGAATGAGACTGGCAACTGTTCACCAAGAAAAACCAAATGTTTTATTTAACGTGGAGAAGTGCATTATTTGTCAGTCTGTAGACATTAACAAGACAGATACCACAGTTAATTGAAGAAAAAGAGTACAAGAAGCAGCCGCCATAAGAGATGACATAGTTGCAAAAAGGCTGAAAAGTGTGGCTTCTGATGTTGTGTTTGTGTATCACGTGACAAACTAGTGCTATAAAACGTATACTTTAAAAAATCCCTTGAAAAAATAGCAGCAGAAAAAGCTAATAGTGAAGTATCAGAAAGTGAAGATGACCATGCCAATGAAGAAATCTGCAGGAAAACAAGATCGTCTATTACCACGATAGCCTCCTCCATCAATCGTGCGCCCAACACATATTCGATGTATTGTATGTGGGAATCAAAGTCATAATGGTGTCCGGGACAAGTTTCGTATAAGTGAATCTGAACGAGCAAAAAATTTTTTATCTGCAGCAATCTATTTTGACGTTTATACTCGTGTGGCAGATCTGGAATCAGATACTCAAGTGTTTGGTGCAGATTTAATGTACCACAAAGTTTGTTTGGAAGCATATTTAAGAAAATATGAATATGCTATGAAAAATGTTAAAGAACAGAAAACCATTTCACCAAAAGATGTGGCATTTGAAAAAGGAATGGAAATTATAGGCCATAAGTTTAAAAAGTTAAAGAAAGTGTTAAATTAATTGGCTGGTGGAAACGTACTTAGAAACAAAGAAGTTATACTAAGACTGCAAAGACATTACGAGGATGAAATAAGCTTCAGTTCATCTGATAGTAAAAATGAGTCATTGGTGGTTTTCTCATCAAAACTAGTCAAACTTATGCGGACAACAGATAACATCAAAGAAATCAAAGACGCTTTACAGAAAGTAGACTTTGGACATGCTAATAAATTCTGTGATTCAGATGAATTAAAGACGTCATGAATGGCTACTTCACTATTAGCTGTTTCTTCTGCTATTTTTTCAAGAGATTTTTTTAAAGTATACGTTTTATAGCACTGGTTTGTCACGTGATACACAAACACAACATCAGAAGCCACACTTTTCAGCCTTTTTGTAACTATGTCATCTCTTATGGCGGCTGCTTCTTGTACTCTTTTTCTTCCATTAACTGTGATAACTGTCTTGTTACTATCTACAGACGGACAAATAATGCACTTCTCCACGTCAAATAAAACATTTGGTTTTTCTTGGCGAACAGTTGCCAGTCTCATTCCCATCCCTTGATGATAATCCATTTTCATCAATGTCAGTTTACCTGTAAAATAAAAATATCTTTATGAAATAATGAACATTCAAGTTTTTAGGATATATCAGCATAAATATTACAGTAAAGTAGGCCAGTTTTTAAATTGCGGATTACGCCATGTAATAGAGGAGTCCTGTAAAACTTTTAGTATTGATTTTGTTTAATAAATAGCGTCAGGCAACTTCACAAACCATCTTAATAGATTTCTTGCCCTTAAAAACATATATTTAATGATGAGTATGACTGTCGCAGGAGCAGAAATATATACAAAATAAAATCGGTGTCGGCCATTTTGGGAAATGGCGTCTGAAACACCCGGTCCAGAATATGGTGATGTCTACCCAACTTTTTCTGACTCTCCTATATGTACTTCATTCGATTCTGTTGGTTAGACAAATCAGTACTAAAATTTTTACGGGACTCCAGTACAGACTGTATTGTAAATGAAAGTAATAGATAGGCACTAAGTGCCTAGAAAAACTATTTCAGTATCAGTAAACAAATTTATTAACACTTCTGATTATAGAATATATGGCATATAACTAGATAGTATGTAATATAAAAAACAGAGCTTTTCTTTGACAAAAACTAAAAACAAGGTAATTTAACTTTATCAAAAATAAGAAAATAAAACAATTATGAAGGGATTCCATTTTGAATGTGATCTGGCAAACAGTCCCTGCCTGTTTGTGGACTACACAAAACCGCACGAGATCCACAGTTCACGCAGAAACAGCTTGCTTTCTGCTGAATTTGCTTTACCCAGCAGAAAATACACTTCTTCTGCACTCGCTGCTTATTCTGACTACCATGCTTTGATAGGGCCTCCAGTGTATGACTATGACTTCCTCGTAAGATAGTTTCTGGTGGTCGTTCGTGGGATTGCTCATTACCAATATCGTCATCAAATTTATTCTTGGTCAAGAGCAGTATATTCCCGATCTGTAAGCTGCAAATTTTCCAGCTTAATAGCAAGCAAGTAGCAATCGAAGCAGAGCAATGTGGAATGTCATAAATAATAAGAAATCACGAACAAATAACATACGTTCAGACTCTCCAGTTATTCATTCTGAGGAACTGAACAATCACTTTGGAACGGTTTCCGATAAATATCTTCCCTCCTTCAATCAACAACTTTGAAGAATACTTATCTACCACTTGTATAGCTGGACATAACACTGAATTTCTCTGAGGTCTCTTAATTACAGATACTTGATATACTTAACAACTTAAAAAAAACTGACAGTAAAGACGCTCATGATATAAACCTTAAAGTCCTAAATTCTATTAAACACATCATGTACATTCCTTTGACCAAACTTATAAATCAATGTATTAGAAACGATGTATTTCCTAGAATCCTAAAAATTTCAAAAGTTATTCCAATTCTTTGCAAAAATTTTTGAGAAGTAACATCTTGTTTCGAGAATTTTAATTTGTTTAATAATCATCAGTTTGGGTTCAGAGCCAAAATGTCCACTACACTAGCTATAAATTCGTTAACGGATATGATAAATGGGGGTTTCGAAGAAAACGAAATTTTGTATGCACAGTTTTTAGATTTAAGCAAAGCATTTGACTGCGTCGCTCATGACATATTAATAACAGGGTTAGTTTTTTATAAATTTTCTATTGGCAGCCAGAAGTTAATAGCATCGCATCTTCAAGAGTTTGTTTCTTAACTATGATAATATGAATTCTAAGCCCACAAAAGTTACATTTGGTGTTCCCCAGGGTTCGGTATTAGGCCCAATTCTGTTTCTCATCTTCGTTAATGACTTGCCATATAACACCGTCACAGCAAGAGCAATCCTATTTGCGGATGACGCCATATTAATACATAATAATACAGATATTAACAAATTGCTTACACGATACTCAATCTACTCAAGTGTACACGATACAAGTGTACACGATACTCAATCTACTGTTCAAGACTGGTTCTTGGCAAATAATTTAATGTTTAATGCGAACAAACAGAATCGATGATTTTTAGTCTAGATACTTTAGATAAAATGATAACCACCGACTGTGTCAAATTTCTAGGAGTTCATCTGGATAGTAAATTAACATGGGAAAAACATGTACACGTTATTTGTGGCAAAATGTCCAAAAATATTTATTTACTACGTAATTTTGCGAATTGTGTATCTCAGACAACTTTATTAACTGCGTATTTTGGCTTAATTCACTGTGTACTTATCTATGCAATTTTGGTATGGGGTCACTCACATGCTGCAACTGCTTTTGCTGTACAAAGAAAAGCAGTAAGGGTAATCGCAGGTTTGAGTTACAGGGAGGATGGCAGGCACTCCTTTAAAAAACTGATACCAACATTGTATACATTAAAGAACATGAGCCAAAATATGTATCTCGTGCTCGGCTACATTCGTATCCTACCCGAAGTAACGGGAACTTACATTTTGACTTTTCACGTTTATCAAAAACACGCAATGGCAGAGCATATTATGCGATAAAGTTTTTTAACGCTCTGCCATGTAACATAAAGGAAGTGGATTATACTTTTTAAAACTGTTGTAAGATCATTTTTAATTGACAATGCTTTCTTCTCATTAAACGAATTTTTTAATGCTGATTTTTCAACTATATCGATTTATGTAACTAACGTATAATATATGTATGTTTGTTTGTTTGTTGTAAACTCAAATTCAAATTATATTTGTTTGTTATTTTTTTAGATTATATATATTACAATTATATTTAAATTTATTTATGATTATATATATATTATGTATATGTACAATGTACACATATACTACTTTGGCATTCTGTACGCTTATATTAATATATATTTTTTTAATCTTGTGTTAACGACTTATGTAAATACATTCTTGTATAATGCATCAATAAATACATACATAGCACCTCCTCTGTGCCTTTTTCAAGTAAACCACCCATGACTAAACTCCGGCACTATATTTGAGCAGTAAGTTTTGTGTTTTTCTTGAGTATTTGACTCTAAAAGTATAACTCTTCATAGAAAGTACCTACACCATGATAATTATTTATCTGTACAAGACGCAAATCTTCCAGTCTAACATTACCGGTTATTAACGTACCACTCAATAATTGGGGACAGGAGGAAACTGATTTGACAAGATCCTTGCATATTGAACTTTTATTATTTTCGCCAAATTTCGACTTACTCCACGCAATCTCATTGCGTGGCGCGTCAAAATACTTAGCCAAAATGTACACTTTATAGCCAGTCATTACTTTGCACACCATTTTAATACTAGGACAGCTACCAATGTCGTTTTTGTTTGTGCTAAATCGTTAAAAAATTCTCCATCAAATGGTGTGGATTTCAGTCCTACCGACAGGACATAAGGTACTCGAAAATTGATGGTAGGATGGTAGGATGAGTAGTACGCCTCGTACTGCCAGAAGGACTCGAAGACTGTACGAATTATCATTAAGTTTCGTCGAGTCTCTGCACTGTTTATGAGACGTTAGTATCGAAAACTAAGGAAAGTATAATTTTTTTAAACCTGCCATTTAAAAAAAAAATAACCAAGATATTCACAAATATCTTCATCAAGATGTGGAGATCATTTATATCATCAGAACAGTTAGTCATCTCGGCGATCTACTATTGGACAGTGACCTTTAATCTGGACTAATTGGGTGACATATCAATTGATTTTAAAACGGTAAGGTACTTTTACTAGGAATATTGTGAAACAAGCAAAAGTTGTAATTAGGCATTGCCGATTGCGCATATCTATTTGAACAATGCAAATAAAAATTATAGCGTCTGTGTACTTAAAATTAGTGATATTGTTTATCTCATCTCTACTTCATCGGTACACAGGAGGCATTTCAAACGAACAGACAATGACATTAAATGAAGCAGACATTCGCAGTCTACCACGCCCGATTGCAACTTCTACTCGTGTTTTTTAAATTAAATCAAATAAATTAAGCTGAAATACGACTGAAAGAAATCAAGAGGTTAGCTGACAAAATACATTGCGTCGCATGAAAATTAACTTGGAACTTGTTGGTTTTGAATTTCAAATAATAATTAATGTGGGTTATTTTGTCCACTAGTTTAAATAAAACGCTTATTTAATAAGAAAACTTGATTAGACCGAACTGGATTCAGACTTTATTCCGAATGAAATTGGAATGAATATGACTTGTTAATGCAAGTTAATTAAGTATTTGCCAAGCAATATTTTATTTAATTCATATTTGATTGTTATTGAGTACTGGCGGGCAGACCTGAATCAGACAATAATGAGAGTAATAATCTGCAAGGTAAAAATCATCAAGGGAAGTAAATTATTGCAAAAACTGGAAAACTGGTTGAGTGTAATCATTACAAAAGGACAAGTTTTGTTCCAAATTACACGGTAAATTCTATACAAACGAGCGAACCCATACGACAGCAAAGATGAAAGAGTGAAATTATGTGGCATCACCGTAATGAAAAAAAAATATATGTTATTACCTTTACATTCTGCTCTTTTTATCAAAGTGTCCCTCAGACTATTGCATGGTATGATAATTTAGCTTAACTTAATGTTTTTACAGATTTTGTATCTTGAATATGTCATATAAGTACACAAAAAGCAGAGATTTAAAGAATATAATATCTAGGTGTTGAAAATTTAGACAAAATCAACGAACCCATCACTAAACCATCATTGGTTTAAATATTTTTGTAATACATTTGACTTGCATGCAGCACAATTCACCTATCTTTGTGTCCTTGAAATTTATTGCATTGAACATATCTATTTAACTTTTAACCTAATTTATTCTGGGACTTGTACCGCTTGGGTCCCTCATTTTTCCCCATTGTCTCTCCCACTACTTTACCACATTTTTTTCATCTTCCCCTACCGTTTCACCATCCTTTTGAACTTTCCTGCTACATTCACCCATCTTCAAACCACTTTTTCCCACTTTTACACCATATCGCTTCATTTTCCTCACATTGAGATATCGTACACTGAACAATGAATATAGGTATCTATTTTTAAATCAACTTATGTCGCGGGTCTATCTTCTTCATATTCACAACGACTTCCCAGACAGTTTGCGATCCATGAATTTTTCTAGTTAGCCTCGCTATGCTGTATGTCACGTCTAACAGCTTTACACCATCTATCGCTGTTACCTGTTAGGCGGCCTCTTGCCATCTGGATTTTTCGGAACTATCAACTGTTCTATATTATCCCCATTCCAGTTGATGAAACCAAAAAAATGAGAGGATCCGGAAGAATATCACGTTGGAAACTCGCCTTGGGTGTCGTATTTTTTTGAGAATCGAGGCGGTTGGAGTGTTCAAGGAATTCATAAAAACCTGCATCTCGAAAGCATCAGTAGGACATCTGTCTGCCTCTCATCTCCCACGCTGAACCACCATCTTTCCCACGTTCTTCTATTGTTCCACCAATTTTTCCATTTTTCCGTCTTCAGTCAATTTTCGAAGCCTTAACAAATCTATTTTATTTTTAAACCAGCTTATGCCGCAGACACTCTTGCGTGGATCTATCATCTCTTCTATATCACCTCCTCTACTAGACCAACATCTTTCCTACCTTTTTCTATCATTCTACTACCTTTTCATACTTCCTCATCGCATTGACTCACCTTGCCACCTTCTTCACTCACTTTTTCCTACCTTCCCAAATTTTTTTCCCTTCTTTTCAACATCCACTTCTCCCATTTTCTCACGATGTGCTTTCGTGCACTGAACATGTTTATTTCGTGTTTGAACTAGCTTATATGACGGGGCTGTTCCCGCGCGAATCTAGCATCTTTTCCCCATGGTTTTCCCCACTATTCGTTTATCTTTCTCACTCTTCCCTACCGTTTCACCATCTTTTTCCACTTTCCCACTAGGTTTTCTTTATTTAACCATCGTCCCGATTTTCCACATCCATCACTTACTTTCCTCATATTGACATTTCGTGCACTGAAAAATTGAACATATCTATTTTTATTTTTAAACTAGCTTATGGCCGCGGCTGCTCTCGCGTGGATCTATTATCTTGATCATATCATCTGCTCCACTATCCCACCGCTTTCTCACTTTTCCTCACCTTCTCACTACCTTCTCTCAGTTTTCCCCATCTTCCCTCACTATTCCCACCTTCCCGTCACCTTTTCTCACTATATTCCCCTGCCTTCCCACCACATCCGACAAATAGTAAGTCGGAAAGATGTCTTATATGCGTTTAAAATTTCATCAAAATTTGTTGAACCATTTTCAAGTTATGGTGGAACATACACAAATTCTAAAAATAAATTTTGTGGCTTTGGTATCAACAAACCAAAACATTAAAATTTTTTTTGAAAAAAATAAAATTATAAAATTACCCACCTCAACAGATTTATCTATATATATTGATAGGTCGAAGATAACAAATAACAAAATATGATCGAAATCTGGAGATGGCGAATGTACGATGATGTCAAATAAAAACAAAAAAGGTTACCAGTAACTAAGCCTCTTAAAGTTCTTTTTTGTCTACTAAGCTTATATTAGTGGAAATTGAAACCACTGCGAGAATATCCTAACAGCAACTCTAAAACCCTGGACCCTTCGTCTATCCTTCGGTAACGAGTTAAGGTATAAAAATCATGAAAGAAAATATTCCAGAAGTAGATTTTGTAGGTTTAAGCCTTAGATTTTGTGTTTATTTTTAAATAAATGAAACAAATATTTTAATAATGTGACGTGATAGATTTTTTTATGCAAGTTCTGAATTCAGTACTCCAAAACTACTTAAGGAACAATGGTTTTTTGCTCTGATATCAAAACTGTAAACCACTCCCCATGGAATCATAAAATAACACATAATTAACTTATATACATATTTTTTCGTATTTTTTATCCTCCTTTTTAAAATATTTTAGTAGAGATTCATCTCATACTATTTTAACAAACGTTATAATAAATTGGTTACACATAATTCTACCTCTAAACCAGTTTACTAATTTATAACATAGATCTAACTTGTTTCCTGTCATAGAATTCCTTGAACTTATTATGTTCATATAATAAGAACTACGTTTAAAACATTTAATGGTATATTAGTTTAGCATTGGAAGTGTCAATTTTTATAAACCCGATAATTTTGTTTTATTCGGCAGTAGAAACGCTTATTCCTTTACCACAACCAACAATTAACACTGACACAAAATAATGTGAGTAAATTACTAAGCGTTTTCTTTAATTTGAATCTCGCCTGTATCTAAACAAAAAACCTATATCCCCTGCATACAACTTATCAAGTTATCTATGTTTTGTTCATTCACATAACATCGTCGGCTTTACTTGAGTAAAAAAGATAAATAATTAATACGGCCACACATGGAAGACACTTGCGTCTTCCTATCTATCGTTAAGTCTATACCAGACTGACATTATACGAGTATACTGAGAGGAGAGAACTAAGCTCTAGGACTACCTGAGTTGCTTAATTATGTGCATTTTAAAACGTTATAAATTAGTTCGCACGACACGAGAAAAATAAAATAAAATTTATTGACAGGACGGCATAAATATTTTTTTGGAAAAAAACTTTGTGATCGTTCCGTTACATGATGATTCTTCGTGAATAATTGAAAATAGCTTTAATTTGAAATCGTTGGAAAAAAGTGGGGATCTAACACTACATTTTGCATTTTATGATATGTCGAAGTATAGAATTATGTGAATAAGATAAGTAAAGAACAGAACGGCTTCTTAGTGAAGACAAAAACACCACTTGTTCCCTACAAGAAATTAAACTCATTAATAGCATGGAATGAGCTTATTTGTCATCGTATTTGATAATTGACAATCGTTAGGCCTAGGCCTAGTAAGCTACATAACCTCCAATGAGCCATTGGAGACCATAACATAAGACCACAGCATAATTTCACATGCGTGATAAATAACATAAAACTAAATAGATATATGGAGTTACTGAAATAGTACACGGAAGAAGATACTGTAGTATCGTCTACATAAAATTATAGAATTACACAATAAATAAAAAGGTACAGAATTATCGGCTTGGGTGGTGTTGGATCTACATATTTTACACTGAAAAATTTACAAAAAAAAAATCATAAAACTTATTTGAAATAAGGATTATCGGTATCCTACAGAGCCTCTATTCCAAGATTCAAAGTTTTTAACGATTAGACAAATATATTGCAACACTGTTCTAACACCAGGGTAACACTATTACTTCACTAATATAACACTGAGTACTATAATCCATCTGACATCATTTTTGTTGAAAGGCCTGAAAAGGTGCTGGACGAACATATCAGGGAAAACATCCTGAGCACTCATCCTCTGAATGTTCACCCGTATGCCTATCAACCAGGAAAATCAACAGAACTAGCACTAAATAACCTAGTCGGGAAAATCACCAAATCTCTTGAGGAAAAAGAGATTGCAGTGGCGGCATTCCTCGACATTGAAGAAGCATTTAACAATGCAATGCCCAACTCCCTATATACAGCGGTGGCTGCTAGAGGGGTTGGGCTAATTATAACTGACTGGATTCAAGCTATGCTTGAAAATAGAATCATTACGACTTCTTTACAGGGTGAAACGGTCATATTTAAGCCCACAAGGTGGGGTTATTTCCCCCTCTTACGGTCACTATTTGTGGATGACCTGCTGGCCGTTCTCACCCTGTGAGAAACCGAGATTCAAGTATATGCGAACGATCTAGTCATTATGATTAGAGGAAAATCTGACCCTTCAAGAGGTGCTAGATACAGTCCATATTTTGGTGTGAGAAGGAACATATGTCTGTTAACCCCCACAAAACTGTAATAGTACCTTTCAGCAGAAAAAAGAGGCTGAATAATTTAGAACCGCCGTCCGTGTCTTGTGGATTCCAAATAATTTACAGATTTCCGATTCAAAGTATATCCCTTGATCTGAATGTAACACCAAGGGTACACCAAATCGACATACCAGGTTATCCACCAAAACCGCCCAGCTCTACATTCACCACGGCGCGTAGCATTCACCACGGATGACTCCGGGCCAGGATCCAGCGAGGCACATTCTATGTATTAAAATGTCTAATAGATGTGTTTATTACAACTACGTTTGACTGGCAATCTAAGGGTCGTGAATTCGAAACACGAATAAGATTTTATTTTATTTTATTATATTTTATTTTATACTAACATTATTCATAAAAAAACTACCAAGAGTATCTCATAGATTGTGTAAAATACTTTCGTACCAACACTCTAACACGGCTATGGTCAAGATAGCATCATGGAGGGATTTTGGCGCCTATGTTAATATTGCACAGAAGATATGTGAAGCAGTTACACACCAATGGCATTAATTGTCATTATTTACTGGAATAGATCCTGTTCTCTCATTTATGGCCTTTATTGCGTATTGTGCAAATTTTATAGTGTAGCCGCTAATTTGTAAGCTATCATTAGAAACTGGGAATTGTAAAACGTGCCCGGAGTGATTTAACAACTCTCTTCATCTAATTTATGACGAGAAAATATGTTGTTGACTTTAATGTAAGTTTCTTAGAATACCTAGAAAAATGAATATCAGCTGACGTAGTTGATTGTGTAGTGAGTAGAACCTTACCTGGTAAAAATTCACACTGACTGAAACTAAATATTACGTGAAAATCGTAATCACCCTCTAGACTATTTGAGGTCCTATTTATAAAAATAAAACATAATTGTTTTCAAAGTTCCTGAATTAGCTCACCAATATCTGATTCACGCAACAGAGATATAAGGCACATGAGCTAAGTTGATCTGTTTAAAAAAAATTCTCAGAAAATTGCTCCCATTATGCGCAACTTTGCACGTCAAAATAATTAGCTAGCGTTCTATTTCTATTCGAGGGCTAAGTTAATGTTAAGATAGTTCGAGGTTAAGTTTTTTTATCTTCAAAAAAAAATGTTTTTATTGTAGGTTGATAGAAAGCTGGCGCATATATGCGCTCTTTAAATTAACACTTAACATTCTTATTAAGCAAATATTAATTATGTTCACCAAATATATTCATTAACCACAATTCTCTTTAGTAACTAAAAATATATTTAAATAAAATTATGAAATAATTTATATATAATAATCTTCACACATCTCATTTAAACCAGTTTCTGTTATTACGAGTAAAACTGCAGAATTTGCTTAAAAAACCAGTTTAAGAAACATGCAAGGAAATATATATTCCCTCATTATAGACTTTTATCGTTTATTTAAGTCACTTTTGAGTGCAGCAGGCTAAAGAAAAATAAACAAAATCTGTCGGCTGACAAAACAGCTTTGATTGCCAATTACATTAACAAAAACCTATCATTAAATACTTAAAAATTTACATAGGATTGTGTACTCACCTTCTGTTCTAAACAAGCCGAAATTGAATCTATAATATATATGAATAATAATGAATTAGTTAAAGTTTCAATGAGACTTTACCGACTGCGGATATTGATTTAATTAGTATATACAATAATCTCAGAATCCACTTAATTTGTCAGTTTATATATAATTAGGGAATTTTGTGTCCCTTGTTTTCTTCTACAATAAATTTCGAAATTCACGTTAAATAATGAGTAATTAATTCTGCTATTTTGCAATTTTAAAAAATAATTGTCCATACAAACAACAATTGACACATATGCATACATACATGCATGAATACAGAGACAGATGTATAGACATATTTAAATCGGGAACATTACGTATAGATTTCGGTAAAATAATGGGCTCATTTAATGAATTTCATTTAGTAGTTGTTACTTCTTGTGAATAATGTATTACTTAAAATTAGACGATATTGAAAATTTCAGATGAATCTGATATATGGTTTTTGAAACATACGACTTTTAAAGAGTACGATGAGACCAACATCGTGACGTCAGAGGATAGTAATATAAATCGGTGAAAATAGTTGATAAACTGAAATTCTTCACAAACACGCATAAGTTTCAAAACACACTGCTTAAGTTAACGATTTGTAATATTGTGAAATTATAATAACGCGCTGCAGCTAGCCGCTTCGGCTAGCGGGTTCCTATCAAGTGACGTCACGGCCGATACCCGACCGCGGGTGCGGTCCATTTTTATGATTTTTTTAAAACAATTTATAAAATTCAAATTTTTTTCACAGGGTCTTAAAATGAAAATTGTTAGCTTCAATAGCAATCGTAATAAATTCGTCCATTTCTAATCATGTATGCTGAAACAACCAATCAGAACAGAATTGCACTGAACAGATCCCTAAGGGATCTTTTCACTTATGGCATCCAGTTTGACAGTAATGACAGTTCAATAATTTAAAGTTTATTTTTTGACAATGTCGATTTAAAACTGCAAATAATGATTTAATGAATATAATAATGGAGGAAAACACACCAAATAATAGATAATACATAATCTACATTTAATTTTACAAATTGCTCTTTTAATAATTATGTTTTTAATAAATAGTTTTGAACAAATAAATAAAATAGATTGCAAAAAATTTTCTCGAACGTTAATAAACAGCTCATAATTTTATCACAACTTTCTCAAGCACATTGCTTTTAGGTAATATCTCTCCGCCTACGGCGTCGGGATATTACCAAGCAAGTGCTTTCGGAAACTGTGATAAAATTATTTCGTATTATCAACGTCCTTGGGATATTATAGCTAATAAGATCTTTCAGATAATCAAATAAAAAAAGTGCTAAATGAGCCCATTCTCGGTGTTGAAAAAATTAAACACCTTGACAATTTAAATTGAAAGAACTTATTATATGATAAATATGTAGAAGGCAATTAATTAGTTGAGGTATAATTTTTGAAGCGAACAGTTTAAAAATATTTGAAATATTTTACAACAGATAAAATTTTAAAAATGCTCAATATTTCCTTCGCTATAGCTACTGTCTCTGCTATGAGAGTTGCTGTTACTAATTAATACAAAAACTTTGATACCAGACAGTAGGCTTAAACTCGTGAGATTTTCAACCCCTATTAATCCCTCTTCCACCCACTCTGGCAGTATGTCAATTATATACTTTAATGTTTTTCAATGTAAGTATCATGTAAACTCAATTTTAGCCGGCAAGTTATCATACAATGTTTTCTGAAAAAGACACACTTTTGCGCGCAAGTATGGCGAGTCTTACCGCCCACTCAAACGGCATGGCACAAGTATTTTTGAGTATGTTATAGTTCAAACGGCTAGTGTACCGAAGCCGATAGACTTTTTTTTAAATAAAAATTTACCAGTTTAACTTAGTACGGCCACCATGTCATGTCCACCCATGGAATAGTATGGCAACAAATTTTTTGTTGCGTTTTCAATTTTTTTTTAACATAACGCACCCGCGAGAAATGTATGTCATTTGGGTTTCTTACATTTTTACCAACAATTTCATGAAGTCATTAGGGTTTCGAGAGGTAATAAATCATACCCCAAAAAATGTCATCAACTCCCGGTTCATTTTACACCTAAATGATGTGTATTGTATTTCTTTATTCTGTTCTGTAATTGAAAATTTTACTTGTATTTGACTAATAATCTATACATGTAATAAATCTGTAAATTTGGGGAGTCTGCACATTGACGATATTTAAAAAAAAAACGGATTTTGTAATAGAATACATTAACACAGTTTTTGGAATTTTTGTATGTTTGTCTGTTTGTTTGAACGCGCATCACGCAGAAACTACTGAACCAATTTGAATAGGGTTTTTACAGGTAAATTTATCAAAGCTTGTACTTAGTAATATTTAGATTTAATTTCATCGAAATCGGCCTACTCTAAGCCAAGTTTTATGAAAATCGGTTTACTAGAACTAGAGATACAGCTTAATCTCTACAATAGGCGTATTTGAAAGGCATAAACTTTCATGATTAAACTTCTGTAATATACCACAAAATTCAAGAGCATTCTGGAACATTCCAGAAAATATCCGCTGCGCGTTGCGGGTGTGGACCTTAGTGTCAGTTGCTTTTCCCACGGCCAGGTCTACGTGGCTCTCTCCCGTGTCAGTGAAGCAAACAATCTCTTTGTACATGGTGATTCTACTTCAAGCGTCGTTTATAAAGAATAGAAACTAGCACAAAATAATTCAAGTCTTTCAAGGTTTTGATTGCAAAATAGTGAATTTTGTTATTGATAAATTGATAAATATGAAAGTTCATTAAACTTTACTAACTTTACGTCTAAGAAAAGCTGTAGCGTTAATAATTTCGTCAAAATTTTAGAGAACGCCGCGTCGGTTCGGTCAAATCCTAACAGAAATAAAATAATAAAAGTTGTCTTGAAATAGCATATTAGTACCACCAACCGTCGAATGTAGGCAACATAAAGCAAATACTGAATTTTTTATACTGACTGGATAATAGTACGGTGACATTGGAATAAAACCGTCAATCAAAACATTGTAAATCTAAATGATGAGTAGCATGCAGTAAATACTCATATATCCCACTGATACGCCCCATATTTGATACCACCGCAATACAAGCTGTTGAAGGATCTGCATGTGGACTCATTGTACAATTAGTCGAATTCCAGCAATTTATCTTACAGCTGGAGATGTGATTTATTGCTCACAGGTCTGTATCGAGTTAAATACGAATAACACAGACATCCTAAGATGAATACTATATCGGATGACACAGGCTTATATTTCCTTTACTTTTTGACTTATCTATTTGAAATTTAGGGTGCATAAACTACTTGTAAAAATGGATTTTTGGACAGAAAAAACGATATAAAAGCATTTCCGGTTTACGCGGAAATGACCGCAATTTTCGAATTTTAATTGTGACGCCTTGTATATTTTTACACATTTGGATTCAAGACAATATTCTGAGTATACAATGAGATTTTCGTGAATTTTTAGTCGATGTTCAGTTTTGTTAAGCATTTTAAGACATTCGTCTAGGGAATACCATTTGCTTTACGCCAGGTTAAGTCCAAGGGAAAAATATAGTTTTTCGTTTAATGTCATTAATAACCATTTATGAAGCCTCCAAAGTTTAATATATCACTTTTTTATCGAAAACTTTTTTATAGATTTTTTTTTGAATTCGTTGATATCCATTTCAGATCTATACTATTTGTTTTTCTATTTTATCAAAATAATTTTTATTGAACTTTAACATAGTTGCTTTTACACTACGATTTGATACAATATTATAAAAAAAAGAAAGGTGACATTTGCAAACAATTACTGCTAGCGAAAAATTTGTGTCCATTATTGATATTTCTTAACATGAACTACACCAATTAGGAAAAAAACTGACATGATATTAATTTACGGCTAATGTCGAAAAAAAAATCTGTGCTTGCAGGTCAAATTGTATGCTCAGAGATTTCCTGAAAGAATACGTCATTATTTAAAAAAATTATAGAGAGAAACGCGGCGGGAGCCACGTGTCTAAAATCAGTGTCTAAAATCAAGAAGTTATTGTAAATGAAGAGTTGGAGATTAATGTTATCTCAACACTGAGCGACAAAGTGAGAGATAGATAGACATAGCATGATTTTATTATGCCCATTCACCCAGTGGTATAAAAAGCACTCGAAATACCTGCCGTTGGAGAATACTGCACTGCCGTTTACAGAAATGCCACACATTTTTTAATTGCTATAACACAGACACTCAAATCAAAACAAAAGGTTTGCACTACCCAACAGACTATTATACCTATACGTATTTTGGGGCGCTGAAACCGAGTCCAAGGTCAGAGATGACCCATCACGTAAAGATTTTTGACATAACCTCAAAGAACAGAATATACCATTTTAGGATGACGTCACGATAAGTTGACCATATTGCCTGAGGGACAACCAAACTTTTTATTCCATTGTGAACAAAGAAGTAATCTCAGTTTTAAACGTGAAATAAAAATAAAATGCCAACCTTTTGTGCGATAAGCTGCGATTGTGAGATAAGGTTTATTTTGAATGTAAAAAAAGCTTAGGAGAAAGGTAAAGAAATCACTCTCTGGTATTGAATACTACATACGGATAATATAACATGCTTATCACTGAAATCTAGCACTTAGTTATGTAAATGTAAACTTGCCTTGCCCATACAATGAATACTTTTGAGTTTATCTTTCTTGCACAAACTTCTTGCACAAATCCAGCCTCATAATATTTATATGCTTGTAAAGATTTCTATGCCTTTAACTGCTGACCTGTGTAGAAGCTGTGAGAGTCAACACTAAGTAATTTACCATATTAATTACGGATATACAAGGTAAAGTAGACAAATCTGCAGAAATATCTCCAAGGGTGAATGGGTCAATATTGTCTATTATTTTGATTTTCTCATCATAGCGACACTTCACATCACACATATTCACTGCATGGCATTGTTATGAAAACACACACAGTTTCTCAAGAAAAACTAGAAAAAAATATATAAAACCACGCAAAGTGCGTTTGGTTGTCCCTCAAGCAAAATGTCAAAATTGTCAAAACCATGTGACCTAAAATGGTCAATAAACCATTCCAGAATGACGTAATCGACAGTTCGGCCATATTTGCTGGGTGGCATACAATACCACTTGTGTATGTAAACATTAAGAGTATTTCATTACAAAGTTGTTTAATCCTGGTCTAATTTATAGAAAATGCCTCATTTTTGTAGTGTTGTTAAATGTTCAATGCGTGCTGAAAGAGATAATGTATCGTTTTTTTGATTTCCCGCAATTTTAACTAATAGAGGAGATCATCTTAATGCATTGTCTATAGAAAGAAGAAATGCTTGGATTAATAGTTTGAAACGGGGGCCCCTAAGTGAAAGCCATCTAAAAAACGGCCGTATTTGTTCCAAACATTTTATAACTGGTAAGTACCTAATTTTCGTACAAAATTCCTTTTAGATTTTAAGGTTAGAATCGAGGAAAAAATTAAATGTGCAAATATATAAATATTAAGTAGGTATTATAATAATATGTACGATTTTAGGAAAACCAGCTTCCCTAGAGGATAAAACTAATCCAGACTGGATACCCAACCAGAATTTGGGATACGTTTCCAGCATCCAATCGAGTCAATCTGCATCCTCGATATTTGAAAGGTCCACGCTTAAAACCTTTGTGGCATATTAAAATGATAAACATTAATATACAGAATCTAATTATAATGTAAAATTACACATTTACTTTGATTTCTTACCTTGCCAATGACAATAAATGCCTCTTCATTGATTTGTTTTGCCAAAATCCCTTAAACAGAGCCAGATTTATAATGTTTGTAGGCTTGCAAACTTTTATAAGCCTTCAATTGTTGACCAGTGTAATAACTATGGGTTAGTATTAAATAATTCACTAAGTCCATCATGGTAATATTGGGCAACTTATAAATTCAAGCCTGCATTCCTCAGGAGGAATTGCATAGGGGTCAATGCTGTCTATAATTTCGATTTTTTTATCCCATCAAGGGTTGAATAGTATACACTTCGAGACATCTTGGTGAAACAAAATTGCAAAAAATCACAAAATAAATCAATTCACAGCACAAAAGAACACAGAAACGCACGTAAACAAACGGAGAATAATCGGTTTGTGTGCCACCCAGACAAAATGGCGGATCTGTCAAAGTCACGTGTTCTGGAATGGTCTATATCATAAATTAACCTCTTCATATCAAACTTGGTATCATGAAACAATTTGTAAAAGCACTGGATAAAGAAGGTACAGATTGCTTCAAATATTTCGAAGAGAAATTTTCTCAATTATCTAACGGTTTTTACCTGTTTTTAAAAAATCCTGATTAGATGGGTATTCGGTTTCAACGCCCCAAAATACGTACAGGCATAGTAATCTGTTGAGCAGTGCAAAACTTTTTTTTTGCTTTATGTGTCTGTGAAATTGGCCTATGAAGTTTTAATAGAAAAATCCTGCATCCGCAATCACGAAAAGGTCAATAGACACGAAGATCCTTAAAGACGATGCAAAGTCCTTTTCTCTAAGAATTAAGGTTTTTCAGAACAATATTTTTCTGGTTTTAAATAATTCAATTACCTTTATAACTAAACGATGGAAAACTAAAATGACAACCGCTTCAGAAATAATGAAATGCAAATGGACATACAATATTATACAGTGGAATATCAACGTTGCGTGTGACTTGTTAACCACCAAAGGCCACAGTCAATAAATGTCACTATTACAAATAAAAAATCCGTTCCATTCATTAATTACAAATGAGTTTTTACTTGTGAAAAACGCGGATGCCGTTGTGTTAATATTTACAAAAAGAGTTCAATGGTTTGATGTTGGAGTGTGAAAGTATTCTATTACTATTGTCGATCTCGATTATTAGCTCTCAAAGAGGATTTCAAATTCAATTGATTGTAATAAGAGCCGTCATTAAATACATTTTATTTAAATAATTATCCTTTGCTTATCTTTCGTTTGGATACATCTTGAATTATTAATACTGCCATCTATATTGCCTATCTCAGCTCGTAAGTAGTTAAATTTAAATTAAGAATAAAATTTTATGTGCTAATAAAATGGTAATCTATTTTAAGATACTATAATATCACTTGCATTAATAAAATTACATTTTAAAATTAAAATTTAAAATTTTAGATTATGTACCCGGCTTCGCCCGGGTCAAAGGTAGTCAGGTAGTAGAAGGTATTTTGTTCGTCCAAGCTGGTATCGACAAAACAGAAACGTACCACCGCTTTATTTAATTACCTTCATGCCAAAGTAGTGCAGTGGAAGTGTAGTTAGTAATTGCCAAAAAAATTTTTTAACATTTTTTTTGTTTAAATAAGCGTAGAATGTGAAGCGTCGAGAATTTTAGTCTGAATAAGAAAAATAATAATTTATATCAGTCTATCTGCAACTTTTTTTATGCGCACGATTACTCTGAAACCGTTTGATGATTTGAAATTTGGTACACCTGTGTATTATAATGAGATCTGGAACGAAATTATGCTATGATCTTATTTCGTTGAAGAATTGGGGAGCAAATGGGGGTAAATAGGTAAAACAAGCAAATAAGAGTCCATAAAATTGAGATTTAGTTGATGTACAAGAAGCCAAATCTCAAAATTTGTTTAGTTTGTCACCCCCCACTATCACCCCCATTACCACCCTCACCTCATTATTAAAGGGGGTAATAAAATAAAATCGTGGTTTAGTGTCTGTTCAAGACCAAAAATGTTTTTTGACATGTTGAAATTTGGCAATGTGGTTTACTATAACTATTTGGTAGTTTGGCTATCATTTGGCAGTTTTATTTTATGTGCCACTCTATTTAAGCATATCCCAATTATGCCTAGCGTCGAAAACTCTGGATTATCATGTAGAGAGGTTTGACTTCAGAATCTGATTTAGAATCATATTAGAGTTAAGAAACTTAAAAGGTGGACTTCCTGAATCGAGGAAGAACAATCCGGCGTATGTATGGAATTCGATGTCAAACTGGTAGTGAGGTAAGTATTTCGTAACTCCTAATCTCATTTTTTAACCGACTTTAGAAAATTTAAAAAAGAAGGAGGTTTTCAATTCGATCACAATGTTCTCTTTATGTATACATTCAATTATGACTCTATATTGGGCTAAGCGATTACTATGACATTTTTTCATACTGAAAAATTGTTTTTTTTTTACGCAAATTTGAAGAATGAGTATTTTACGAGAACTTATATGGTAACGATTTACTAGTGAAATATTTTTGTCGAACTCCTCTATACGTTTCCTTAAATATATAAGGAATAAAAACCAGACTGCAGCCAACAGCTATTCTCCAGACTAATGCCCCGCCGAGCGCTGAATTACGAATTACAAGCCTGGCCGCGTTAAGTGCAATAACTGTGTATTGCCACAAAACGCTAAAGTTTCGATTTTAACAGACACCAGCCGAAAGACTTATTCCTATTTAAAGAAGCACTCGTGCCAGCCACCCCATACCACTTGCAGACTGCAGTTTCGAGCTATTGGCTCTCGTCAGTGCAAGGTAGGTCTGAGATGGCTGGAACGAGGCATTTGTTCACTCTTGGTACATGACGAGATTTATAAAACCACGACATGCAGCAAAAATGGCAGGCTCCATCTAGCGGCTAATGTCCATTACAATCGAAACAGCAGTAGGCCTGACATGAGCATAGCTAGTAGGTATGCTTTTAGAGGGCAGAATATTTACTAGAGAAATATTTTTGTCGAACTCCTCTATACGTTTCCTTAAATATATAAGGAATGAAAACCAGACTGCAACCAACAGCTATTCTCCGGACTAATGCCCCGCCGAGCGCTGAATTACGAATTACAAGCCTTGCCGCGTTAAGTGCAATAACTGTGTATTGCCACAAAACGCTAAAGTTTCGATTTTAACAAACACCAGCCGAAATACTTATTCCTACTTAATGGAGCTCTCGTGCCAGCCACCCCATACCACTTGCAGACTGCAGTTTCGAGCTATTGGCTCTCGTCAGTGCAAGATAGGTCTGAGATGGCTGGAACGAGGCATTTGTTCACTCTTGGTACATGACGAGATTTATAAAACCACGACATGCAGCAAAAATGGCAGGCTCCATCTAGCGGCTAATGTCCATTACAGTCCATTACAGTCTAAGTATGGATATGAATTACTGGACTATTCAAGATATTGGGGGAGAGAATACTTGTAATTTTGAGGGCGAAAAAAATAAAACTGTGATTTAGTGTGTGTACAAGAACCAAAGGCCTCAATAATTTTTTTTACTTCATTCACTACACCCCCCCGATGTGGCATATCATTTTATAGGTTTTTGAGGTAGACGATTTCAAATATTATGTTATTAAAGTTTGATAAACAATTATTTCCACGTACAAAATTTTTTTCGTTGTGAGAGACTTGGATAGATAATCTGGATGTGGAAGTACTGATTCCTTGGGCAGCAATAATATTTCCCATATTATCGTCAAAACTTTCATTATTGTCGTCTCTATATGTGCTAAATAAATAATTAGGAAATAATTGACTAATACAATGCAATTCAATATGATCAACATATTCACCATCTAAGGATAACACATTTTCACATTCAGTTAAATCATTAATAGGCAGTCTATAAGATGGTCACCATCAACAAAATCTTCATAATATTTCCATCCATTTTAAATTTTTTCGACGACTCAACTGTACGTCATTAATAAACGAACAATGAGAAACAGTGCGAAAAAACAGATGTCCTACCTAAAATGGGAATAACTTATAATTCCACGAGGAAAAGAGATATTCTCCCAATAATAAATAGATAAAACAAAAGTGAAAAAGGGAAAATTCCTTCATGCTCCCGACTCCAACGGGTACTGGCTACTTCTACTTATATCTGCACCGGTCTCAGACAAGTGTTAAACTATATGCCGATGTCCACAACATTTACTTCGTAGCGAACATGCGGAGTTAATGTAGGGGGCGCTGTAATTAGGAAAAGCGTTTATAGTGCGAGCACAGTTAATGATGGCGTAATGTCACCAGACTTGCTATACAGTAAACAGAGGCCAACTAGAATCATGCGTGAATCACAGAATGTCTGATGGACGTTGTGAGTAACAAGAGGAAAGTTAATTATGTCACAGGTTAATAAACCATCCTGATGGTTAGTAGTAAGAATACGGCATCGGCACATTTTTAGGTGAAGTTTAGTTTTAATTTTCTTCAGAAGATGCCAACTCAGTCAGCGAAACACATGCCCAGTGTAGTAGTTACCATTTTGACCTGCTAACATTAATTTAACTTTTGTTATAATTTTATATTAATTGTTATAATTTTTTAATAAGTAAGTTTCCTCCCGTACAAGTAAAATATTTTTTTAAATATTTATACGCAATTGGCATTTCCCGCATATTACTTGTGCTAATTGCTATTCAATATCTGGCAAATACAAGGAACACGGTAATATTTCTTCCTACCCACTTAATAAAGTTTCCACTTTACGACTTGTTCCTTGACTTATAAAGTAGCCCCAAAAACATCGTTGTAATAAAAAAAGGGAGTAAAACTCATTAATTTTATTTGGACCATGAATTGAACTTTGTTGGCGGGTCACTAATTTAGGCTTAGCAGTAATTATTAATCGACCGTTGATTAAAAAAGTAGAGCGAGCTCCACCTGCAAAATTTACAAAACAGCTTAATATAAAATAGAGTCATTGCAAGTGCGGGATTAAATTTCATGGGAAGCATGCAACAGTAATTTCCGCGGTTAGATTTTCGATAAGTATTTGATAGACACAGTAGCTAAAGTTGTTAAAGGAAAAATAACAGCCTAAGTCTAAATATGGACAAGTACATTTTTAAAAAAATATATTTATTGGAACAAAGGATGTTATATTTATTAACGCTTGGCTGATATTCTGTTGTTATGAACTAATATTCCTGTCGCCTCCGTAAGCACCTTTAAAATTTCTTTTGTATTCATAAGCGATTAAATCTTTGTTGCCACTTTAGGAGAATTAATATTCATCTGAGTATTATAGTACTACCTGCTACTCAAGCACGGTTCAATTAGAATTTAAGTTTAAGGTTGCTACGGCATACAAATCACAGAGATAGGGAAATGCCTATTTTTTATTATAACTTTTTGTCTTATGCCAAGAATCTACACGATTATTTCAGTAGGACTATACCTAACAAGAATACAGTTAAACATTTTATTCAGTAGTTTCAATTAGTTATCACAATCAAATCAAAAACTAGTTCGTCGTGAAAATTGAAAGATTGGACGAAGTGAGGCCAGGTAAAGCTAAGAAGAATTGAAATATAAAATAATATCTGCTGGTCACAGGGTGCAACATAAATATTAATTAAAATTAAACATGTAAAAAAAGATAACTCAAAATAATTGAAATAAAAAGGCAAAAGGTGCGCGTATAAATAAATATCAGAGATAAATATGATGACCACGCGGGAAAATTATCACTCCCTAGGGCTTGAATTATTTCCGGTATTTTTTTCGATGTCCAAATTTTCTTTAAAAATTCGTGAGCGAGAAAAAATTTCCGGATTTTTAATTCAAGAGCGAGGGAGATTCGGTAAGAAAATTTTATACCAAAATTACTAGAAATGTATATATTTATTTTTTAAGTGGTTTCCTCATGTCCTAGTAAAATGAAATATTTAATAGTAGATAAATATGGTAAAAAATATACTGATTGTTTATATTTTTCATACTAGGATTCAGGGGAACGCGATAATGAGAGTGAAGTAAAATTAAAACAAGTTTAGTATATTATTTTTATATTCCCTAAGCTCTAGCCGCATAAAAATAACATAGCGAATTAATATTAGTCATAATAATTTATTTCGTATACAACCTTTATACTACAGCAAAAGAAAACCGAGATGAAATGGTATTTGCTGTAATTTAAAGTGGTGACAAATAATATCGTCTAAAAAATCGCTAATAGTTCGCCATGGAATCCCAAGTGTCTTGGAATATGTCATAAAACTCACTGGTAAAAGATGTGTTGTAGTTTGTAACGTCAGCAAGAAAGCAACATGACAGCTAAAATAAAATGAACAGCAAATCTTACAGACTCTGTTCTTTTTGCAAAAAATCAAAGCACATTAAAGCCTATCATAAAAATGTAAAGTATTTGACAATATCTAGTGGAAGAATCTGAATTAAATCCTGAGCAAGAAAATCTATTTCAAAAGATTACTAGCATTCTTCGTGAAGTTGTGCCTTGCTTTGACCACAAATTTAGCGTCCAAAAGAATAAATTGGTGTCGCAGTGTTATTTGTATTTTATGAAACACAGACATATAGTGAAAAAAACCAACGGCTCTATGCTTTATTCGCCACTGAGGAAAGTAGATGTACAAGTGGAATTTTTAAAGCATTTGGAATTAGTTAATGATGTAAAAAAAGATAGTAAGCCAAAATTGTACTAATTTAATTTAAAATAAATATTAAAGTATTTTTTATAATATAAACGGTATTGTCTAATCATTGCTTTCAAACCAGGGAAATTTTCACTTATTAAGCACATAGCTAGGTGCTCATGGGTAAAATTTCCAAAAAATGTTTTATGCGAAAAGGTGCATTATGCTCTCTAATTTGAGTAATGTTATTTGTAAGCGGACTATCACCAAGTTTAAATTGGTGGAATTTTTGTGATGTAACTTTGATGTAGTCCGCCAGTGGCATTATGTCGTGACAACGTGCTTATAGGTCTCTTAAGAAGGTATATCGTGAGGAATTTGAGACGAGGCGCATAAATTTATGTTTCAGAACTGCTAGTTATTACCAAATTATTAGAATTATGTTTAGAACTGGAAAGAAAATGGTATCGAAGTTTGATTCGTAGCTTTGAATCTTTCAATTTTGTGCTGAAGAAAAATGTTTAACCTTTCTCGTTATGTAGTTCTACTTAGGCATTAGGATAATTTCTTAGCAATGTACATATAATAATAATAGTAATAATACCATGGGGCCTGCCTCGTATTGAATAGGGAACAATATTACCTAGATCTTCCACAAGGTAGCAAATTCGAAGCTTAGCCATTTTCTATATATCCTTGACATAAAGTCATACACTGATCAGGATTCAAAATAACTCAAAACATTCGTAGTCAATGTCAAAACTTTTAGTGATGGCTAGAGTCCGGAATTCACACCTTCATGGCCCTAAAACCAGGGCCGACTCTAGGTGATGTACCATGAATGTATGACATAATATCTTGTAGTCTTTAACAAATTCCGTAACATCCAAAGGTAATAAGATAAAATTAGTATAAACACTCACTCGAAGAGGACTGAAGGTATTGGGGAATGTAACATTAAACTAACACACGTACATGTATTTTTCACTAACCAATTACTACAAGAATAAAAATAAATTACTTATATCTTATTCTAATTATCTTGGTGTTAAACTTTGACGCCTTTCATTGAAAAATCATTTATATTGTGAGAAAAACGGCTTAAAATCAACAGATATAACTGGCATATACCTAAGATATTGAACTTTTGAAATGTCGCCACATTTACGCCAGACGTAAGAAATTCTGCTTTCTTACCGTTTAAAAGTTTTATTATATCCGACGTCGCAAGTTTTTTAGAACAGCTTTGAATTTTTATTTAACTGTTTTGGTAATGTCTCCCGGTAGTTGAAAAATGTATTGTCAAAGACAGAATGCAACATGCATTACTTCAACTGGGGTAAATTTTGATATCTTTGATCTACATTTGAGCTTGCGCATGACTATAGGAATTCGTGAAATATATACATATACATGTACGGATCCAAATTTTCTCGCACAGTTAGATCCAAAAAGGTAACTTTAGTACTAATATGATGTCATCAAAGTTGCTAGAATAGTACAGTGTTGCATGTGTCCAAGTAAAACATCGTATTAAAATGGACTCTGAAGTAATTAAATGCAGTATTTAAAAGAATTTTGTTAAATAACTATTATACGATATGGTGTTTTATGGATAAGAAAATCAAGAAATTCTGAATAGATGAATATTAAAAATCAAGTAAAAAGTGTGTCCGTATGGTTACAGATTTTCACCAAAATCTTGAGATCTCGTGATGAAATGTAACTAATATTTTGTCAAATTATCCTTTTCATATTGTTTGGGTCTACTCCATTTGGTGTTTAAAATGTAATATTACAGCGGAATAAAAGTCGCCCCTGGAGTGTAGATTTTTTGACCGGACTCTGGTGATGACTTAAAAATGGAACTTTTAGCAAATGTTCTGAAGTGTATGGCATAGAATACATATTATTTTGAGCAAATACTCCCAGAGGAAACACACAAGTACCTCAGAATTCTGCAGAATAGATAGATTACGATCACATAAAGCAGTTCAGACCTAAATACAAACAATGTTCCCAACCTCTTCAGTACAAAGTTCAACCTCTGAAACATGATTACAACGACCAATACATATTATTATGGTAATCTTAACCCGAAATATTAATTCCAAATACTGGACCTGGACCTGGACGAACTGAATAGAATGACGCACTCTACACCTACAATGCTTAGAATATTAAAAAGTGCAGTCGAAACGCTATATATGTCAAGGATACAAACAGATAGGGGAGTTAACATCATCCAGAAGATGTGCTGAACTCAAGAGGAGACTTCTTTTATAATTCGGACAGATTTTTCATTACGAATATAGTGAAGATCGGCTGCAGTGGCAGGTCCATACGAATGAAGACATTCATACATCGTGGAAAGATGAAGAGATGTTAAATCTAGTCTAGGGAGCGGCGATATATCGCAAAGGACCTCGCACACAACCAATGTAAAATGGAGTTAGATGAAATTATCCGAAATTTTGAAATTTTGTAGTTTTCTCATTCTAAGAAAATGAGTTAAATAAAAGCGTATAATAAAAATATTTAAATAACTTAAATTGACATTTATTGAGATTTCTCTTTGAGTACAATTTAGTTATTAAAGCTTCTGAAGTAGTTTCCACAAACACCAAAACACTTGAATACTATTACTCGACACGTGTTTCGCCAACCATGTTGGCATCATCTGGAGACGATTAAATCTCAGTTTTGGTATTTATAAAAACTACTTCATAAGCAGCTTCAGAACCGAAAGTTCCTTAAGGTACTTGTATACTGATAAGAGCGAATCTAGCGGTGGATTTAATAAATTAAAACGCGAGAGAGATAGAGTACAAAGATTTGGCAACACCGTATTAAATATGACTGTCATATACTAAACTGCTTGTCACTGCTTGTTACTACATTTTAAAAAAAAATGTAGTATAGGTTTTGCATTTTTCCAGCGGACCATCGAAACCCGAAAAAAAACGTCGGATCGAAATAAAAGTCATATATATGACTCGAGAGCGAATTTAGAAAATTCCGTCCGTCGGTCAGTCGATCTGTCTGTCGGTGTGTCGGTCTGTCGGTCTGTTTGTCGGTCTGCCTGTCTGTTTGTCTGTCACGCTCAGCTTCCCTAATCCGTTTTCGGATTTCGAAGAAACTTGGGTGGTTAATAGGAGGCCTTTGGAAAACCTTAACGCTGGAAGCTCGGCTCCGTTCGGAAACCGGAAGTACGCGATATAGACGTTTCAAGTTTTTCGGGAAAAATTGAATAACTCGGTAACGGACAGTCCAATCGAGATATTTCAAAAAAGAGATGGTGCCGCTGGCAACGATCTACAGATAAGTATACCGAAACCGAAGACAATGTCGAAAAACAAATGGAAATTGAATTTTTTTGCAAAAAACTGGTTTACTCGAAATCGGGCTAGGAAGCACGATAACTGCCCAGGATATTGATCGATTTCGATGACACTTGGTGGGATCGAAGGTATACGGCCACAAATGAAGCCTATTTCTGGCGGCCGAGTCGGTCTGTCTGTCGGTTTGTCTGTCGGTCTGTCACGCTCAGCCCCCCTAATCCGTTTTCGGATTTCGATGAAACTTGGGTGGTTAATAGGAGGCCTTTAGAAAACCTTAACGCTGGAAGCTCGGCTCCGTTCGGAAACCGGAAGTACCTGCGAAAAACTGGTTTTCTCGAAAGGAAGCACGATAACTGTCCAGGATATTGATCGATTTCGATGGGACTTGGTGGGATCGAAGGTACACGACCACAAATGAAGCTGGCGGCCCGAATCCGTTGACCGCAAGTATTTTTTCCAAGGCCGAGTACGATTTTCCAAAGAAGTTGATAACTCCCGAATCGAAGGTCCGATTTTGATTTTCAAAAATGCCGATTGTAGGGCTCGATTAAGTCTATTAGGTGACGTTTGTGAGAAATTTGACGAAACCAAAGCGAATCTACAAATCCTGGAAAACTTGATTTTTTTAATAAATTCTACAAATACCGAAAAGTTTCCTAATAAAAATCGTAAATTAAGTATTCCGTCGATCAATCTCTATAACCAGTATAAGGCACGGATCTTTCTGGGCAAAAAATCTAAAACAGAGTTTTTTCGAAAAATTAAAAATTAACGAGTTATTTATAAAGATGCGTGACTACAATATAACCGATGCCCTTTCTGTATTTCAAAATGTAGTTACTTTAGTCAATGCAAAAAGAAAAAAGAAAAATAAAACATGTCAAAATGTACTGAGTCATCCCAACAGGGATAAAAAGCATATCAAAATGTAGTTTTTAGCTTGTTAATTTTTGCAAGATGTAATTTCAGTTTAGATTAAGTTAGAAATAGGTAATAACCTTAAATAATAATACAACATATTTAAAAATGTCAGATGAATGCAAAATGTAAAGGCAAGTTTATTTTAAAAAGTGCCACAAAAAAAAACAATTAAGAGTTAAAAAGGCATTAGAAATAATAAACCAGATTCTAATCTTTCAGCCGAATGCCAAGATCATGTTTGTGAAGGAAATCGCATGATCAACGTAAGGAAACTTGGTAAAAATCTAAAATGTTTAGAATGCTCATTAATTCTTTCTTTGGAAGACATAAAAAGTGAAAAACATTGAGCTTTACTTTCAATTTGGAATGTTTTTTTTGCAACAATTGCTCATTCGTTTCGGTTGTACGTTAAAGTGCATGAAGTAAAATATGAACAAAATTCTGCACCCCAGAAACAAATAAAAAAATACACACAAAGATATTACCACAATTAATTTTATACTTTTTAAAAATTTAAATATTCGCACCACCTTTGAAATATGCAGCGAACCCATTAGCTTTATTACCTGTTTTATCAATGAAGACGCAGTGTAAGTAATTATTTCTTAAATATTAATCTTAATTTTTCCGGCATCCCAGTCAGTATAAGTCTTTAAAATATATAATGATATATCTTGTGATAATAATTAGAACTACTGGATGATAAATTATTAGAAAAAGGCATTTGATACCTTAGATCAGGCTACCTTGAGCCGGAAATTAAAATAATATAGTTTTGATGTATAGGCAATTTCCTTTTCTGATAATCGTAATTGAGAAAGTAGTATTTAAAGATATTTATTACAAAGTCAATAAGAAGGTTGTGCTACAAGTTAGTGGCTATTTTCTATTTGCACCGTGGATCTTAATAATTGACTGCAGTTATGTTTTTCTTACCTAGTGCAATAAAAATAAGTCTAAAAGTATGCGAACCCCGAAAAAATTAGTACAAACAAGAAATTTGTTGGAGATGTTGCAGTTGACATCTTATTGAATATACTAAAATTCCCCTAAAATCTAAGCTGTGCTACGCCCGCCATATTGAAAATGGCGGCCCATTTTCAGATTCTTGTATATAAATCCTTTACCGTTGCAGATAGGTAAACAAGTTTCAAATAAAAAATATAGGCAATAATAAAACAAACAATTTTTGATATTAATATTTTTTTCTCTAAATCGAACGATTTTTAAATTACACAGGTCTACAAAAAAAAAAAATCAGCTCCAAGGATTAAACCTATCATGCCTTAAGTATTTTTGTGTGCTGAATCCGAATTTTCAATTTAAAAAATTTTCTACCACGTAGATTTCGAGTAAATGTCAAAATTTGCAAAAATTTATTTTAACGATAAAAACCGGGATTTACTCGAAATATACGCGGTAAAAAAATGTTTAATTGAAAATTCGGATTCAGCACACAAAAATACTTAAAGCATGATGGGTTTAGTACTTGGAACAGAATTTTTTTTTTTTTGATAATGACGAACTAATTTTACAACGTATTTTGGTATTTTATTCTATTTGTTATCATAATTACAATATATTTTTCTTCTATAATGGCAATATACCTAAAAAAATTTTTTGTTTTATTTACAACCTATAAACACGCATTTTACAGTGTATTTTGAACACAACTGTGATTTTTGAAAATTCAATAACAATCTGCACCTCATAATTCAAAAACCGTTCGATTTAGAGAAAAAATGTTAATATGAGAAATCGTTTTGTTTTATTATTGCCTACATCTTTTATTAGAAACTTTTTTTCCTATCTGCAACGGTAAAGGATTTATATACAGAAATCTGAAAATGAGCCGCCATTATTCAATATGGCGGGTAAAGCACAGCTTCGATTTTAGGGGACTTTTAGTATATTCATTAGGATGGCAAATGAAACATCTCCACCAAATTCCTTGCTTGTACTAATTTTTTCAAGGCCAAAATTTATTTTTCCTGCACTAGCCTAGATAAATAAGTAAATAGATAGATAAATAAATTCATTTCAAACCCCCTCACTATAAAATTTACAAAATGATAAGGTACGGTAGGTTGAAATACAACTAAAAATCAAGGAAAATTTAATCCATATTACACTAAACATGATGTATAAGTTGTTTGTATGCAGAAAAGTTTGCTTAAAAACGCATTAAAAATAAAATAAAATAAAATGTACAAACTAAACATTGTGTTTATTTTGCATCTCAGAAAAATATTATAAATACCTACTGTCAAGAGGAAAAGCTCTAAATTCATAGAGAATATGTCGACACTTTATAGTCCAATCAATACGTGAAAAAAATGTGTTCGTAATAAAAAAAATAAATTTAAGGCGTTTATTTTAGTGTTCGGGGGTGCCTCTCGGTTTTTCGTCAAGTTGCTGGGATCTAAAGGGGGAGTATGTGTTAGCCGCCATCTTTGCGAAAAGTTCAAAAGTAAATACTTCGTGAACCGTTGATGCTACGACAAAAACGGTAAGGTTCTTTCTTGTTTAGCACTAAATTCCCCACAAATTTCTTCACAGGCTTATGTTCCTAAAACTAACCGAGTTACAGTGCGTCAAAGTTAACAAAAAATAGTTTTTATTTCGTAATATGTTGATAGTACATTGAAATGTCACAGTGCAATTTTGTAGAGCACTAAATTATCTACAATTTATTTTTCATTTTGAAAAAAAAAAAATAATAAAATAGAAATTCAAGTGTGCATCATTACTTATGAAACTCTGTAGAATCGTAAATAAATAAATTAAAATACACTAAAGCACAACAGAAATGTTTTAATATATACAAACAACTGAAAATTCATATATATTTAAGTAAACTTCTAACTGATAATGATGGCTATTATCTGTTTTCTGAACGTAGAGATATTAGTGCAAGACTTCATATGGAGAGTAATAGGAATAGAATTATCTAACTTAACGGTTCTGTAAGTAAATAAAGGTTGAAACACAGCAATGGAAGCAATAAATTCAATACAGTGATACGTGGAATGCTGATGAGTATCAGAATCTTCTTTCAGCTTAGCAATTAGTAACTAGGTGACTAATACTAGATTATTTTCAAAATTAAACAAGACATATGACAATCAAAGAGCTCGGAAAGGCTTAACTACTACGTTTGAAATGATACGTTACTTAATTAAATTAGAGAAAGTTGTATGAAAATATTATTTTGACTGTTTGAAGATATCCTTTCTCTTGATTTACAATTATTGGAAAGTATCACAATAAGAAATAGAGTCAGTTAGTTTGAGGATCACTTCTGTTATAAGAATATCCTTGTGTGGAAACAGAGTTTGCTGATAGAATTTTGTGAAAAACTATTCACTATGTTTGTGTATAAAATTAAGAACCACAAGCAAAGAAGAATCGACTGACCTTAAGTAGGGATTATACAATGCTGGTTAAAATTGGGATTGTTAATAACTTGGGTGTACTATTTATCAAATTCCAATAAATCCATTTTTACCAAAAATTCGATAACACAATAATGTGGTGTGCTGAACATTTTTTTATTTTACCTAAGATCAATATGAATATTAACAAGGCTGTCATTTATGGTGACCTTGGATGTAACCAGTTGCCAATAGGTATTTTTCTAGATTTATTGAAAGCCCATGATCGTGTTAGTGATGAAAAACTTTTATTAAAATCATAAAAATATAATTTACGGGGTATAATACTGAAATGGTTTTTTGTTTAATAGAAAGCAGGTTACAGAATTTAAAAAAAACCGCTGCCCAAGGAATCACTACTTCCACATCCAGATTTTCTGTCCAAGTCACTCACAACGAAAAAATTTTGTATGTGGAAATAATTGTTTATGGAACTTTAATAATATAATATTTGAAATCCTCTACCCCAAAAACCCATAAAACGATACTCCACATCGGTAGTGGGGTGGGGGTGGTGATAGGGGGTGGCAGTGGGGGTGGATGAAATAAAAAAAATATTTTGAGGTTTCTGGTTCTTATACACACACTAAATCACAATTTTTTTTCACCCCCTTTAATAATGGGGTGGGGGTGGTAATGGGGGTGGCTAAAGCCAAAATTTTTTTTGAGACCTTAGCTTCTCTTGTATATACTAAATACCAATTTTATGGACTCTTACCTGCTTGATTTACCTATTTACCCCCCAACCCTTCGATGGAACAAGATGGAAATATAATCGAGTTCTAGATCTCGTTAAAGTACATATGTGTACCAAATTTCAAGTCAATATCTCAAACGGTTCCAGAGTAAACGTGCGCACAAAAAAGTTACAGACCGACAGACAGACCGACAGACAGACAGAAATTTTTTTTCGCTCAAACTTGAAATCTCGACGTTTCATAACATTCTAAGTCTATTTGAACAATACAAATTTTTAAAAATTTTTTTGTCGTTACTATACTTCCACTGGATGTGGAAGTAATAAAGCAATGGTTAGAAGTCCACATTAAAAATAATACAGTTGGAATTCACCAAGGCAGCGTAATAGTTACTTACCGTTTAATATATTTATCATATAATTATGGAAAATATTAGGAAATACACTTACACAAATTGAAGACACAAGTGGATGAGAGGTCTATGTAACAACAAAGTGATTTTGAGATAATTGATCTCTAAGTTTTTAACAACCTACCAACTTCAACAGTACATAAATCCTTTATACATTTATAAATCAGATATTTTTGCATTAGAATCAAATGTGATGTACCTGGGGAAATTTTGTATACTTATAATAGCCTTTATTCATATAAAAAACTCGTTTTTTTTCAACAAAGTGCTTTTGAGATAATTGAAGTTTTTAACAACCTACTAACTTCAACAGTACATAGACCCTTTATAATCTATAAATCAGATATTTTTGCATTAGAAACAAATGTAATGTACTTGAGGGAATTTTATGTACTTATAGCCTTCATTAATATAAGAAAACTCGTTTTTTTCGAAAATGTCACATCCACTTGTGTCTTCAATTATGCCCATGGCAACGTATTGTTAATCATAGCAAAAATATGTTTCTCTACGACTGCCTTCGAAAACGACAAATAACGTACAGTAGCTATGACTCGAAACTGTCATTTTTCACACAAAGTGTGAAAAAATCCAAAAAGCACAGTCCTGTCATATTTTTCACACAGTCCTGTCAAAAACAGAACTGACACCTTTTATTTGTATTTTCTGAAGCAGGCTAGCCTATTCAGTTTCATGGCAACCGACTTATTTAACGACCAAACATCATACAGTTTTGAGGTCTTTAAACCACACCACTTTTAAAGAAGTTTATAAAAATAGTTGATTCTGCAGTCGTAGAAAAAGTATTGTAAACAACACCGTTGAAAACATCTTTTCACACTCATTCGACTTATGGAACTCGCCTTCGGCTCGTTCCACCAAACTGTCTCACTCGTGTGAAAAGATTCGTTTTCGAAACTTGTTGTTTAAAATACTATTACGTATGTAGGTATATAACGTAAAAATTTTGTATGGAGTATTATGGATTATATTTTTGTTTATTTTCGATTTCTTGACGCTTGGTTTCAGTGCCATTAAAATTTAAAGAACCTGATGCATGTTATAAAAACATTCCTTTAAAAAAAAATTCTTTTTAAGGACTGTTTATACATTACATTTGGTAAGGCTGTGGTAAGGCTAAGGAATTTTATTAAAAAGTTTAGAACCGCAATAATAACAAGCAAAAAATAAGCAAGAAATAATAACTCTCCAGAAAACGCAAAAAGAATATATCCACTACAGAACTTAGGAACGAAGACACATCAGCTACTGGTACAAAAATTGATAGCGATGGGAACTGTCTATGTGGAGCACTAAGTGATCAGTTAGAAAGAGAAAACATAACAACTCCGGCACCAGCGCTATAAAAAATCTACGGAAACAAGTAGCGAACTATAAATAAGACAACATAGATCATTTCACCCCGTCCATTCTGGCATCCATTAACGCTACAATCAACACAGCGGACCTACACATCTACTGTAGAAAGCGCTAACACTGAACAGCAGCAAACTAAAAATAGGAAAACAATAATCGAGACGAACATGAACAAAAGGGAAGGACCAAACATACTGTGAAAGAAAAGCGAGGGGAAAAATGAATTCCACAAAGAAATCGCAGCGATATATACTCTACCAGAATCAGGAACGGAGGAATCAAAAGACTCAAAAGAAGAAGAAGATTTGTAGAAGCAGAAATACAAAATGAGGAGCACAAACACTCCACATCATGACACAATGCGGCCACGCGGATCACAAATACCTACAGATATATACTCTACTAGAACCAGAAACGTGGGAACCAGGAGACTCAGAAGGAGAAGAAGAAAATCTGTAGAAGCAGAAACACAAAAAAAGAGGAGCAACATATTTCACAAGAAGACTCAGAAGAGGCTGAAGTTTAAAACCACACCAAAAGGGAGCTTAAACGCTCCCTCATGACACAATGCGGTAACGCATCTCACAAATACCTATACTTCCCATCCCACATTCATTTACCATGCGCCATGTGGCTCTCGCTGCACTCAACAAGCATGACCCTAATCCAACCCAGCGTGAACGTAGCAGGCCCAGCTGTATAACCCTGGGAGTGACAGCAATGCCTACCGCAGACTGGTAAACCAATCAAAAATCAAATCAGTCAGCAAGTGTCTCTTAATAAAAAGTCTTGCTTATCGTGAGAACAGTATTTCCTCCAAGATCGTCAATAGTTAATGTATAAAGAGGCAGAAAACGTCAATTTTCCAAAGAAAACTTTTTATTTTAGATTTTTCGACAAAAAACTTAAATGAAGTAACTTTTATCTTCATTTCAGACAAAGTGATATGAAAAAATAAAATAAATCATCTAAGCACACAGGGTCTTTAAACATACATAAATTGAAATTTGAAAGATCAACAAAATATTCCTTAACTTAATTTGACACTTATAGATTCTTTATTTTACTTATTTTAGTTTATGAGTAACTTAAGGCTATTAATTCATCTCTCTAATATTGAATCGAACATATCCAGATCGATGAATCGGACATACAGGACCTATTCTGTGGCCCTCACGGTCCCCAGTTTTAAGGCCACTGGACTACTTTAACATGTGTGGCAGGATGCTCTATTGATAATAAAAATGGAGCCAGCTGCCCTAAAATTATGAACACAAATAAGACTAAGGACGACTACGGTTCAAATATGAAGTCAAGCACGGAGATGCGTTCGAATCTGATAACCTTGACAAAAGTTGTATTTATTGCTCGATTATGACCGAGTTTTTTTTTTTTTTTAAGAAGGTAGAACACCAACATTGAGAAAAAAATGTTGGCACTCACAGAGACTATTCTTTGGTACAAAGACTACAAGTTTGGGAAGGTGCCAACATTTTTTTTTGAAAAGCACCAGTTTTGGCCAGTTTGTGGCCAAACGTCCAATTTTTGGCCAAAAATCTGGTAAATGGGCAAGCAGAAAATGTTGGCATATGGTTTTCCAGCAATGAGCATTGACAACGAAAATTTTCTGCCTGGTCAGAAAGTATTATACTACGTATACGTATACCAATGTTGGCCATAATTGACGTCGCCAGTGCTGACAATTGCGGAGAAAAGAAGTTGACATATATCGAATGCTGATCGCCAAGATACCTTCTTCAACTAGCACCAAGCCCCAAAGTGTTATACTCTGTTCCACAATTGAATATTTTCTGGGGCGGCTAGCGCCAAAACGGGCAAGGAAGAGGTCTGACTCATAAGATAAAATGCTCAGAAAAATATTTGCTAAAACATAACAGCAATGCCAACATATCTCTGGCCCCATATATGTAGCTATCTCCTAGACTAATATTATTCACTATTTGAAACTCTTGTAACTTCAAAGATCAACAAAATCGACCTTCCTTATCAAATATGAAAAACATATTCAAACCTCCCTTCACCCAAATCAGCGCATTTTCACTGCTCTTTTTAATTGCTCATATACAACGTAAATAAATTCAATATTTATTTCTTAGAGATAGTGGTTCGGATTCCACCATAAACTGTAGGGCCCCGTCTCCTTTACTCAGACAAATCTAGATCTTCTAGACTTAAGAGGGTCATTGAGGTGGCATGGAAGGCGGTTAAAACACATTTTAAAACACATTTTTTTAAACACATTTCAATAAGTTAATAACACAGCCCCACAAAAAAAAAGTGGTCTGTCCGGCGGACCAGACCAATATATCCGTATGTATTTGGACCCGCTGAAACCGAAACCGAAGTCGGAATTGTCAGATCAGGTCGTTTTTCATCCCCAACCCCAAAAAACACATCCCCAAAAAAATGCTCTGTCCTGCGGATCAAACCAGTATATTCTTATGTATTTCGACCTGCTGAAACCGAATCCGATGACAAAATTGTCAGACTGGCTCGTTTTTCACCCCCAACCCCAAAAAACACCCCCAAACCAAAAACAAAGTGGTCTGTCCGGCGGACTATACCAGTGTATCCTTATGTATTTTGACCTGCTGAATCCGAATTCGAAGTCAGAATTGTGAGATTTGCTCGTATTTCACACCTAACCCTAAAAAATACCCCCAAAACAAAAAAGTGGTCTGTTCGGCGGACCATACCAGTGTATCCTTATATAGTTGGACCGCTGAAACCGAATCCGAAGTTATAATTGTCAGATTGACTCGTGTTCACCCCTAATCCCCCAAAAATACCCCCCCCCCCCACAAAATGGTCTGCCCGGCGGACCATACCAGTGTATCCTTATGTATTTGGTAAAGATACACTGGTATAGTCCGCCGGACAGACCACTTTGTTTTTGTTTTGGGGGTGTTTTTTGGGGTTGGGGGTGAAAAACGAGCCAGTCTGACAATTCTGACATCGGATTCGGTTTCAGCAGGTCCAAATACATAAGAATACACTGGTCTGGTTCGTCGGACAAATCATTTTTTTAGGGGGTGTGTTTTTCGTTGTTGGGGGTGAGAAATGAGCCAATCCATCAATTCTGACTTCGAATCCGGATTCAGCAGGTCAAAATACATAAGGATACACTGGTATAGTCCAGCGGACAGACCACTTTGTTTTTGATTTGGAGGTGTTTCTTGGGGTTGGGGGTGAAAAACGAGCCAATCTGACAATTCTGACTACGGATTCGGTTTCAGCAGATCCAAATACATAAGGATATACTGGTTTGGTCCGCCGGACAGAGCATTTTTTTGGGGGGTGTTTTTTGGGGTTGGGGGTGAAAATCGACCTGATCTGACAATTCCGACTTCGGATTCGGTTTCAGCAGGTCCAAATACATACGGATATATTGGTCTGGTCCACCGGACAGACCACTTTTTTTTTGTGGGGCTGTGTAATTAATACCCCATACCCTGGATATCAGGTCCGAAATGTCAGAGACGGACTCTTTATTTACTTATATAGTTGAGCTATCAGCGGACTGGCGCTATTCTCCTCGCTGTTTCATTCTACTATATATATTTCTGCAACTTTTTTTAAATGAAATGTTTAATATTACTTATATAACTAGATTTTTTATTATGTTTTTAAACAAACCGTGGATATAAATTATTTTTTAGAACTTCTACAACAAATTACTCGACCACCTATTTCGTTTTTAATCTTTTGTTATTGCTGCCTAGCTGCTCATGACTCAAATTTGCACTAATTTAATCACTTCAGCTGTCGTCAAATTTATAGCAAGGCAATAAATTAGTAAAGTATGGCCATAATATTCCTATGTAAACGTTCAAGTAAATTAATTTTCATAATTATTTTTATAGAAATATTCAAATAAATTGAATATGAATTATACTCGAAATAATCAATAACGCATTGTTCTTAAAGTATGGTCATATACATTTCTTATGTAAACCGTTAAGTAATTATTTTTTTAATTATTAAAAATATTCAAACGAATTTAATGTAAATTAAACCAGTAATATTCAATAACGTATTACTTTTAAAGTACGGTTATAACATAAATTTTTTAGGTAAATTTTCAAGTGAGGTTTTTCATAATTATTAAAAATATTCAAGCGAATTTAATTTAAATTAAACCCGAAGTAATCAGTGAGGCATTGTTGGTATACCGCACCAATACTAAATTCTTACACTATTTTTTTCTAACAGAAGGCGAATTGCCGCGGAACCGAAGAACCGAGAACCGAATTGTTGCTGCCTTGACAACCGAAACCGTAAATGAAAACCAAATTTTCGCTGCTATAACTGAAAATGGTATACGTTATTTAACCCTAACCGAAATTAACCGAAATTACTTTCGGTTTCGGTCCCTGGGTACAGGTTTCTTTCAGAAAATCGTATATTTTAAGAAAACGCACACACAGCAAAGAAACATGTGAAGCAAAAGCCAAACCTGTCTTGATACTTAGAGCAATGGAAACTTCACAAATAGATCATATCTGGTAGATAGAGAGATAAGGGAACGGGTCAAAAACATTAAAGCACAAAGGACGGCAGCAGTCAACACAGATCATGAAATACCAGATGGGAAACTGGAAATTCGGAAAGAGAAAATACGTAAAGGAAATATCCACCTACTACAGCATGAAGACATCCAGAAGAGATACTGCGAGGAAATATAAACGCAACTAACAGAAAAAGAAGTAGTTTGGACAACAATGAGTTCAAAAATAAAAATTGCGGCACCTATGGATCCAGCAACAAGAGAAGAAAATAGCTATCATGCTGCTAATGATGACATTTGGTGTCAAAATGTGACAACGACAGAATACAGAAGAAGAAGTCTGAGAAGAGCTGAAAAGTCATCGTCCATCTATTTACAAAACCATTAGGAAACATCATCACAATACGAGGGAAGACAATTACAAAGCGAATAGAAACATACATAATTAAGTACTAAGGACATGTCCAGAGAAGGAATCCGACACATTTACTGAAGGAAGCGCTAATATTAAGAGTCACAAACTAAAAATAGGGAGACCATGCTACACATGGATAACAATAATTGGGGGGATCATGAACAATCTAGGAAAAGACCAAACAAACTGGGAAAGAACGGCAAGAAATAAGGCATACCATAAAGAAATCGCAAGGATATATGCTCTGTTGGAATCAGAAACGGAAGATACAGAAGATTCAGAAGAAGTAGTCTAGAATCAAAAACACAAAAAAAGGAGTCTAAACGCTCCTTCACGACAAAATGAGGCAACGCAAATACCTACATTTCCCTTCCCACATTCCGTTACTATGCGTCATGTGGCTTTCGCTGCTGGCAACAAGCATGACCCTAATCCAACCCAGCGTGGATGTAACCGACCCAGCAGTATACATGGGAGTGGCAGCAATGCCTATCGCACGCTGGTAAATCAGTCAATCAATTTAGTGTTAGCTAAATATCAGACAGATAAACATATCTCAATCAGCGCCATCACTTGCGACAGTACAAAGTTGGCTTCCGTAATTTCCAGGGTTGTAAAACTATGTTCTTGCGACAAAAAGTGCGAGTTTAGTGCTTCGGAAAGTCAAAATAAAAACAATGTTAAAAAAAGGGGTGTTTTTGACCCATCCTAGGTAAAGTGTGGAAGCCATCAATTTAGAATTTCTGCTTCTTTTTCTACTTAACGAAACTGAGTATTTTGAAAGAATTTCCTGCACTAAAGAATAACTTTTTGTTCTAAGTTCTAATATATGAATTTCAATGCCACTCCCCAAAGGGTTGTTTTTTACTGTCTTACCGGTGTTTTTGATCAATTTTGATGACAGATTCGTATTCAACACCCCAAAATTAGTAATAAAAGATGGTTTCCACACTTTACTACGGATGGGCCAAAAGAGCCCTTTTTTGTCAATAACTATATAGTAGTTATAGTAGCTTCTCTAGTACCTTTTTAGGGAATGGTGAGGAGGCTTGAAGGAGTGAATTTGTTTCTTTTTTACTTTTTTTTCTACTTAGTTATCGAAACTTAGTACTTACTGCTTGTTACATCATGTCGGCTGTAATATCCGAGGTATGTATCATCAAAATTATGACCAATAGTTCATTTTTCTAAACAAACATCTTGAAACATTTCTGTACATAAAAAGGAATAGCTCCAAGATAGTATATAACTATTGTTTTTTTCATAAATTATATTTGCTTCATACTGGTAAAGTACATAGTAAAGCCAAGATCTTTGTAGGATAGGCTGTAAATCTTAACAATATGTAATTATTTACGTATTAGTTAATACGACAGATGCCAATACACCGACCGATGCCGACAAGACAAAATACAAGACATAAAAATAAAAAAATCTATTAATTGGTAATCGGTACTTAACAGAAAACCTTGTGCATTGTTAATAATAAGACGTCCGCGTCATTTGGAAAGAGCAATAATTATAAAAGACAAACCTTGGGAACAGAATAATTTACAGATTCCGTTTAAGAGTATAATGTTAAAAATCGAAGAGGCAATAAAAAACAATAAATATGGACCAATGGCGTTGAGCAGCAGGGACAGGTGGCAGCCGCGAGCAGCTAGAAATCTTGTTCAGTGTTTATAATCGCTGCACTGGACCAGACAGGTACAGGTATACGGTAACTTCCAGTTCACTGCTTTATCGCAGGAAAACCATAGTACAGGTGCTAAGCAAACGAGTTTGCCACTTAAATAATTTTCTAACCATTTAAAATTTAGCTCGATGAGATATAGATCCAATACAATATTCTTGCAAGTGATTTATGTCGCAAAATTATTAAGTTGACCCACAATAGATTGACGGCCTTTGATGCTATAATTTTGTCATAAAAATAACGTCTAATAAACATATCTGTTAAAGGATTTAAAGGGCAAGTTTATTTTTTAAATATTACATCAATTAGGTGGCCCCGTTGTTGATTCACACATTGTATTATAGAGCAGCGAAAAAAAGGTAAAATTGTGTCGTTTTCTTTTTCAGCTTAGAACAAGATCAGACACAGTGGGTATTACTGACAACATCATTTTACACATAAAAACCCGAAATACGACATTTTTTAGTGGTCACAGATATTCTTATTTAAAAAAAGTGTAAAATTTAATATTTTTTAAATCATGTTTTTTTGTACATCTATTGCCATATATCTCAAAAATGAACTTTTTTTTGTTATAAAACACACACTTAAGCGCTTCTTTCTATACACGGGCTTGCTAATAAAAAAAATGTGAACATGCCAAAAACATAGATGACCCTGAAAGTTTAGAAAATACGCCATCAAATTTTCACTAAGCGAGGAACTTTTTTGTTTTTAAAAATTTTGTGTAACATGCTATGAAGAAAATGAAGTCAATAGACTAAAAAAGTTTTTAGAAAAAAAAAATATTTTCATTATTAGCAATAGTTTGCTAGTTACGAATTTTTTAGTATGGAGGAATTGTCGAAGCGTACGCGCGCGGCACTTAAGAATAATAATGATTATGTATTGTGTGTAACGGAACTTTTCATTATTATTTTTTTATGTTTAGGACTGTTTTATCACGTTTTAGGATCTGAAAGGATAACTTATTTTTTCCAGTGGCGCATTAAGAACTACGGCTGATGGCAAAAAGGAATTAAAAATCTTAAATAGAGTATCTGGGATAAAAATGCATTGCATTGGGATCTCGGAAAAAAAAGTTGTGCAACTAGGGGGCTAATAAAATTCCATATACAGAAGTTTAGGAAAAGTAATAATTTTGGAGTATTTTGATAAAAAGTAAACTAACGAGTTTTCCTCTTTTTGCGTTATTATTGGAGCTAAATAGAAAAGACAGTTTCTTAAAGCACTTTTTTTTGAACGTGGCAATCTTAATATTTGTGTCCGACATTTCCTGTGTCAGAGTCCCTATCCGAAACTCCCATGCATTGCATTTTTACCCTAGATCCACACAATAATTGAGTAAACGTGTATTTTCGCCTAAATTAGGTAACAAAAAAGAAAAAAATATCCTAAATTAAGTCTCTTTTAATTTCCGCAGCCCTAATTATAGAAACCCTGTTTGCATGGCTTGTGCAAAAGTTTGTCGTTCTCCTCTATTACTACGCCACATAAAATGCACTCCATTTTACAATGAAACTTAGATTGCTTTTTTATCTTAAATATTTTTTTAGCAGATAATCCACGCACAATTCGCACAATGGCCATACGTTCTACAATATAATACAAGTGGTAATAAGGGAAAGAATATCGTTACACATTTTACTTCCACATCCAGTGTAAGTATAGTATTGACAATAATATTTTTGAAAATTTTTATTATCCACTTAGAATGTCAAGAAACGTCGAGATTTTAAGTTTAAGAAAAAAAAATTTTGTCTACCGGTCTGTCTGTAACTTTTTTTGTGCGCACGATTACTCCGGAACTGTTTAAGATATTGACTTGAAATTTGGTACACGTACCTATGTATTTTAATGAGATCTGGAACTAGATTATTCCGTTAAAGGATTGGGAGGTAAATGGGGGTAAATAGGCAAATAAAGCAAGTAAGAGTCCATAAAATTGGTATTTATATATAGGAGAAGCTAAGGTCTCAAAATTTTTATGGAATTAACCACTCCATTACCAACTCCCACCCCCCTTATTCAAGGGGGCGAAAAAAATAAAATTGTCATTTTGTGTGTGTACAAGAACCAAAGGCTTCAATTTTTTTATTTTATCCACCACTACCACCACCCCCCTTCCACCACCCTCAGCCCCACTACCGATGTGGCATATCGTTTTATAGGTTTTTGGGGTAGACGATTTCAAATATTTTATTATTAAAGTTCCATAAACAATTATTTCCACATTCAAATTTTTTTCGTTGTGAGAGACTTGGATAGAAGATCTGGATGTGGAAGTAGTGATTCCTTGGGCAGCAGTTTTATAATTTGACCTTCGACGAAAACGAATAACGTTGATCGTACACCGCTCTGAGACTAGTTAGTTTTAGTGGACGCGGGCTTATTAATACTCAAATTCCGCAATTCGCGCGCTCCAAAAAAATCACTGTACCTAAACTATCAAAGACACAATAAGAATTATGCTATCAAAAACTTTTCTGGTCTTTTGGCTTTATTTTCTTCGCAGCATGTTATACAAAATTTCCAAAAACAAAAAAGTTTGTAGCTTAGTAAAAATTTGACTGCGTATTTTCTGAACTTTCAAGGTTATCTAAGTTTTTAACATGCTTAAAAATGTTTTAATTAACAATACTGTACACAGATAGAAGCGCTTAAGTGTGTGTTTTATAACAAAAAAAAGTTCATGTGGATATGTCCATTCGTTTTTGAGATATTGCATTAGATGTTCAAAAAACATGATTAAAAAAAAAAAAAAAAATTTCACACCTTTTTAAAAATAAAAATCGGCACCTACTGGAAGCGGCTGGAACCTCCCCACCCGGTGAATTTTTGAAGCCGAAAAGAGCACTAAACAATATGAACGATCTCATTTAATTATATTTATTAAGTTGAAATATTTTTTTCGTATTAAATCAGAAAAAAGTCTTGCGTTCGGTGGGATTTGGACCTAAGAACTTGAGTGTTAAATTTATAGTCTGCACAACATTAATATTTTATTCAATGTTTTTAATACAAATATATGCTTCATCGGATCCTAGCCCGGGTCCAGCCAGACAACCACGGTGAACACCGCCGTGGCGAGTGTGAGGCTGGACGGGGTAGGTCCGGTTTGGCTTGGAGAAAAATAGAAAAGTAGCTCCTGTCTTCTGTAGGCAGGCTTAAAGACTAGGTTAAAATTATAATGTGTCCACATGGACCTAAAATTAATATAAAAATAAACACAATTCTATAAAAACGTTCGTAGGCAAGAGCACTTAATAATTTTGATTATTGATACGGGAAACAACTAAACGAAAAAACCTGTTCGTTGGTAATGGGATGGATGGCCATCTTTGGAAAAAACCATATAACTCTTGGTGGACAGCTTCCCTGCCAGATGTAGCCAGGGTAGTGTTCATGGTGGATCGTTTAAGTTTGAGTTGGTATATTTTGTGTTATCTTTTGACCTCGACCAATTTTTCACTAAATCGGTCGGGGAGTGATAGCTGTCAAATTTTTGGTTCCAATGTTTCTCTGGGGAATTTGGTTTTTGAAAAATGTTTAGGTTGGTACCAATGTCTTAAATTGTTTTTAGGTTATGTAGTACTATTTTTAGGTTATGTTGCCGGAAGAATTTCCGGCGGGATGCCGGAAGTAGCGGAAATAGTATTTAAAATATTATGTCACTGTCACTTTTAAAGTTTTATTGGAAAAAACTCACCGAAAGCGTTCCGGTGGGGTTGCTTACACTTGTAGGACTTGTAAGCGGTACAGGATGGCCTCTCACACCATCCGTGGGCTTTGTAAACGTTGAAAAAACTTGTAATCTCTCGATGCACTTGACACGTCAAAAATACTCAGCATACAGTCTGCACGCTTTAACACACTAGTAGAGAACTTATAGCACAAATGGACCCGTAGTATTTTTTGGGAATTTTCCTTTGAGTCCATTTAATAAAATTTGACATTTTTCTGAAAATTTGACATTTTTCTGAAAAGTGACATTTTTCCGAAAATTTGACATTTTTCTAAAGTGACGTTTCTCCGAAAATTTGACATTTTTTCGAAAATTTGACATTTTTCTGAAGTGACATTACTCCGAAAATTTGACAATTTTCAAACATTTGACATTTTTCTGAAAGGTGACATTTCTTCGAAAATTTGACGTTTTTTCGAAAATTTGACATTTTTTGAAAAGTGACATTTTTCCGAAAATTTGACATTTTCCTGAATTTTTGACATTTTTCTGAAAAGTGACATTTCTCTGATAATTTGACGTTTTTTCGAAAATTTGACATTTTTCTGAAGTGACATTACTCCGAAAATTTGACAATTTCCAAACATTTGCCATTTTTCTGAAAGGTGACATTTCTTCGAAAATTTGACGTTTTTTTTGAAAATTTGACATTTTTCTGAAAAGTGACATTTTTCTGAACATTTGACATTTTTCTGAAAAGTGACATTTCCACGAAAATTTGACGTTTTCCTGAAAATTTTACATTTTGTAAAAATCTGACATTTTTCTGAAAAGTGACATTTCTCCGAAAATTTGATATTTCTTGGAAATTAAAAAAAAAATTTCGTGACTCGTCTTGTAGAAATATTTTTTTGATATCATCATCAGTTCGCCTGTTATAAGAATTTTATGTTTTTACGACGTCATCTTTTAATTCACTCGTATTCCATTCATCTACAATATTTCCACCTACGTTTCAAACTTTAATTGGATGTTTCCAATAGTTAAGTCGATATATGCACCAGTTTCTAAGTATTTTTCTTATTTGTGACGTCATGTGGACGTAGGTGTATTATTAAATCACTTGTATTCCGTCCGTCCACAATATTTTCACCCACATTTCAAATTTTAATTGAATGTTTCCAATCGTTAAGTCAATATTTGTACCAATTCGCCTGTTGTAAGAATTTATCTTATTTGTGACGTCATGTAGATGTAGGTGTATTATTAATTCACTTTTATTCCGTCCATTTACAATATTTCCACCTATGTTTCAAATTTCAATTCAATAACTCCAACCGTTAAGTCGATATCTGTACCAGTTCGTCTGTTGTAATAATTTTTCATTTTTGTGACGTCATGTGACGTAGGTGTATTATTAATTGACTCGTAATCCGTCCGTCTATAATATTTATACCTACGTTTCAAATTTCAGTTCGATATCTTCAACCGTTCCCGAGTTATCAGCCGAAATCACTGAACACCTCCGTCATTATTAGAATATCACCCTGTACATTGCACTGCTTTGAGGATAAAACAAGTGAAATTTTTGTTTTTTAATTTTTTTCACGGAAACCAAATCGAAAAAGTGCAAGTGTGATATATCGTTGAAATCGGAATTTTTACTGCTTTTCAATGGTTCAATTACAAATTGTAAGTAATCATAAAATAAACAACTTGTTGTGCCAAAACGGCACTAAACGTAATCCGATCTCAACCAAAACCTTTTCAGATCTTCTGGAGCCCTAAAGAAACCCTCATGCAAAGTTTAATCCAAATCCGTTTAGTAGCTTCGCCGCTATCGTGCTAACATACATACATACACACACACACACACACACACACACACACACACACACATACACACACACAGACATTTTTCAAAAACAACTCTTTTGGGTTCCTGGGACCTCAAAACGTAAAGATTTGATGTTATCTCAATTTTCGATTTTGGACTAATTGTAGTAACCTCCCACAATTTTATTGTGGGGAGGTTAACAATGTCCGTGACCACTAAAAAATGTCGTATTTCATGATTTCTAATGAACATCGACCTACTTAATGAAATGGTATATGTCTCAATTTGTTCTAAGATTAAAAAAAAAACTCGAGAAGGAAGCGACTTTTCCCCTGTTTTTTACTCCACTATTAAGCGTTTTTCAAAGTTCCGAAAACTCTTCTTAAAGTTCATCGTCCATCGCCGCAATTTAGTTGTGTCCCTTGTTGAATATTTATAACCATTTTCAATGTGAAATTGAGTAGATATTTTATAGGCAAATTCTCTATAAATAAATACAAAAATAGATAAGCCTAATAAAACAATTTCCAAATTAAAAAAATAAAAAATAAACTCAATCCAACATAATTTCCTTTTTAATTCTCAAATCACCCAGTACTAATTATCGTATTGGAAACTTCCGTATAAACAGATACAAAAACAGAAAGGCCTAATAAAATAATTTCCAAATTTAAATTAATAATAAATAAACCAAATCAAATATAATTTACTTTTCAATTTGATTGTTTATGTAATATTGTGATTATTTTAGATTTATATACTCGACTAGACATTATATAGATTTGTTTAATTTTATATTGTGGTCATTATCTACTTAATTGTTTATTTTATATTACACTACAAATCTGACTCTCATATGTACATTTTTGTATCTCAGTAGTGAATAAAATATTATTAATTCTTAACACACACAGTATATAAATAATTTCCAACATCTTTAAAGAATGTAAAATAACAGATTAATAATTCATTTAATTGATCAGTAAGCTTCTATGAGCTCTCTACATATGTAGGGAATTTGCTGATCAGACGCTCATTGACAATATGACATGTCCCAAAAGAGTCAGATAGCCAGTGCAATGAAGTATAACTGAGTAATAAACTGACAACCGGATCAGTGACGTATTACCTACGGGTAATCGAGTTTCTTGCAGTTCAATGGAAATGCACGCGGTATGGGTTTCCCCAAGAAATGGTACAAGAATAGTGGATAGAATGCTGAATGTAGGAACGATAGATCTCATCCTGGTAGGCAGAGAAACGGGGGTAGGCAACAGAGGTAAACACGGACCATACAGTATACTATATGGGGAAACTGGAAATATGTAAAATAAATAATAAAATTCTGAAATGGCGGCAAGAAAAAAGGTGTACCATAAAGAAATCGTAAGGATATTTGCCTTACTGGAATCAGAAATAAAAGAAACAGTAGACTCATAAGAGGTAGAAGTCCAGAAGCAAAATCACACAAAAAAAGAGTTTAAAACACATTGACTTCCAGACCGATTTTGATCATCTTTTCCTGTGTGCCGTGTCCACCCATAAGGATGGACACTAGTTATTCAAATTTTGTTGACGTCAACCCAGACGGGTAGACAACAATATATTACTTATTATTCCATCTATTAGTAAATGGCTAAACTAATAGAATATTTGTTTTCAAAATACTATAATAGAGGTCATATTCTGTCAGACTGAGTCCACCCAAATGGACTTACAGCCATTTTTTCAGACGTTTCATAATTATGTGTACTGATAACTTTTATACCAGCGTTCAATTGATACAAATATTGTTGAACCACAAAACATTCTTTGTTAATACATTTAGGAAAAAGAGAAAATTATTTCCGAAGGACATGGTTACGGCCAAACTCAAAAAAAGGCGAAGTAAAGGTACTGGAAAGTCCTGAAGGCATGTCAGCTGCGAAATGTCAAGATAAACTGGATGTTTTGGCAATCTCGTCAAAATTCTCTTCGGAACTCCTACCTACAGGAAAAAAAAAACGTAACGGGGAAGATATTATGAAGCCGGCTATGATAATCAAGTATAATGCCATGAAAGGTGGAATAGACATACCGGATCAGTTTACGTTCTACCATTCTGCCATACGTAAATCTATCAGGTGATATCATAAAATGGCCGATGATATATTTGGAACTTCAGTGGTTAACATCTGGTGTACAAGGCAATTACAAAAAATAAAAAGATACAACTCTTTCTAATTTCCGTATGAGGCTTATTTACTCTTTGTTAGGCATACCAGAAATCGAAGAACGCGTGCGAACTACTTGATTGACAAAAAGAACGAATCATTATTTAGAGAAAACCAAAGTGTGCACTAAAGGAAACACAAAAAAATACCACTTACTTTTTTTTTTTAACAATTTAACATCGGCCTATTTCCGCTACCAGGGCCTATCACCGACGCCAGGAGACGAGCTATCCCCAACCTGGAAATTTTGCCGAACCTCTTCCCTTAAGAAGAGTAGGGATCTTTTACTTGCGTAACATTTAATAGACAAGGGACCGCCTGCTTTACATCCCCTCCGAAGGATGGTATATCCACTACGTAAACCTCGTCTGAAATTTCGTAACTTCCGCGTATACACTGATATACAAGCCGCTAGAAGGTGGGACGAGAACGCTGTATTTCCCCAGATGGGACACCATCCAAATACTAACCGCGCTCGACGTTGCTTCAACGGAATATCGAAGCAACGTCGAGCGCGGTTAGTACTTGGATGGGGTCCCATCTGGGGAAATACAGCGTTCTCGTTTTTTTTTTGCTTGCCATATTTAGGCATTTATTTTTTAAAGGCCTATTCACCGTTATTGCAAATACTGCTACGAAAACATAGCAGCAACTTCTGGACGAAAGGAAGCTAAGGGTAAAGCAAGGAAAGTTAGCACCTTCTGTAAATCATGCCCTGACATCCCTTTTTTGTGCTTATCCTGTTTCGAAGATGCGCAACAGAGATAATTATTATTCTTTTTTTTTTTGCCAATTAATAAATTTTGTAAAAATGATATATTAGTTTTGTTGATTACTTTACTGTTTTTAATGTCGGTCTCTATGGGTGGACACCGAAATTTTCGTTTAAAAAAAATTACATGTCGACCCAATTGGGTAGACACGTAATAGTCAATTCTACAAACTTCTACATAAAAGACATTTTGATAGCTACTTCATGTATGTTAACTAGAAGGGAAAATAGCGTCTTGGAAAAATTTGAATAATGGTGTCAAACTGGTTTGGCATATGTGGAAAGGCTACTGTCCACCCAAATGGGTGTACGTGGTAGTCAACGTGTTAAACGCTCCTTTACGACACAATGCGGCAACGCATCTCATAAATACCTACACTTCCCATCCCATATTCCCTTATATGGCTCTCGCTGCTGGCAACAAGCATGATCCTAACCCAACCCAGCGTGGACGTAGCCGGCCCAGCAGTATATCTGGGATTGCCTACCGCACGCTGGTAAATCAATCAATTAATCAATCAATCAATCAAAATCAGACCCTCATTGACAATATAAATATTCCACAATCATTGGTAAAGATAGTCCAATATAGACTTCATCATGCCCTTGTGGTAAGAGCTTAATATTTTTTTAATATTATTTAATTTCTTTTATTTTGTTTCTGACTTTGTTGTTTTATTGCCAACGGATATCAATAAATCATGTTATTGTTTTAATTTTAAACATCTCAAATGTCAAGTTGTGACCGTCGTTCAGTCGAAGATCATGAGACAATTTAATCTTCTGAAGCAGTGATTCCCAACAGGTGGTCCGCGGACCCTAGGGGTCCGCGAAATGTCACTGAGATATTCAATTGTTTTGTTTTGTAGTGTACTTGTATTAAACTTCTGTTGATTGATTGATTGATTGATTGATTTACCAGCGTGCGGTAGGCATTGCTGCCACTCCCAGGTTATACAGCTGGGCCTGCTACGTCCACGCTGGGTTGGACTAAGGTCATGCTTGTTGCCAGCAGCGAGAGCCACATGGCGCATGGTAAAGGAACATGGGATGGGAGGTGTAGGTATTTATGAGATGCGTTACCGCATTGTGTCGTGAGGGAGCGTTTAAGCTCCCTTTTTTGTGTTTTTGGTTCTGGGCATCTACCTCTTCTGAATCTTCGTGTGAAATATGTGCTGTGTCTTGATACGGAGTGTTTATACTCCTCTTTTTGTGTTTCTGCTTCTTCAAATCTTCTTTTGCTGAGTCTTCTGATTCCTCGGTTTCCGATGCTGGGTTGGATTTGGGTCATGCTTGTTGTCAGCAGCGAGAGCCACATGACGCATGTTTTTACCTCGCTTTTCTTTCCTAGTTTTTTTTTATCCTCTCGATTGTTGCTTTCCACGTGTAACATGGTCTCCCTATTTTTAGTTTGCTTCTGTTCAGTGTTAGCGCTTTCTTCCGCTGTCCTTTTTGCTTTAACCTTCTTGATCCCTGCCCTTATCTCTCTGCTTACCAGGGTATAGTCTATTTGTGTGATTGAGCTTCCATTACTCCAGGTGTCAATGACTTTTGCTCCATGTATTTCTTATTGTTAAGTCAAACGTGTGTGCTAGGTATTTCCAGTTTCGTTAGGCCATGTGTGGAGTATATGTGCATTGAAGTCTCCTAATAGCATAATGGACATTTTTCTTGATTTTTCATAGCGTTAGTGTGTGCCGGTTTTCTTTTTCTAATTGATGGCTTAGTGCTCCATATAGACAGTCCTCTCTTCGATTATTACTGATTTCTTTCTCCTCTTTGCCGCCTGGCACGATTTCACTGCACTATGTATACCATTATTTACTGCGTTAGAGGGGAAGAACTGTGTAAAGTTTTGATTTGTATACCTAATTAAACACTATCTAATATTTCTTATCAATTACTGAAAATGTTCCGAGATATGTATTACTTTACAAACACATCCACTTATACTTTTTTTAAATATATTTTTTACACGTTGTCACTATTTAACTTTTATAAACTTTTATGGGTAACCATTGGTGACAGAGCATTATAAAGCAGGTCTGGTCGCCTCGACAGCAAGATGACAAGTCCAATCTGTTGTCGCATTGTGTTCGTTGTTTATGCTCCTCTTCTTGTGTTTCTGTTTCTACAAATTTTCTTCTTCTCCTTCTGAGAGTTCTGATGCCTCGGTTTATGGTTCTGGTAGGGTATATCGCTGCGATTTCTTTGTGAAGTCCATTTTTCCCACTCTCTTTCTTTTCCAGTATGTTTGGTCGCTTCTCAGTTTCTTCATGATCCTCTTAGTTGTTGTTTTCCACGTGTAACCCGATTTCTCCATTTTTTCTTTTTTCGTTTCTTCTGATTTCTTGAGTCAGTTGCATGAATACTCTTCCTGCTGTCTTGTCTGATTGATCAATGATCAATGATCTTGATCATTTTGTATGATTGCCGTGGCTATGTTTTCGTTTATATTTTCCGTCCTTATTTCGATGGAGCTCTCTCGTCTGGTTACCTATGCAACTCCTCTACTGGTCTTTTCATAGTGTTGGCGTGTGCCGGGGTTGTTATGTTTTCTCCTTCTAACTGATGGCTTAGTGCTCGATTTTTGTACCAGTAGCTGATGTGTCTTCATTGTTACGTTTTGTAGTGGATACATTATTTTTGTGTTCTCTGCAGAGTTATTATTTCTTGCTTACTTTTTGCGTATTCTTATGGACCTAAACGTTTTTAATAAAATTCCTTAACCTTACTAGAGCCGTACCAGATGTGAAGTGTAAACAGTCAGTATGTTCTTATAGCATGCATGAGATTTTTTAAATTTTAATGGCACTGAAACCAAGCTAATAATGGGCAACAATTTTATCCAAGTTTTTATTGTTTTTGAATTAATTTAATTTGGCGCGGTGTACTGTTACTCTAATGGTACGCCCCTGGTAGTATTTGCTGGAAGAGAATTGTTTATTAACTTATTTCTAATTTATTGCATTTCATGTCTGTTTATGAAATTCTTTAAGTTGTGTACAAGTACTTAAGACAAATATTTTAAGGGTAAAGTGGATTTATGGCCTTTCCTTCCTTCGGGTCGGGTACCTACTCGATATTTGTCGACTGTTTTCACTTCTTTACGCTGCACTGAAAGATTTAATCATTCGTATTAATTAAATATTAGCACTTATCACTTAATTGTTGCTATTCGGATACTACCACCGCATGCACAATTTTTCACTTCACAACGAATGTACTTTTGACCTATTTGGGCCAGCTTATTACCGGTTTTTCTTCCGATTGAAAGGAACGTTATCTAATAGGCGTCTATTCACCGTAACGTCTCTACTTGTATTAAACTTCTGTTAACATCAAATTTCATAACATCAAATTTCATTTTCATATATATGAACAGTTTCCATCTTTAAGTAAATTAGTTTAGTAAGTAATTTATGGTAGATTCTACATAATCTTCATTTTAAGAATCTAAGCTTTTAAGGGGTCCTTGTCAGTATAGCGACCGATGAGGGGGTCCTTGAAAAAATCTTGTTGGGAACCACTGTTCTAAAGTAAGGAAATGACTAAGGTAAATCTTTTTTTAGGGTCTCCGTAGAGCAAATCGGGAACCGTGGGACTGCAAAACGGGTGGGCCAAGGGATATCAGCAAAACGTAAAATAATCCCATGTAATTTACGGCGCAATGATACAATGCTTCAATAACTTTAATTCCAGCTCCTACAACAAAATTTGTAACCATTTAGATTTACTGTAACTGCTTTTTCGTCGTCGTTTTGTAAAAATATGCTCCAAAATACAACTATGACCTAAGCAGCACCCTAATAACCTTCCAACTGAAACTTTTAAATCATTTTTCTTTTGAAAGTTTACTTATTCCAGATAAAATATATTTCAGAATATCAATAAGTTAAACTTAGGTCGTAATAATTATATTAATAATAATAATTAATAATATTATATTAATAAATAATTATATTACATAAATGATGAAAAAGAAGGAATTTTTTAAAAAGCCAAATTTAAAATTTCTCACTTTTCGACTGGCCCTGTATAAAAGACGGTTAGGTTTGAATTTTTGTGGGACAACCTGTATATTTTTGCATATTTCTATACCAAATACATATGATCTGGTCCCTCCGATTAAAGAACTTATATCTAGATACATAACAGGCTATCTTTTCACTATATACCTTGTTTGCTCCTAACATAGTAACATTATATGTCCATTAAAATGGATAGATGAACATCACATCTCATAGGCAACAGTGGCGTTGTGTATGTAGAAAATATGTAGAATGGTAAATATTTTCATTAAAATGAATTATTGCAATTCCTGCATTACCGGCTCTTTATATAACGTGATGTAGGCATACGATATTACAGTAAGGTAAAACAGTAAGATAAATATGTATTGAAAGGATATTAAAATTTAATTGCTATTTACTTTATAACTGTAAACTGAACTTCATCATGTTACGACTATGGAACGATCGATTTTCTTCTTTTCTAAACTGCTTTCTGCAAACGGCACAGCACTTCACTATTTATTTGCCCAAAATATATTGTCACTAAACTGTGTAAATATGAATAGAGAATATTATTTAGGTATTAAGCAAATCACAACTTAAAATAAAATTACTTTTTCACCAGCTTTTGGTCGGAGAACACCGTAAACATTTAATGACATTAATGGCCGAACGGTCAACTGAGATTATGATAATCGAACTGAAGCCGATCAGCAACTTATGGGAAGAAGTGCCTTAGATTGTGAGTCTTTCAGCGACAAATAAATCAATGCCATTATGTATCTAGATATAAGTTCTTTAATCGGAGTCTGGTCCTCAAATATTATTTTGATTTTCAAAAAATATTAAAAATAAATTATAAAAACATTTTTTTCTTTTAATTATTAGTACAAAGGGAAGGCAGACATTATGCATGTCATTTTCTTCGTAATTCAAAAATCTAATTAAGTAACAGGTTGTCTCATAGAAGTTCCATTAAAAAAAAATCGGCAGCTACGGAAAGCGGCTGGAACCTCCTCACTCGGTGGATCTTGGAAGCCGAAAAGTGCACTAAAAAATATGAACGATCTCATTAAAATATACTTGTTTATTTATTTTTAAAAACCATATAATTCTTTGTGGACAGCTTCTCTGCCAACTGTGGCCGGTGAAGTTCATAGTGGATCGTTTCATTTGAGCTGATAAATATTATTTTTATCTTCTGGCCTCGATCGATTTTTCACCAAATTGGTCGGAGAAGGTTGTTGTCTGGTTGCTTGTCACTAATGTCAGATGTCAAACTGACAGATGCTAGAAGGTTTCAGAAGATTTTTTGACAGATGTCAAATTTTTCGTCGCTAAACTTTGTTAGTTCTAAATCTGTCAAACTAACAGCTGTCAAAAATTCTGGTTCTAAACTTTACTGAGGAATTTTATTTTTTGACCGTTGTTGAAAATTTTTAGGTTGATATTGCACTTGGTTTGGTTTTTAGGTCATGTTAATGTTCTTTAGGTTGTGATTGCCGGAAATCTTTACGGCGTTGTGCCGGAAACGGATTCAAGTTTCTCAGACTTTTAATGTCACAGTCACTTTCAATAGTTTTGGACAAACAACTTACTTTGGGCCCAGTTATTTAATTTTTTTCACGGAAACCAAATCGAAAGGGTGCAAGTGTGACATATCGTTGAAATCGGAATATTTACTGCTTTTCAATGGTTCGGTTACAAATTGTAAGCAGTCATAAAATAAACAACTTGTTGTGTTGAAACGGCACTAAACGTAATTCGATCTCAACCAAAACGTTTTCAGATCTTCTGGAGCACTAAAGAAACCCTCATGCAAAATTTCATCCAAATCCGTTCAGTAGTTTCGCCGCTATCGTGCTAACATACATACACACGCACACACAGACATTTTTCAAAAACCAATTTTTTGGATTCCTGTGACTTCAAAACGTAAAGATTTGATGTTATATCTCAATGTTCGATTTTGGACCAATTTCAGTAACCTCCCACAATTTTATTGTGTCTAGTTTTCGTTGAAAAATCAATATTATTGAACTTAATGAAGAATCAACCGTGTTTATTGTTAGTATCTGAAGAGTGCTTTAAAGTTGCTTGCAGGCCGATTTTTAACAATTTTGGCAAAATCCCTTCTATGATTAAAACTAAAAGTTAAAAAATTTATATTTTTTGAAAATCAAAATAATACTTGAGGGTCAGATCATATGTATTTTGGCCAGCAGGATCAAAATATGCAAAAATATACAGGTATTTTAAAAATTTTATTTTCATGTCAACTACATCGAAACCGGAAGTCGGTCGTTTTGGTTGTTTGCATCATGTAATTAAAAATTTCATCCGATGTCACTACACCATATTTGAAAAAAATCCATTTGCCATTGAAATGTTACAAGAGGGCCCCTAACGGCTGAGCCACCCGATATAGATCCCAAATGACCTTGTTCAGAGTCGGCATTGCTTTACCAAACACCCTGTATATATAAACTTTAGGGCGTCAGTATTCAACAAGGGGAAATATTTCACACATTCCATTTGAAAACTTTTCGTCTGGTTCTCTCATATCGGTGTACAAAAAAATATGATGTAAAAAGTAGCGGGAATAATTTTAAGGTACAAAATATTAATGGTAATTATTACTTCGTTGTAAACTTATGTAAATGACGTTCCTGATTCCAGAAGTTAAGTATCCGCATCATTATTACCGTAAAATTACTGAATAAGTAATGGTGGTATAATAATACCTTGGCTTATATTAAGTTTTCCATTATTTCAGGCGACTTTTTAATCATCTTCTTTTTTTTCTTATTGGTAATGTTTTGACACACGCAGTAAATGCAGACTCGTTAATGAATGACAAATTTTCATGGTTTAACCTCATTCTTAAAAAGTTGCTTCATGAAATAATCTCTATTTACAATCGATTTAAGAAATCTTTGACGGTGGCACAGTGGGTCAGGTTTAACGTTTTTTGGTCAAAACTCTGAAACTCCCGGAAACGTCCCAAAATCAGCTGGCGTTGGGAGGAAAAATAATGAAAAAAATCCCATCGATAAATAGGGGTGGATTTCAGGGGTGGAAATTAAAATATGTGAATAAAATTGTGAAACTTTAGATTCGAATTGAATATTGCCACTAAATTCTAGGAAAAATGGTTAAAAAATTCCACCGATATATAAGGGTGGGTTTCAGGGGGTGGAAATCCAAATACTTGTATAAAATTGTGAAACTTTGGATTCGACTAGAATATTGCCTCCAAATTTGAGGAAAAATGGTAAAGAAATTCCATTGAACGATTTCATGAATTGAAATAAATTAGTCATTGTAATATCAGTATCAGAGTAATTATATTACTCGTAAAATTGGATATTTTTAACCTGCATTAAAGTATTCAAAACGCTTTTACTCAAAAAACGGCAGCTAGGGGCAGCTGTAATTCACAGAACATGTAGAGGACACTGTATTTAATATCATAAAAAAAATATAGGAGTAAAGCTTGCGAAAGTGAAGTGTAACAAAAATGAAAAGTTTCATTTTAATCAAAATTTACGGCTGAAATCGCTCACTCGCTAAAACGCTATAATTCGGACACCAAATAGCAAATAAAGTCAACTAACTGCCTACAATAAAGCTCTTGCCTTGTTCTATGCCAGACATGGCCGATTTGTTCAATTGACGATAAAAAAAACAAAAATTCACAGTCGTGTAAACGCTGAATTTTCACTGCACAATTTTAAACTTGAACACGTGTTTCCTTCTCGAGCTGTAGAACGCTAATGGAGCAGATATAGGAATCAAGGCCTTTTGTTCCCCCAAGAATAACGTCCACCCATTACCAAAAAACTTGTTTATTACTCATTTCTCGGAAGTTGGTGAAATTTGGTTCATTTGAGTTTTGGCCAGAAATCTCTCAAAATGACCCACTGTGGGTGGGTTTAAAACTCTTATAAAATAGAGAAATCTAGTTGCTGTAAGGAACATAGAAATAGACTTTTAATGGGTGGATGTTTATTATTGTGAGCCGAAGAAAAGTAAAATTTAAATTTTCGAATTTGCCAAATGACTATGTATGTAAAACTAATATTTTGCCAAATTGGTTCATACTTAACTCGCTCTCATGACATTTGAAATTTTTTATTACTCTTTACCGATGTCAAACCGTGTTTAGCAAAAGTTTTTCAAATAAAATATCTTCCAGTTTCGTGGAAATTAGAAATTGGGCACAGAAAACCTTACTTACATCAAATTCTATGTTTCTGGAGACATTGCCATCTGCCGCAACTGAGACTCGAACTCAGGAGAGATAATTATAGCCAAGAATTGAACCTGAGCCACTAAGTCGGTATTTGTTTGTTTATATCAGTGTGTTACGTTACGTATTTTTTTGAATTTGAATACATCCGGATAAGAGAAAATACTAATGACAAGAAGAAACTACTTTTTAAAGTTACCATTTTCGTTGCATGTCGTGGTCTTATAAATCTCGTCATATACCAAGAGTGATCAAGGGTCTCGTTACAGCACTTGCACTGACGAGAGTCAGCAGCTCGAAACTGCAGTCTGCAAGTGGTGTGGAGTGGCTTGCATGAGAGCTCCTTTCAGTAGAAATAAATCTTCCGGCTGGTGCTTGTTGCAACCGAAGCTTTAGCGTGTTGTGGCAATAAGTGATTATAAGACTTAACGAGGTCAGGCTTGTAATTGGTAATCCAGTACTCGGCGGGGCATTAATCCAGAGAATAACTGTTGGTTGCAGTCTGGTTTCTTATTCCTTATATATTTAAGAAAATGTATAGAGGAGTTCGACAAAATATTACGTTAGTAAAGAATATTCTGCCCTCTAAAAGCATACCTACTAAAAGAACTTGGTTTTCTGAAAATTTAAACTAAGCAGGAGACTCGAATATAACCAGTCGTAAATGAATTTTTGGTTGTTTTCTGGAATTTGCTAAACTTTCATCTAGGAATCAGTATGGATGATAGGTAGAAAACTGTGTAACCTAAAGAAAAAATTTGAAGCATAGCGAACACTCATATATCGTATTCCAATGGAAATAATTCCTCAATACCTATTTAGATACCCATCAAACCAAAGTTGTTGTTGATCACAGGTTATTGTGTTAAAATAAAAGTTTTTTATTTTTCATTTCATTTAATTTATTTAATTATTCACTTATTAACTTCATATAACTTTTAACTGTAATTATTAATTGGAGCATACCTAAATTTAAAAATATATTCTGTTCCACACATTTTCCTTTTAATAAATGACGAATTTAAGTAATATAGTGATTATTATAAGTGAAATAAGAAATGTACTAGGAAAAAAGCTAGGGAAAATAGTGGATAATCTTACACACGCACGTAGCCCACATATATAAAACTATTTTCGTACCGAAAGTGATAAGTTATGCATGAAGACAACAATCCTTAATAATTATTTATTTAACATCGTTCTAGTTTTGCTGGTAAATTGATTCGCGGTCAGCGTTGTCGCGTTATCAGGGGATAATCTGTTTAATTCCATTTTAAAAAGAGGATTATTACGGAACTCTTTTTACCTCCCTCACCTAAGGGAAGTAATGTAATGATAAAAAAATGATTCTCTCAGTCTTCTTCGAATTTTCACATTTTAGGCCATGTACATTACGAAAATTGGGGTCTTTCAATTCCGTCAGTCTGTCTATCCTCTCTGGTGTCTGTCTGTTGGCGTTATATCTACAAAACTAACTAATGGAGGAAAATAATATTTTATAGGCAGTTGGCGATAGTGCCAACAAAAAACTTGATATACTTTTAGTGAAAAATATGCAGAGTGGTCACTCTAAAAAATTATTAACCGGGAAACTCTGTTGGAAGTAATATTTAGAATGACACAGTTAACGAGGAGAAAACTTGATATACCCTTAGTGAAAATTATATAGGGTGGTCACTCTTGAAAAAATAATTAACCGATAAAAAAAACAGAGGACAATAATATTTCGCAAGTAGTTATCATAACTGCCAAGGAAACAAATTATGAAAAAGACACAGGGTGGTCACGATAAAAAATAATTAAGAATCTACTGTGGAAATGATATTTGAAGGACAGTTGTCAAAATTACCGAGGGGGGAAGAAATGATGGAGGAAAATAGTATTTGGACTGCTGTTCTCATTATTGCCTGGAAAAAAAGCTGATGTACTTTTAGCAAAAAAACTGTACGGGGTGGTCATACAAAGAAGAAGTCATTAATAAATAGATTATGCTAAGCAGAGAAGGAAGTTTTGTGTAATTTACGCATGCATTTACGGATTTCTTTTCATAGGTTAATTAAATCATAGTTTTCTGTCATTCGATTATGTTATCACTGATCACCGGACGATGTACAGTGGGGTAATTTTTTGAATAGCCTGTCAAAATTTAGAATCTTTAGTATATGCACTAATATTAATATCATATTATAAGTAATACATTTTTTAATTCGCACTTTTATCTACTCCAAATGTAGGCCTTTTTTACCTATTTGCTCCCATTTACCCACCATTCTATGAACTAAGATCAACATACAACCTAGTTCCCGATCTCATTATAATATATATATGTACCTCAAGTCAATATTATAAACCATTCCGGAGTAATCGTGCGCGAAATGTTACAGACAGAGAGACAGATTTTTTTTCTCAAACTTAAAATCTCGACGTTTGATAACATTCTAAACCTAGTTGAAAACATTTTTTTTACTGTTATTATTACTTCCACAGTATGGAAGCAAAACATCAATCCACCATACAGTAATTGCCATCTTGTTTTCAATATCAAGTACGGAGATGAAGCGCATCAAACCAGTCCTTTTCTTTTTCAAAAATTTTAAATAATTTTTAAAATTTTAATCAGCCATATTGAAACCAAATTTGCTTTTGAAAATTCTAATACCACATTCGTAATTAGCGGTCCAAAGATTTACAGACATTAATTTTACTATGGTCATTTTCGGCCAGTCATTGAGCAAAACATTTCATTGTAGCAACGGACAGTCTTTTCGAAACCTCTAATATGACGCCGAAAGAACGCAATAAGTATGTCAATGCAATACTGCATGGTTAATGACTGCAGGTACCAGAATCGTGTGTCTTGGTATTTAGTAGATCAAGAAACTCTAGAGTGATTATTTTCTGCATTTGACTTACAAACAGCTGATATTTGACGGGCAATTAGTATGGTTTTCGTTTACCTGGAAAATATAAATGAAGCCGTAGACACAAGAAGCACTATTGACGATTTGAACAGATCATGCTTAACGTACACCTACTAGATAAAAAACAGCTTTTAGGTACAATTGAATTTCTTCGAACTGTTGTATGACAAATTTGTAAATCGCGTATTTCTCTGAAAGTTAAATCGCAGTTAAACAAGTACACCTTTTCTTTAGGAAATTAAATTGTTTCGATTATAATAAAAGACAATGTCCAAAACCTAACCTCAAAAAAGTTATAGTTTAAAGTGTCATATAAAAATACTGCAACTAGCGCCTTCTATAAAGAGTAACATAACATAACTGTAATTAGCGACCTGAAAAACATGTCATTACCAACTTTGAAGTAGATACGTATACTAGTCTCCAAGATAGAGACAAAATGCGAATACAATTTTTTTATTTTACCACCCTGTATCTTGAAAACGAAATGAGTTAGACCGCTAAGTGTTGTCCCAATCTTTTCAAAACACCCTGTATATGATATGTTTGAGGAACACCACTTTTATATCAATATATATAACTTTTATATTAGTATAAATGATATTGTTAGTAATAAGGAGCATCACGGATGAGGACATCAAAAATTGGCACACCGCTGCAATCAGATTTCCATGGCTTGCCTTGTCACACCCAGGCTGTAGAACGGTGTGTCAAACTTGTGACCAAAACATCTAAAAAAGACCGTGGCGCTGACGCAAGAGACAGCTTCATTAGACCCTCCTATCAAGACCTATTATGAAAGAATTTTCCCAAAAATCTGTGCACTCTTTTGAATAACAAAATTAGAAATAATAAATATATTCACCGTTTGTTTACTAAAAATGAAAAAGTAAAATTAGCAGAAATTACGAAATATTGCCGTTTCTACTAAAGATTGTGTTTTTTGAGCTTTTTTTCCGAACAATAAATATTTTAAAATTACAGGTTTTAAATTTTTTTCGTGTTCCTCATGCCCCAAACTTCACATTAGGATATATAGCGGCATAGCATTTCGATAATAGTGAGTTTAGTAATTATAAAAAAAATGACGAAAAACAGCAACATTTCAAAACTTTGAGTGCGATCACACGACCGGAAAATATTTTTTGATTTGAAATTTCTTTTTTCATTTTGCTTAGCCAGGCGCTGAGCAACTTTTCCGGGGTATTATATTATATTATATAGCGATAGAAAAATAAAAACAGGTGTTTTTCCGTTTGCTAGTGAAATATTTTTGTCGAACTCCTCTATACGTTTCCTTAAATATATAAGGAATGAAAAACCAGACTGCAACCAACAGCTGTTCTCCGGACTAAGGCCCCGCCAAGCGCTGAATTACAAATTACAAGCCTGGCCGCGTTAAGTACAATAACTATGTAATTGCTACAAAACGCTAAAGTTTCGATTGTAAAACGGACACCAGCCGAAAGACTTATTCATACTCAAAGGAGCTCTCGTGCCAGCCACTCCACACCACTTGCAGACTGCAGTTTCGAGCTATTGGCTCTCGTCAGTGCAAGGTAGGTCTGAGATGGCTGGAACGAGGCATTTGTTCAGTCTTGGTACGTGACGAGATTTATAAAACCACCACATGCAACAAAAATAGCAGGCTCCATCTAGCGGCTGATATCCATTACAATCGCAACCGCAGTAGCCCTGACATGCACAGTTAGTAGATATGCTTTTAGAGGGCCTTTAGAGGGCTGAACATTTACTAGTGAAATATTTTCCTCTATACGTTTCCTTAAATATATAAGGAATGAAAAACCAGACTGCAACCAACAGCTGTATAAAGGAGTTCGACAAAAATATTTCACTAGTAAATATTCTGCCCTCTAAAAGCATGTGCCCATGTCAGGGCTACTGCTGTTGCGATTGTAATGGATATCAGCTGCTAGATGGAGCCTGCTATTTTTGTTGCATGTCGTGGTTTTATAAATCTCGTCTTGTACCAAGAATGAATAAATGCCTCGTCCCAGCCATCTCAGACCTACCTTGCACTGACGAGAGCCAACAGCTCGAAATTGCAGTCTGCAAGTGGTGTGGAGTGGCTGGCACGAGAGCTCCTTTGAGTAGGAATAAGTCTATCGGTTGGTGTCCGTTACAATCGAAACTTTAGCGTTTTGTGGCAATACATAGTTATTGTACTTAACGCGGCCAGGCTTGTAATTTATAATTCAGCGCTCGGCGGGGCATTATTCCGGAGAATAGCTGTTGGTTGCAGTCTGGTTTTTCATTCCTTATATATTTAAGGAAACGTATAGAGGAGTTCGACAAAAATATTTCACTAGTAAATATTCTGCCCTCTAAAAGCATACCTACTAACTGTTTCTCCGTTGTTTAGGTATATTACATTTTATTTTTAGGTATTATTCTATTTTATTACATGTCTATATTGATATTATATGTATTTATAGAGGCGATTTGATAATGGCTTGCTACAAAATTTATATAAAGTAGTCAATTTAATTCAATATTGCAAGTATATATAAGTTAAGTATTTCAATTAGAATTTTATTCGCGGATTTTAAAAAAATGCAATGAATATTAAGAAATAGAACTGAAAAAAAATTAAGTGCAATTTTGTTTTACTCGAAGCTATCTTGTTTTGTGAGGTAAAGAAAATGGATAACATTATTGTTGTTGACATGTAGGTAGAGTACGAACAAGGAGATATAAATCGCATTCATTAGTGTTGGAGTGTTGGTAATGGAAACGATAACAGATACATTTATCGAGGACAAATGATGAAAACGTCGATAACGACAAGATAGTGAAATAAATGTTAAATAGATCCATAAGAAATATAAAGAATCTTTTTAGTAATGTTCAAGAAATACCAGCAGTACATAAAGTTGTAAAAATATTATTTAAAAGGAACTAGGACGGTGTTGTTATTATTCCTGAATGATAGTTAAATCAATACTAGATTGGTCGAACGTATTTCGTTTCAATTTGAAGGCTGCGATACTATCTATTGATCTATCGCCATGGAATTGGAAAATCTGTTTACAAATAGAATAATTGGGATTTAGTACAAAAATTGATTATGGATTTTCTTTTTAAATTAATTTAGTATTTAAGAATAATGTCTTTTATTCCTGTATTCATAATAATTAAAAATGTTGTTTTTGGTATTTAGCAGATAACTTTCAATTCACTCAATATCAAATATATAATTAATATGAAAAAACATGAAACTACCTTTTTTTATAGATCTTGTTGATTAAATTCTTCTCACTCTAGAAAACTCTTACTAAGGTCAGTTGGAAAATCATAAAAAAAGGCTGAGAAAGCGCCGACCTTTGATCTATGCCGTCGTCAAACTACCGCCGCACGCCGTGGTAAAGATCAACGTCGCTATCTCAATTGATATTAGCAATTCTATATGCTAATAAGTATATCTTTGTCCGAAAAATGATAAAAATATATTCTAATCAATGTGTAAATAACACAGGTCTGCGAGGTTTTGTTGTTGGGCAGATGGGGGTCATTTCCGAAGTAATTTTTCGCGCTGAATCCGAATTTGTCCTCAGAATTTTCCCATCACGTTGGGATTTTGAAATATTTGAGGTTAAGTACTTAAAAAATGGCTTTTTTGTCTACTTTTGAGGTAATGTATAAGATTCAAAAATTTGTTTCAGCTTATTTCTAATAAATACATCATTTTGTACCATCCTTCCTCTTTACAATAAGCTCTCGAATAGTCATCTACGATGTTTCCTCGCACAGTTATAGCCATTTTAAGGTGACATGAATTTTAAACCACGATCCCCTACAACTCAACATTCTTAACCAAACCACTCCAAACGAATCAAGATTTAAAGCTAAAAAAAAACTGTCTCTCGCAAATGAATTGGTTACGATTGTTGAATTGTAGGGTATCACGGTATCAAATTCATGCCACCTTAAAATGGCTTGGCTATAATTTTGCGACGAAACATAGTAGGTGACCATTCGAAAGCTTATTTTAAAGAGGAACGATGGTACTAAATGATACATTTATTAGAAATAAGCTGAAACATTTTTTGAATCCTATACATTACCTCAAAAGTTGCCAAAAAAAGTCAATTTTTAGATACTTAACTCAAATATTTTAAAATCCTGACGTAATGGGCCAATTCTGAAGCCAGATTCGGATTCAGCGCGAAAAATTACTTCGGAAATGACCCTCAGCTGCTCAACAACATTAATGACTCCTTTAATAATAATAATAATAATAATAATAATAATAAATCTTTATTTTCATTGGACTTACAAAGTAAGTATAGAATATAGTCAAATAATAAAACGACAAATACTGCTGATAAGATACAAATCGAAAGTACAATTATTAAAACAATCACAAAACAATTTTGAACATAGACAATAATACATGTATTGTATATAAGGGAAGTACATATAGACATATTAAATAAAATAAAATAAGATATATAAATTAATACATTTGTCACTTATTCTTCCATATTAGGACATTCCAAGAATTCAGCAACAGAATAAAAGTTATATTTTAACAGCATAACTTTTACTTTATATTTAAAAATTTTATTATCTTTCAATAATTTTAGAGAAAGTGGTAGTTTATTAAATAACTTGATTGACATAATCATGGGCCCGTTAGCCATTAATGTTGAGGTACATCGACATTGTACGTTAGTCTTAAAGAATAATTATGGATTTCATTTCTATTGGTCACGAACATATGTGGATTACACTTTAAATAACAAACACAGTTTAAAATATATAAACAAGAACTAGTTAGAATGCCAACCTGTGAGAATAAGTTCCTACAGGAAGGCCGCGAGTCTTTGAATAACATCGTACGTATTATTTTCTTTTGCAGAATGAACAGTTCATTAATTTTATTGCTGTTTCCCCAACACATAATACAATAATTCAGCCTCGATTGAACGTATCCAAAATAATACATTTTAAGAACGTCTAAACTAACATGACTTCTTAATTGATAAATGGAGAAACAGGCAACTTTAATTTTGCTTATTAAGAAATCAATGTGATTTCCCCAAGATAGATGAGAGTCGATATAAAGCCCTAAAAATTTGACATAATCACTTTGTTTCACACTTTGCCCATCAATTCTGACGAGCAAACTTTCATTAAGGTTTTTTGGTGAAAATAAAAGGCAATCTGTTTTTAGGTTATTAAGCGCAAGTCCATTGTCAATGCAGTAGTTTTGAATCGAAGATATAGTTAAATTGACTTTATCTCTAATATCATGAAAATTTTTACCTGAAACAGACGATGTGGTATCATCTGCAAATATTGTGATGTATGACCCATTAATCATATCAGCTTTAATAATGTCATTTATGAATATAATAAATAAAAGAGGACCCAGCACACTCCCCTGAGGGACCCCAGTGTGGGTAGGACTGGGAGAAGATTGAAATAATTGACCGTTGTACTTTAAATGAACTTCCTGTGATCTATCTTTTAAATATGATTTAATCCAGCATAGGGGAGGACCTCTTACTCCAAAAATAGGAATTACCTAACTACAACACAAGTTATCAGTCAAATTTATAACAACGAATTAAATTTTTGAATCACATTTTATTTATTTGCCGCCATGGTCGCTCAGTCAGCTAAAGCGTATTGTGTGGCAAATATGCTTGTCGCATTGTCTATCATGTACTGAGTTCGAGCCCCAGTCCCGACACTAGCAATACTAGTGGGTATAGCCGTATGTCTGCGTTTTTCTGAATGTGTAACCGAGTACAGTCGAGAGAACTCTAACTTTGCGGGTCCAAAGTTCTCTTCATTATATAAACTAAGAGAATCAGACATACGCGACTAGTTCCTCTCTGCGTCACTGCAATGGCTCTATGCGCATCGCATATCAAATCGTACGACGTATTATCAACTCACACGCCAAGTTAAAGTTTACTAGACTATGCATGGAAATTTATTTTACTTAATATTTCAGTTGCGTCATGAACAAAATTTACCTATTATATAGGAACATTACAGAATGCATGTTACGACGAACCAATAAGAATTTATAGTTGTATGTTTCAAGTAACAAATCGTGTGGGTAACCAATAGGAGTATACACTTTATTCTTTTTATACGAAACGAACATTAAAAATCTTCGTTGCACTTTTTCTAATGCCTCGATATATTTTATGTAATTTGGACACCAAATGATGAAGAATTATATTCCATTCGGGATCTGACATCTGAGTTGTGTAACACGAGAATTACGCATAATAGATCCTAAACCTCTATTATCAGCTAAAATTACTTGATCAATGTGATAATTAAAAGGTAATTTTGAGTCCAAAAATATCCCTAAGCCCTTGATATATTCTCGTCTGTTAAGTAATACATCGTCAATATTATACGAAAAAATTAAAATGTCTTCTTTTCAAGAATATGTTAGAATATTACATTTAATAATATTAAGTGGTAACTTATTTTCCTTACACTACAAATCAAGCCTGTCAAGGTTTTTCTATAGGGTGACGCAATCGTGAGTACCGTTTATTCTTATATATATTTTCATAGTATCTGCGTACAGCACATGAGAAATGTTCAAACAACTAACAGCACTATTAATAAAAATGTTGAAGAGAAATGGTCCCAGGATCGATCCCTGAGGAACACCGGACAGAACTTCAAATTTGGTTGAGGTAAAGCCTCTGTGATATACGTATTGTAGTCGATCCGACAAATAGGATTTACAAAGACTTTGTGCATTATGTGACAGACCGAATTTGTCTACCTCACGTATATTGTGATTGAGCCTATTGAAGGCTTTCAAGAAATCACTATAAACTACGTCTACCTGACCATGATAATCCTAAACTTCCGATATATACTGTGTTATGTATATTAAATTCGTTGTTATCGAACGACATTTCATAAATCCATGCTGCAGTAATATCGTGAGTGTAAAATTCATGTAGTTTGACGAAATTACAGATTACACAGCCACACAAAAAAAAGTGGTTTGGTCTGCGGACCAGACTAGTGTATCCTTATGTATTTGGACCCGCTGAAACCGAATCTGAAGACAGAATTGTCAGATTACTTCTTTTTTCACTTCTAATCTCAAAAAAACACGCCCCCAAAAGAGTGGTCTGGCCTGCGGACCATACCAGTGTATTCCTATGTATTTTGACCCTCTGAAATCGAATCCGAAGTCAGAATTGTCAGATTCGCTTGTTTTTCACCCCTACCCCAAAAAACACCCCCAAAACAAAAAAAAAGTAGTCTGGCCTGCGGGCCACATCAGTGTATCCTTATATACTTGGACCCGCTGAGAGCGAATCCGAAGTCAGAATTGTCAGATTACTTCTTTTTAAAGGCTTTTGTTTAACTTTCAATGTTAGTTTGTTTGTTTGTATGTATGTTTGTTTAGGTCAAATCTTGCAAGCTGAATTTAGACTAGTTCTAATTAAGCTAGAGCTTTGAAATTTGGCACACGTGTATAGGTCCGGTGACAATGCAACATAGTATAGCCATTATCGGTGTAAATCCAATATGGCGGACGTCCCAAGATGGCGGATCGGTTTTTTAGTGACAACCCCCTTGATAAGGGTATCAAATGAAAGGGTTGACGAGTAAAATACGATAAGCAATATGACGTCATTCTAAATTGAATATGGTGGACGTCCCAAGCTGGCCGATCGCCTTTTTCTTCACAACCCCCTTGATATGGATATCAAATGACTGGGTTTGACGAGTTTTAAATATAAAGGGTTTTGTCTGTCTGTCTGTAAAATAAGTAGACTAAAAAGTAAAAATAAAATTACAAAAAAAAATAGTTTTATTTGAAAAAATTACTAAAAAGTAAAAATTTTTTTTTTTAAATTCATACACCTGGAAACCAAAAGCTTTGGGGGCGGTCAATGGAGCAAAGTAACTATGCAATAGCGCTATATGACTGTTTCCAAAGCTTTTGGTGTTCAGGTGTATGAATTTTAAAAAAAATATTTTTACTTCTTAGTAGTTTTTTCAAATAAAATCTTTTTCTTAAAAATATTTTTTACATAATTTTATTTCATCCCTAACCTCAACCCCCCCCTCTCCTCAAAAGTGGTCTGGTCTGCGGACCATACCAGTGTATCCTTATGTATTTGGATCCTCTGAAACCGAATCCGAAGTCAGAATTGTCAGATTCGCTCGTTTTTCATCCCTAATCTCAAAAATCACCAAAAAAAAAAAAAAGTAGTCTGGCCTGTGGACCAGGTCAGTGTGTCCTTATGTATTTTGACCCGCTGAAACTGACTCCGAAGTCAGAATTGTCAGATTCGGTCGTTTTTCACCCTCAACCCCAAAAAACTTCACAAAACAAAAAAGTGGACCAGACCAGTGCATCTTTACCAAATACATAAGGATACACTGCCGCTGGTATGGTCCTCCGGACAGACCATTTTTGGGGTGGGTGTTTCTTGGGGGTTGGGGGTGAAAAAAGAAGTAACCTGACAATTCTGACTTCGGATTCGCTTTCAGCGGGTCCAAATACATAAGGATACACTGATCTGGTTCGCAGGCCAGACCACTTTTGTTTGAGGAGGGGGTGATTTTTGGGGTTAAGGGTGAAAAACGAGTGAATCCGATAATTCTGACTTCGGATTCGGTTTCAGAGGGTCACCAAGGATACATTGGTATGGTTCGCAGGGGGGGGGGGGGTGTTTTCTTGGGGGTATGGTGAAAAAAGAAGTAATCCGACAATTCCGACTTCGGATTCGGTTTTAGCGGGTCAAATACATAAGGATGCACTGGTCTGGTCCGCAGGCTAGACCACTTTTTTTTGTGTGGCTGTGTTATTGTTATAGGACGATAGTTTTCTATATCATTCAGATTTTCATTTTTTTGAAGACAAGACGTATACACAAATTTAGATATAACTAGTTTAAAAATTTTTAAAGGTTCAACTAATGAGGGAACACAATCACGAATTAAAAAAGAAGGAATGTTATCCCGACCCGTAGCCATGTTTGACTTCAGTTTTTGCCTGCATTTCAAAATATCATCAGAGAGATAATGTCTAGAGCACCGTTTATAACTTTATTATGTAATGTCTCATTAGGAATATCAACGCCATCGACATCTGGCGTATATGCGGATTTGAAGAATTTTGCAAAACCCTCTGCAACTGAGTTACCAATATCTAACACCTTATTATTTAATTTCATAGTAGCTGGAACAGATTTATTACTACGCATATGAGACAAGTAAGACCAAGATTTCTCAGGTTCATTCTTAATATTTTCTTCAGTAGATGTTATAAAATGTTTGCGAGCAATGAAAATATCAGTTTTCAATTTAGATCTCAGTTCACTAAAAGATGTATAGATTGCGGGTAGTAGTAGGTATTAGATTTATTGTAAAGCTTCGACAGTTTTTGTTTTTGCTTAACATCACGAATAATATCTTTGTTAAACGACGGATGATATTTGCGTTTTTTATTATTTGATGATGTCAAGAATACACAACGATCTAACATACTGTATAAAATATCATAAAAATGCATACAACCCTCATTGACATTACCATATTCATTCAGATCCGATCAATCAATATTTAAAATTTCATCGTATAGTAAGACAAAGTTATAACTTTTAACATCGTTATACATAAAACCACCTTTTGTGGATCTTACTCTAGTTATTGTTAATTCTTACTATTTTGTATACTGTATAAATATGTGTTATTGTACTAACATTGTATATAATATTGTATTGGCATTTTGAATATTATTTTTGTTAATATAAAGCACTCACAACTGTAAACTTATCGTGTGTTTGATTTTCTTATATAGTTTGTAAGGTAAGATGTATCCATATTTAAAATACACGCAAGACACTTCCTACTTAAGCTATAAATGTGATCCCTTCAAATATTCACGAGTACTTATGCATATTTGATTAGAATATTAGTGAATTTAATAAATTTATATGTTTTAATATATCAACCATAATAGACAAATATATTTATTAATCCCGATTTTGTACGAAAAAAGGTTTAAATCTTTATATCTTCCATCTTTATCAGTGGCACCACCCGTACCACAGGCACTTCTAATTCATTGGATTATCACGCAGGGAGCTCATGTCAGGTGTAAGTCGTCCACAGGTAGATTCCATTGAATCTAATAATACAATAGTCCGCAGTGCCTCACGATTATTAGGAACATTATAGCCATTCAGAAGTCATCCATTTGCCTTTTACTCCTATCCGTTTTATTGTTATATAAAATTTAACAGGTTGATTGAAAAATCAGATATAGGTAAGACAAGTTGCTTAAAGAAACAGTTTAAATATGTATTATCTCGCAAATTAATATTGTTGTTTATAGATATTTGAAAGGTTTAGAAGAAAGGGGACGTCTTCAGTAATACCCATTCGTGTCACTCCTTATTATCGTAAATTCTATTCAATTTTCTGCAAACACCTTAGGCCTGTCTAATAATACAAATAAAGCTGTTAAGGTGCGGTTTTACAATGTAAGTAAATAAATAACAATTTCCGTGATACTTGTACATACATCTATTGTGTCATGATATATTTCCTTTTTTTCTCAATTTTTCAGGTAAATTTTCCAAACTTGGCTCATCGAACGTAACCTTCTGACCAGTATACGAGATTTGCCCACTTTGCACTGAAAGTGATATCACCTTTCCACTTACAAATGGAACATCCGTCCGGTATGTTATTGTAACATGTAACATTTCAACTAGCGATAGAATTCTTGGGGGTTTGTTTTATTTTTTAAGCAGAGGGTTACGATTCATTTGATTAATTCTAAACGGCCCCGGTAATAACAGTGCTAGAAAAATTGCGGTTACAACTAAAACATTGAATTGTTTGCCCTATAAAGGGGTGAAATTTGCCAAAATGGTTTTTATGTAAAAACTCAATTTTTCGAAAGAAATTTCATAAAAATCTATTGAAATATAATTGTGAATTTTACCAATTAAATTAATACATATTGATACAATTAATGAATGAGCCTTTCCAAGTTTGCAATAGATGTTGGTATATGGATTTGCTTATAAGTCGCCGACTTAGTCCTACTATTGGTCTAAATGTATTCGCCCGGTAGTCCCGGTAATTCGTATTGATATCGACAGTCTGAGATATAAATTATGATATCTTCACTGCACTGATGATACTGAATACTGACGACAACAACAAGTAGAAATCGGTAGTTGCAAGCAACGATTGTGTGTTTTTCTGTAGTTTCGTACCATTTTGATAGTGTCGTGTCGTTCTTATTTTTAACTTCGCTCTCTTATATTGAGCAATGATAAGTCAAATGGACAATATCTTAACTAGCAAATGTCATTTTAGTTTATAATCGATTATTTACTTGTGGAATTATCATTCAATTTCGTATACTTATTAGAACATCACAAAAGTCCCATTGAATAGAAATTAATTTAGACGTAATAATAATACAAGATTATGACTGACAATCTAGAAATATTCTAGAGGAGAAAAAATATTATGATGATATTTTCAAATTATTCCTAGATTAACTTGACTATTTCTGTAATATACATTTTGGATAATCCTAGAATTTTTAAAAACTGTTCCATTTGCATAAAAAAAATATTCTTAATAATTGAATTTTCCAAACGTATAATCAATGATTATTCCAGGAATCAGATCGTCTATCTGGGCAATGTCTTATTCGATCGAGACATGAAGTACTTATAATGAAATATTTTCCACTATCAGCTTCGCTAGCATCAAAATGTTACGCCTTTATTCTAGATGTTCAAATACTAGGGAATTCGAACAAAAGTAAAACTTATCACGCCTCTCAGCAATGCTTGTTCTAAATCCATGCCATCTAGTAGAGCAGATTTTTACAAAAATCTTTAAATATAGGAAATTATGAAATATTAAGTAAATATCTGACGCCTCAAGATAGTGAGATAATAATTAATTCACAGATTTACAAAAAAGAGGTTTGTTCTAAGGTTCTCATCTAACTTTTTGAAGCATTTGATGCGCTGGAGGCAATTTTGGAAAAAAATTATATCGTGACAGTTTTTTGGAGGATAGAAGGGGCGAGGTAGAGGGAAACTGTCATGATAGAATTTCTTTTAGTCCGAAATTGGCTTTAGCGCGTCAAAATATTTCAGAACAATAGGCCAAGATCTTTTTAGGAGATGAAAGAGGTTTTAGAGAGAAACTGACAAAATAGGCTTCAGCGCGTCACAGTATACAAGATGGTCTACCATGACATGTGGAAAATTTATCAATAGGTTGTTCCTGTAGAAGAACACACTACCAGGCGTCAAATTGATGCGACACCAATTTATAATTAGAAGGGCGCCAGTCGCGTTCGGCCCGGTCTTCCACTCTCAATTGGGTTCGAGATAAGATATTCTTTGATAGACGAGTAATAGGTCAAGGCTGCACTACCTCAGATCATTAACGATGCTCTCTCGAGACGCGATTTCAATTATTCACTGGCAATAAGAGCTTTTACGTCTTTGGATTATTGCGATTTTTGCATAAAAAAAATCCCTATCGAAGATTTCTCTCCGATGGGATTAGAATTTGACGTGATTTAGATTTGTTTATACAGTAATAAGTGGACTGACGTCTTTTGGTTTCTGCTATTTTTGCATAAAATAAATCCCTATCGAAGATTTCTCTTCGACGGGATTGGAATTTGGCGTGATTTGGAATAATTTACCTACTAATAATGGTCTCTGCACTTAAAGATTTCTGGAGAAATCGCATAAAAAATTCCTATCAAGCTCCCGTAAGGCGACCAGAACACTGAGTATCAAACTTGGGAATCATGAGATCCCGATTAACTCAGTTGTTTAGGTCTTCCAAACGAAAACTCCAGGGATGAAGACTAGCAACAAGTCCTTACATCAATAAAATGCAATTAGTTCAAAGAATACTATTTATTTACGTATCTGGTCAATTTACCGAAAACAATCCACCGAAAACAGTTCACCGGACGGAGGATTCATCGCATAGACAGTTAACCGAAGAACAATTCATCGAATGAGCAATTCCCCGCAAATGCATACTCGGTGCACCTAGATTCCCGAACGGATCCTTGACATTATATACAGTGTGTCCCAGGATAGATTTAATAAGAGGTGTAATGGACCAAAAATTTTAGAATTTTGGAATGATATTTGGGGATTGAGTCCTGCTTGTTGTAAAACTAAAGTATACCAAAAATCACTTTATTTGGTGTTCTACAGGGTGTTTTATAAGCAAAGTTGTAAAAATCACCACTAATAAAGTATTTGTATTTTTAAAAATATGAAAAAATTCCACTATGAAAAGTTATTTAGAATGCAATTTTGTACCTCTACACCAAATTCCAGGAATATAAAATTATTTTTTTCAAACTTCCCATTTTTTGCGAATTAAGAGTTGAATTCATATTTAAAGTTGTGTAGGAGCAAATGTTAATCATCTCAAAAAGTAGGCTATTGGTAAATAAAAAACTGAATATATGAGATGTAAGAAGGTATAATGTTAATCGAACTAATTGTAAAACAAGAAACAATTACTAACAGAAGATTAATGAGATTTAAAAATTATAACAAGTAATAAATGTCGAAAACATAACAGATTCACAAACAAATTAATTATTGACCAATAAAAAACAATGTTTACAATTGTTTTATTATTCGACGTAGCTACCACCCACATCCACACATTTCGATACTTCGTCTGAAGTCCTTAAAACTGTTTCGAATATGATCTAACGGTATGGAATTTACGACATTTGTAATTCTCTGCTTCAATACTGCTATATCGTTAGGAAGTGGTTCAGCGTAAACCAACTGCTTGAGGCGACCCCATAAAAAGAAATCCAATATTGATAGGTCTGAGGATCTCGCCGGCCACTTGATCGGTCCATTCCTGGCAATCCAATTTTCTCCAAAATTTAAATTCAACCACCGATTAACCATTTCTGTGGAGTGGCCAGGGCAACCATCATGTTGAAAATGAACTAAGGGCATATCTCTTAAAATATTTAAATGTTCTTTAGAAAATCTTTCAAGAAGGTTAAACCAGCTGTGTGCTGGTTTAACCTTCCCTCAATGAAGTAAGGTCCAATAACTCCAACGTGATAAGAAACGGCACACCACACATTCACTTTTTTCTAATATTTTCTTCTACAATGAATTCTGAAATTTAGATTTTCAGAAGCCCAAAACCGACAGTTCTGAGATGAAACAACACCATTGGTTGTGAATGTGGATTCATCTGAGAAAATTATGAAATGATGAAAAAATCTCTCTTCCATGATTTTTTCTCCAATGGTCAAACAAAAATCCAACCTACGGCCGTCATCTCCCTCTTCAAGCGTATGTTTATAATTTGCTTTATATGCCCTAATTTTCTTTGCCTTGTAAATTCTTTGGAGTTCAGACTTGCTAATATTAATAAGAGCTGATCTCTCTCTTAGTGGCATCCTAGGATTTTCTATAACAGAGGCATGAGCTATAATAGCTCCAACATTGTCTTCATCATATGCTTTTATTTTTCTTTTCATGTTAAGAACACTACCAGTAGCCAGAAACTTTTTAATTATTCTCATAGCCTGAGTACGTGACAAAGCAGTGTTCGGAAATTTAAAATTAAATTGGCTTACTACTTCTCTTAGCGAGTTTTCACCGCCAATTCGGTAGCATTGCACAATATAAATTTTTTCACGCACTGTGAGTACCATTTTCACTTAATTTTTTATGCTTGGTTCGTTAATTTGAAACAGAAATTAAGGATAATATTGACTACGTTTGACAGATATGTCAATAATAAATGATAAATGTGTATCCACTGCTTTTGTCATAGCCTACTTTTAGCTCCTACATAACTTTAAATATTAATTCACAAAAAATAATTTCTATGCAGTTTTAATTGAATGGTTCAAAATAAAATACTAATTTATTGAAAAAATGGGAAGTTTCAAAAAAATTATTTTATATTCCTGAAATTTGGTATAGAGGTATACAATTGCATTCTAAATAACTTTTATTAGTGGAATTTTTTCATATTTTGAAAAATAAAGGTACTTTATTAGTGGTGATTTTTACAACTTTGCTTATAAAACACCCTGTAGAACATCAAATCAAGTCATTTTTGGTATACTTTAGTTTTACAACAAGCAGGACTCAATCCCCCAATACCATTCCAAAATTCCAAAATTTTTGGTCCATTACACCTCTTGTTACATCTATCCTGGGACACACTGTATAAATATGACATTTCACTTTGAATTTTTAATTTCAGTTCATAGTCCTTGAACAATTTATTGCCGAAGAAGAAGGGCGTCACCAAAAGAAAAAATATAAAGACTTAAACGAGCGGCTCAAACGATTGGTGCAAGCATTTGCAATTAATATCTTGGATTATTTATGAGGCATTACTCACAATATTTCCTTTTAGATGTAAAATGTGAATATTTATGTACTTACAAACTTAATTGCGCATATAAAAATAGATTGTATGAGATTTGTATGAGTTAGTTTTTAAATAAAATATTCTTAAATTGGATATTGAATCGCATGCCCAAGTTTATTTTTCACAAATTCTACACTACCTACTTTGTCTAAAAAATAACGTCATCGCTACTACGTTACTTAGTGATAAGCCATGAAGACAAAAAACTGTTAGATTCTCTAGTCTTTTTCGATAAATTGGTCATTCGAAGTATTTTAATTCGGTATATTGTTTTTCGGTGAACTGACTTTCAGTGAATTGTTTTCGGTGAATTTTAACAATACAAGTGAGAGCGTACGCTAACAATCAATTTGGTAGAAAAGATTCATTCAACTTCCTCCGAATTTAATGCAAGCCTTTTAAAAATAATTTTAAAAAAGTTTTGTATTTTGGTAATTATGACTGACTAAATATAAAAATATTTTACTTAAAAATTTTGGTTCGCTTATGAATAGCTTAAAGGTCCCAGATCGTGATTTTATCATTCACAGTGCGGAGTTCGACTAATACATGAGTTTAATAACTTTCGGCCAGTCTTACGACGTACTTGTCCCCATACAGGTTCAATATAGGAAAAATGACAGCGACTCGCCTCCGAACGACTTTTGTGCAAAATTGGATTTTGAATCCTTTGAGCACAAGGCGTTTTTCTCTATAACTTTATTATTCGGAGAACCCTGCAGTTGGCTTTCCTACCATCGCTTTGTATTGACCACCCAACGCACTCGACCAAATTATGAGTCGCTGGGTGAATCCAAACTTGTTTTATGCGAGAAACTGGCCTTGTGCATTTTCATTGATTTTTTGCCAATTTTTGCTTATAGGCGCTACGCCGCTTTTGTCAAATTCATCGGTTTCGCCTTTTTGATACATTGTGTTGCTAAAATTTTATAGTCAGTCTTTAGAACAGGGGTATATAATGATTGTACCTCCATGGTCAATGTCTTCGGCGGAGGAATTAAAGTTGAAAATATTTCAAATATATTCAAAGTATTTTTTTGGCGTAGTTTTTAAAAAGTATGTAATTCATTTTTCCATGACCACCATATACTTTCACTCTCATATCCTGGACCAAAATATATTTTCCTAAGTAAAAATTTGGTGTTTCTTCGAATTTTTGCCCAGTTGTGCCTAATGTCTTATCAAACTCATAACGATCCTTTTGGACTAATTTGTGGCTCTGAAGTCTCTCAGACTCTTTGAAAATGTCATTAAATGAAATTTCTTCCTAAATCGAATTTTTATTTTGGCTTCGACTTAGGTCAATTCAGGAAGGTTCTACAACATCTCACCGAAAGGAGTTAAAAAAATGAAAAATTAAAAAAAAATACCAAAAAAAATTGCCTTATTTTTTTTATAAATGCGCCGCCAATGATTAACCAATCTGACTTAACGCGGTACAACCATATCACTTTATCAAACTTGGGATTAACACTATTGACAGCAAAGATGGAGAGGGTAGATGTGACTTTTTGATTTTAATCAAATCACACTACAAAAATAGCGAATTAAGTCAAAAAGACATTGACCCTATGCTAGTGAACTCTACACAACGTAGATATGAGAGATATTTACTTAAACCCAAATAAAAACACCAATTTCAGCGGTGCTTTGTACCTGCCGGTGTCCTGATTATTCGACCTAAAGCAAAAAACGCGGCACTTTGACCGCACCCGCCAGCGTCACTTTTTATGCCAATTAAGGAAATGTAAACATCTCCAACATGTTCTTTCAAGTAAGTTCGTTACTCTATTACTGACTTAGACAATAACAGTAGTGTATATTCGTAAGTTTTAACAATTTTTAATATACTAAATTACCTCGGAGCACTCTAAAATTTTGCAGGGGCTTTCCCACATTGAAGACTAGTACACCATTTTACTTTCAGCATATCATGGTAAATCACGTTGTGTAAGGGAAATTAGATGAGAATCTTAGAATAAGGCCTTTTTTGTAGATCTGTATATTGGTATTTCTAGTACATAATTATATTCTTACTATGCTTGTAAAGGAAGAAATAACAATGGTATGTGACTAACTCGAAACAATATACTTACCATTCGTATTTCAAAAAAAACATTGCAAATGCAATTGATATTTCGATTTCGTTATATATAACAAAGTTTTATTCTATAGATTACCTAATACGTGCGAGAAACGCTTGATTATTTTGTTCGATTTTTTTTAACTGTCCTGTTAACTATCCTGATGTTGCTGCGTGTAACGTCACAGCTTTAATTGCAAACTTTGAGGTGTTATGTCGTCATTATTAATGTATCACAAATTGCAGAAGCAAAAAATTATTCAGTCGTAAAACATGCAAAGGCGGATTAAATTAAAATGAAATGAATTTTAATATTTACCAGACATTTTCTACGCAATTATTGAAACGTTTTGCAGATAAAAATCGGTATCCATATAACGATTTGATCAAGCTTTATACTAACTACAATCATCATTTTTATACTTTGTTTCAGATAAAATTTCATTTAAATTATGAAGTATAATCACCAGTACGTAAAGCTATATATTTATGAATTTATGAATTAGAGTGATTAGTTATTGATTTTTCAGTCGTCAGTATTTTAAATAGTAGTCTCTCTTTTTAATCAATTATTACAGAAGTTAATTTTATTTTCCTCTAGATATTAGGCCAAATAATCGAATAATTAAACACAATAAATTTAATTTTAGCATTTATATTATCCGCTTTAGGCCCAGTGCAGAATCCAGTTTTTAAACGCGCGGAGCCGCTATAACAATGAAGTTTCGTTTTGAGATACTAGCAATGGACCAAAAAAAGCACCCAAATGCATACGATTCAACGAGCCAAAAATACATGCTTTAGTGAAGGCTTAATATAAACTGAACCTTGTGACTCGTGCAGTTTAGGTCTAAATTAAGGCTATGAAACTGTAACTCTACATTTTGTTGGGGAGCAAAGTTACACGACATATGTAAGTATTTCTACGCACTACATAATATTCTAAACAGGTGTGTTATAAAGACATAAACATTATGTGTCTTAGATAACCCCCAACTCCAAATCCTATTTGGAAAAACTCCGGTAACATCTATTACCCGCCGACATTGACAGTGCCGAAGCTGGGAATTGAATCCAGTACACGATAGAGGGTGTACTACAACAAAACAAACATTGACTTAAAAATAGATGAATAAGACTACTATTTTTTTCATCTGACTATTATTTTGTTGAATTCTGTCAAATTAAACTAGATAATAGTATATTTTATTTTTACTATTGTTGAATTGTAATTGTAAACCCAGTAGCAGTTCGATCTACTAGTATAGTTGACAGATATAAACCAATATTATTGTAGAGTTAACCAGCAGTTGTTTTCATAAACATAACATCGTTCTGCAATCCACTTTTATGAAGCGCTTGTGTTTGCAAACAGTATGGGTTAAATCAATCAATAAAAATAAGCATTAACTTAAAAAGTAGGTGCATAAGACTATAATTTATTCATCTTACTAATAATTTGTTGAATTTTGTCAAATCAAACTAGATAAATAGATAGATAATAAGTTCTACATAAAATTTGCTTGCTTATCACGTAGTCTGTTACAGAAACTATTTCTAGATGACGCCACATACAAATCACGGACAATAATCAATCATACATTGTCTTATACTCTTATGAATTTATAGAAAATTAATAACATGATTGCAATGTTCAAATTCTTGGATCAGGGATCATCGATATACTTGGATGGATCTTATAAACGATGGTTTGGGTAGTCTGATGTCTCAATACTGAGATTTTGGCTAACCAAAAAAAAAACGTCATTATACAATATAAATGTAGATCAACCTAAAAATTAGTTGGTGAACAAAAAACAAAGTCGTTGTACCATTTAATTGTAGACCAAATTGAAAATGAAGACCAAACTGAAAATGGTTAGTAAAATGTCATTATACTATTTAATTTGTTGTTCTACAAGAAGATGATTACCAAACTACTATTTGTTTACGAAAACAAATAAAGTTATGGTAGGACTAACTTACTTACTTAACCAACTAAATTTCATGTTCAAAATGACAATAAAAATTGTTGTTGTTCGACTATTCTTTTCTGATTGATTTAACTATGAAACTAGATAGGCGCGATTTCATATGCTCTTTTTGGTTGATTTTACTTATCATTTTCTTTAAGTGTATATAATGCATATAAGGTTTCCAATGACGCATGATAAATATTCAGACAATGTGCTATGACTCCGAGTGTTGACTGATTACTTTCGAGGGCTTTATACGCCACATAATTGGGTCCATTAAAGGCAGTGCACACAGCTCCGACAACGTTGCAGTACCGCTCGGACGTCTTGCGTGCAGTTCTCAGGTGCCACAGTTCCTCACGCCGCGCCGCCATATGGTATCGCAAACGCATCTGTGTTTCTTCAGTATAGTTGTTGAAGTGGGACAGAGCATATATCCAGTAATTTTACTCAAATATGGTACAGTTGAGTTTTGATGAGTTGGATATCAAATATTTTATAGCAAAAGTAAGAAATTGCCCTAAAAATTTAGAATGAGACGACTGAGGACTACCACAACAAAACAAAAAAAAAGTAATATTGAATATCTATTCACCGTAATGTGTATATTGATTCTCTCAGTGATATTAGGTACCGTAGTGTTGCCGCACATTTAAAATACGGATATGTGCACCGCGCCTTAGTGAGCTCGCTAAACAGGGTCTCATCAAGCCAAGTAGCTTAATGTTTTTATAAATTACATTACTTGTCCTGAAATTCAATGTTTTAAAAAGTTCACCTATTGACTTGTTTTTCTACAGTTATTACTTGACTTGGCATCAAGCAAGTTCAAGTTGCTTGACATTACATAATAATGAATCTATTATGTATGAAAACTCGCCAATTATTTCTTTTATCCATGCATTACACAGGTCTACAAAAAAAGGTCTTGTCTTAAGGTTCTAATATAATCTAACTTTTCTGTAACTTTTCTAACTTTCTATTTTGATGCGCTGGACAAAAACAAAGGTTTCTACCGTGCCAGTTTTCTTCTACGACCCCTTTCATCCCCTAAAAAAGGCAAAAAAGATCTTGTCCTATAAGGTTCTCATCTAACCTTTTAGAAGTAATTTGATGCGCTGAAACAAATTTTGGACAAAACAAAATTTTAGGGGATGAAGGGGGTGGGGTGGTGGGTAAAACTGACCCGACAAAAAAAATTTTGTCCAAAATTGGCTTCAGCGCATCAAAATACTTCAAAAATGTTTGGTCAGAACCTTCAGACAAAGCCTGTTTTTTGGCCTTTTTTTAAAGGATGAAAAGGGTCTAGTAGAGGGAAACTGGCAAAATTAGCTCCAGCGCGTCAAAATGCTTTAGAAAAGTTAGCTCAGAACGTTAGGATAAGCAAGACCTCATTTTTGCTTTTTTATGGGGATGAAAAGGGGTGGTAGTGAGAAACAGACACGATAGAATTTTTTTTTCAAAATTGGCTTCAGCGCATCAAAATACTTCAGAAAAGTTGGATTAGAATCTTAAGACAAGACCTTTTATTTTGATCTTTTTAGGGGATAAGAGGGGCGGTAGAGAAAAAATGGCACGGTAGAAAAAAAATTTTTTGTCCAAAATTGGCTTCAACTCATCAAAATACTTAGAAAAGTTAGATTAGAACTTTAAGACAAGACTTTTTTTATTTTGTAGAACTGTGTTATCTTCAAAACAAGATGAAGATAGTGGCTGTAGAGAGTTTGACATTCATCTAAAAAGTTCATTTAAGAAGTTTCCTGTCATTCGGGAAAATAATCTACCTTGGTGTTATGAGACAGACAATACTTGACATATTCGAGCTGACAGTTCAGAAGATAGCTTAGAATGGTGAAAACGACATGAAAATGCTTTTCTAAACGTAGACGTAATGGTAAGAGAATTTTATCAACACCAGTATTTTCAGCTCCTATTGAAGGACAATTTTTCAGGACTGAATTGACTGTTACAATAATCTGTAACAGGTTAGTCGACAAATGCACTAGGATCCCATGTGCTTTAACTCTTGGATGGCGATTGATGACATTAGAGACTGCTTTGAAATGTACTGTTACTGAGCAAATTGATATTATTTATTTTAAACACACACGTTTTACTTTTGTTTTAATATCTTATTTCAAAATGGCACATTCAAATGTAGGAATTGGTTTTGTAAATAAAAATATTCCATTGAATAACTGATTTCTAATTGCAACCATTAGATTTCATAGTGTACTGCAATACAACTATAAATGTTATTAAATATGAGTCTCAGTGGTATGACCACCTGTTTAAGTATAATAAAAATCGCTGCCCAAGGAATCACTACTTCCACATCCAGATTTTCTATCCAAGTTACTCACAACGAAAAAATTTTTTATGTGGAAATAATTGTTTATGGAACTTTAATAATATAATATTTGAAATCCTCTACCCCAAAAACCCATACAACGATACCCCACATCGGTAGTGGGGTGGGGGTGGTGTAGGGGGTGGTAGTGGAGGTGGATGAAGTAAAAAAAATATTTTAAGGTTTCTAGTTCTTGTACACACACTAAATCACAATTTTCTTTCATCCCCTTTAATAATGGGTGGTAATGGGGGTGGCTCATGCCAAAATTTTCTTTGAGACCTTAGCTTCTTTTGTATATACTAAGTACCAATTTTATGTACTCTTACCTATTTACCTATTTACCCCAATTTTACTCCAATTTATCCCTCAACCCTTCAACGGAACAAGATGAAAATATAATCTAGTTCTAGATCTCATTAAAGTACATATGTGTACCAAATTTCAAGTCAATATCTCAAACGGTTCCGGAGTAAAGCGCACAAAAAAGTTGCAGACAGACCGACAGACAGACAGAATTTTTTTTTTCGCTCAAACTTAAAATCTTGACGTTTCATGACATTCTAAGCCTATTTGAACAATAAAAATAAAAAAAAAAAATTTGTCGTTACTATACTTCCACTGGATGTGGAAGTAAAACTTAACTACCAATTCTTGCTTTTCTGAAAGTAGTCTTAAAGAGTCACTTGATTTTTCAAGTACTTGACATAAAACCATTTGATTTCACTTGACACTCGGCTGCCATTAAATAAATTTCGTAAAGTATTAATAATTACTGACTTTGTGTACGAAACATTGTATTCGAACTGCACCTGGCATCATTTACAGCTTTCTTCATAAGATTTGATTATATTAATTAATAGAAAAGTACTTTATTCTTGGTAATATTTTATATTTTCTTCATTTCCGAACACCCTGTATAGTAAATCGTAATCCTGAGCACGGCTAAGGACTTTTCAGAATAAGCAGGAGTTTTCATGAAGAATGAACCTTTCATCAAAAAACTAAAAATGAAAAAGTTTTCCAGCATACCATAATATAAGTCCATCCATGGACACACTGTATAAAACTCATAAAATCGCACGGTGCCACTGACTCATTCAGGTGTAGGTTATGTACTATATTACCGATAAAAATCTGAATTTTTTTGTATTCATTTTTTCTTCCATTGTGCTGGTTATTATAATTTCGTCCTAACTACTATTCGAGGAATTCTTCAAAAATCCATCGAATTTAGTAAATTTGCTTGTTCTTTCTAGATTAATTACGCACGTCATATTGCACTCCACGATTACATGAGCTGCCAGAGTCTCTGTCAAAAATTTGCACTCAATGCACATTGCACAAAAATAAGTTTGCCAGTGGAACATAAGAAACCGCCAAAATATGAACTCAGTTTCATAGAGTACATTCACTGGAGAAGATAAGAAGTTCAATGAAAAGCTTTTATTGAATTCACGCATATATTTATATATATATATATGTTTTATCCGAGAATGCGGCAACTAGTTCACTGTTTTTTCAATTGTTTTTTTTTTTCGTTTCATTGTTACTTTCACTTCACTTTTTTGGTGGTGCTTTAGGGAGATCTTTAACAATACTGAAGGGTGAGATTCATTTAGATGCTAATATGTTTATTTTCTGGATTTTTACCGAGATAATGCTTTGCACATGTGGGTTGATTTTAAGTGGCTTCAGAGGCGTGTTTTGGTGCTTTTACTATGGGGTTCTATATTATTATTTATGATGGTTTGTTAAAAGGTTATTGTATATTTTATTCAGGTTCTGCGTGTCAGTTTTGTCATTTATACTATTCGGATGTTTCTTAATTTCGATCATTTCTTTGATTTCTCGTTTTTTGGTATGCGTTTCAGTAGTTAATATTTGTGTTTTATTAAAGTTAAATTTATGTTTCATGGTTTGTACATGTTTAGTAAGCGCTGTTTTGTTTTTTTTGTCGTATTTATGGCCTTGTAATCTTTTGTCTAAATGTTGAGAGGTTTGTCCTATGTAAATTTTGTCACAGTTATTGCATGGAATTTTGTATACAACATGAGTCTTTTTTAATGGAAGTGTTTTAGCTTTTAGTTTGCTGAAATTTGATTTCAGCAAATTGTTTCCTTTATGGCAGATGGATATGTCATGTTTTTTAAGTTTTTTTCCTATTTGTTCAGACAGACCTTTTGTGTAAGGGATTGCTATGTAGTTAGTTTGGAAGTTATCAGATTTAGTTTGTGTTCTTGGGGTGATATTGTTATAGAATTTGTTTATTCGTTTTTTAAAAATACTGTTGAGGAACGTGTCGGGGTAATTATTTTTTGTGAGGGCAGCTTTGGCTTTTTTAATGGCATCTTCTCTATATTCGGGGTCTGAAAGGGTAATTGCTCTGTCTGCAAGTCCAATGACAACACTTTTTTTTGTGAAATAGGGTGATTGGAAGAGAAATTGATGTACCGTTCTGACCAAGTATTTTTAGTGTACCATTGTGTTCTGATTGTGTTATTTGTTCTTATTAGGGAAAGATCTAGGAAGTTTAATTTGTTGTTGTCTTCTATTTCTATTGTAAATTGTAATTTTCTCTTGTAGGAATTAAATAAGTCTAAAACGTAATCAGTTTTGTCACGTGGGACAAGAGTAATACAGTCGTCGACATATCTATAAAAAATGGTATTTTAAAATTAATTTTTGGTATTTTTCAGACCCCGAACATAGAGAAGATGCCATTAAAAAAGCCAAAGCTGCCCTCACAAAAAATAATTACCCCGACACGTTCCTCAACAGTGTTTTTAAAAAACGAATAAACAAATTCTATAACAATATCACCCCAAAAACACAAACTAAATCTGATAACTTCCAAACTAACTACATAGCAATCCCTTACACAAAAGGTCTGTCTGAACAAATACGAAAAAAAACTTAAAAAACATGACATATCCATCTGCCATAAAGGAAACAATTTGCTGAAATCAAATTTCAGCAAACTAAAAGCTAAAACGTTTTGTTCTATAATAAGGGCTCTTATTACTTCCACGTCCAGTGGAAGTATAGTAACGACAAAAAAATTTTTAAAAATTTTTGTTGTCCAAATAGGCTTAAAATGTCATGAAACGTCGAGATTTTAAGTTTGAGCGAGAAAAAAATTTCTGTCTGTCTGTCTGTCGGTCTGTCTGTCGGTCTGTCTGTCTGTCTGTAACTTTTTTGTGCGCACGTTTACTCTGGAACCGTTTAAGACATTGACTTGAAATTTGGTACACATATGTACTTTAACGAGATCTAGAACTAGATTATATTTTCACCTTGTTCCGTCTAAGGGTTGGGGTGTAAATTGGGGTAAATGGGTAAATCAAGCAGGTAAGAGTCCACGAAATTGATATTTAGTATATACAAGAGAAGCTAAGGTCTCAAAAAAAAATTTGGCATTAGCCAACCCCATTACCACCCCCACCCCCTCATTAAAGGGGATGAAAAAGAATTGTGATTTAGTGTATGTACAGGAACCAGAAACCTCAAAATATTTTATTACTTCATCCACCCCCCACTACCACCCCCCTATCACCACCCCCACCCCACTACCGATGTGGGGTATCGTTTTATGGGTTTTTGGGGTAGAAGATTTCAAATATTATATTATTAAAGTTCCATAAACAATTATTTTCACATACAAAGTTTTTTCGTTGTGAGTGACTTGGATAGAGAATCTGGATGTGGAAGTAGTGATTCCTTGGGCAGCGGTTTTTTTATATGTATAGATTACATACAATTCTCCACTGATGTAAAATTACTTCCTCATGTGTGAAGCAGGAATAAATATAACACGGGGGTTAAGCTGAATTTTCACAGCGGCATATTGATGGCCAATTATCGATGAAAATTATAATGTGTTTTAAATTAGTCAGTAGTTTGTTTTATATATGATTATACCTACAAGTGTCTATAAACTACGAGTACTTGCCAGTAACTGCACGAATTGCAATATTTCAAACAAAAAATTCCTATTAATAAATACAAATTTAGGAAATAGCGTAAATATCATGTTTTTACTTATTTGTCGTTTGCGCTATCTATGCATTCTGAGGTGTCACTTTCTAAAAAGTGTTCTCTTTATCCCCCATTATAAATTTATCTTCAATTGCAACCATTTACGTCTAAACCTAACCTAATCGACAGGGATTTGGTCACATACATGAGAGATAACTTGATTTGACGTGTTCCACCACCACTATAAATTGCCTGCTGATATCGCTTCCTATTATTACTTCCGTCTTGAGAAGCTCAAGAAGGAGTAACAATCCGCTATCGGAATGAGATGCAATAAAACGACAATTTCTTTTTCATACATATGATAAATTGTTCGCAGGAAAATCGCAATCACTTCCTATATTTAGTTAAATCTATCGACGTACCTATAATTTACTTGAATATAATTGAATAATAGTTATTAATAAAAACAGAAACTTGACTATTTCTATTTCCAGTAATTGTGTTAATAGGATAGTTCTTACTTTGACACCTTAATTCTGATATTACTTTTAATGACTTATAAATTACTCAAAGATAAGGTTATCGAGCGGGAACTTTAAAAAAAAACTCGTTTTTTTTTTCAAAAAATTCTCGATTATTTTGATTTTGGTCTTAAAATGATCGTGGAACACCAGGAAACTAAAATCAATCAGAAAATCTGATATGCAAGAACCTTTTAAATAAACCTGGTTTAACCCCACCGTGCAGCATGTGACACAATATAACATAATTATTTCAGCATACATTTTTTATTAAAGGATTTACATAAATAAGGTTTTTTTAATCAATTTATTCTACATGCTGTAATTATATTATACTGATAATATATTACTTTTCTAAAAGACTGTACACGTATATTTGGTTCATTTTCTTGGCATGTATCATTCATTATTATAATTACTCCGTCACTGTATCTAGAACACATGTTGATAATCTTTGCAGATAACCGAAAATAACCTAAAATAATAATATACTCACATTGTATTGACTGTTGATTCACTAATTATTAAGCATATTTGACAAGCAGTTCAATATTTAGCAGTAAAGAATGATTCCAGCCTTAGTTATTCATAAATTTCATTAAAAATTCCTAGGAGTATTCAATATTTTCAGTAATATAAGTAAATTATATTCCGGTTTTAATTCATTCTCAGTGTGTTTAATAGATGCACAAATGAGAGACCGAAAGAACTTTCTCACAATTATTTCAGAAAGCTTTAAGGGATAAGGGCCAGCTGCTCTGCGTTCTGTAGGCGACGCGACGTTCAGACAGATTTAGAAATACTTAAAGAGTAAATTTACCTGGGTCTACCAACTGTTTTTATTTTTTTTTGTTTCTTTATATCACTTCTCAGTTGAACACTTGTATAGGTATACAGGGTGTTTCCGTTTTACTAAACACGACTTTACCAGCATGTAGATGGTAGAGGTTATTTTAAGAAAAATATTTTCTATAAACATATGTTTAAGCATTTTCTTTTTCGATATACAGAGTGATGAATGGATGAAATCTGAAACCTGAAGAAGATACTTTTTTCTTATTACGTCCTGAATGGGAAAAGTTGGGATAAAATTTAGTGAACTGATTTCTACAAACGTTTCACATTTCTCATGCAGACAGATTCACCAGTGGTGTAGTTGTTGGTACACAAAATCATTTTTCAAATAATTATGACACACCACTGCGCGCTGCTGTAAACGAAATATTCCACCACATCTGGAACCTCCCGAATTTTATAATTTTTTTTCATCATCTTTAATTAATGTTCTTGCGAGTTTAGTCACTACTATTCCGCTTCTCAACCGACATATTCGCGACAGAAAATTACACAATAATCTTTCCGTCCGACATTGCTATCTGTCACAACTAAGAATTTAACTTAGAGGAGATGACAGCGACGAGCCCTGTTGTATCACTCAACTGTGGTCTAACCCACTAACTATCCCTGCCCTAACCAGGATTCGAACCCAGAACCCACTGGTCTCAAGCCTAGCACATAAACGTTGAGCAACTAATTCGAAATATTTATCATCTGTCTGAAAAATTTCATCATATAGGTAACTCAGATAAAGATATACAGTTTAACAATCCTTTGACAGAAGTGTTGTTTTCCGTAGATGTCACTTGAGTATTTCCCCCATGAGGGCGTGTATTGGCAAGCAAGCAGTACTTAGTTGAAGCAAGCAGATCCGTAGTATTCTATTACAAAAGATGCGCAGCCCACTTATCTAATTGTATTCTAAAATCATGCCGTCTAAGCAATCAACGCAAAAATAAAAACTAGATAATAAATTTGGATTTGATTTCATTTACCAGCGTAAGGTAAGCATTGTTGCCACTTCCGTAAAACACGTCAGTAGGCCGACTACGTCTAGGCTGGGTTGGTTTGAGGTCATGCTTCTTGCCAGCAGTGAAGGGCACATGGTGTTTGTGAGCTACATTAGCGCATTTCATCGTAATTTGGAGTATGTATGCTCCCCTATTTGTGTTTTTGTTTCTATACCTCCTCTCCATTTGAGCCTTCTTTCTCTTCTGTTTCTGATTCCGGCAGCACATATGTACTTGCGATTTCTTTTTGGGTCACTTTTTGTGCTTGGTCCTTTCCTAGTTTGTTTATGATCCTCTCAATTGATATTTACGTGTGGCATGGTCTTCCTATTTTTGGTATGTTGCTGTTCAATATTAGCGCTTACTTCAGTAGATAGAAGTCCTCAGTATTTCTTCAAGTAATACCGACGTATTTGGGTTATGGGCATATTCGTTTCTATTGTGCAAGTAACATAAATATTCCATGTAAAACGTTTATAAAGCATAATTCGTCGTCAATATCATGAAGAGACGCAATTCTATATTATTATAATTTTAGATATTTTACCTGTGATCATTACATCGTACATTTACACTTTCATAAAGTGAAGATGTCAATTTCATATAGATTTCATTTAAAAAAATAATACATAGTCTGTGACGTATGTCATGTTCCTTAAATGTATAATTCCATGAACTGGCACTACTGGAGTTACGCCAGTTCGTGAAATTTTACTGATATATTCAAGCATTGCTGGAGACGTAGGTATTTCAATTTAACTTGTTGAAACTTGTAATATCTCACTATGTATCTTTGCGCAAGGGATATTATATACAGGTAGTTCTCATACTTAAAGCATCAAGTACAATGTCTTCAGTTCGGTACGGTAAAATTTTTAAAATTTCCTAGCGTGAAACTAAATTAATGATGGATGTGTCAGTAAACATGGCAAAATGAATGTTGTGTGTTGTAGTGAACTGAAAATGTTAAGAATAATGAATCAATAAAATTTGGTAGTCAGGTAAAAATGTTATTTAAAACATGGCTTCAGATGCGGATGATCCACAATACACTCCATGAAAGTATAAAGAAATAATATCCAAACAAACAATAAATTAGGATATCAGTAGGCGGCGATCTTTCTTGATATAAATAAAGCCTTCGATAGAGTTTAGCATATACAGTACATGGAATTCAATGCCCAGACTATTTCATAGAGATTTAAAATATCATCTCTCAAACTAATCTCTTCAAGTCCAAGTTAAAAACAAATTGTCCGTTCCATTTACCTCTGAACAAGAATTACCACAATGTTCCCTCCTTTCTCCAGTACTCTACAATATTTTCTGCTATGACATATACCAGATGTCCCAGAATCTCGTTAACAGGCGATACATTCATTATTTGAAAAGATAAAAATATAAATAAAAAAACCAGCAAACGCAATGATACTTCTCCGTGTTGCCTCTTGCAACATCTAAGACACCACCACCAACTTCTTCAAACGACACCCTGTATTATAATTTTAGATATTAACTAGAGCCTGATATCGCATCGCCACGTCATTCTGAGCACAGTGATATACCATACTTACTAATTTGGAGGATGTTATGGATTGGATTCATGAGGCTTGCCGCAGTGTGCACGAGAGTTGCTGCGACACGCGACGCTTGGTTTGTGTGGAGGTAAGAAATGCCCAGTTTGAATATTTGGTAACATAATTCCTTAATATATTAACATGGTATTCATTTTTTGTTATAATTTTGCAATATGTTTTATTTGTAACTGTTAAACAACTGTAACCGCGACAGTAAAATACCATGTATGGTACATTACTGTGCTCATAATGATTTGGGGAAACGATTTTAATCTCGATATACAAAGTGTTATTTGAAAAAAGTTGTGGGTGGTTTCTTATGGTTTGCAAGAGGCAACACCGTTCAAGGAGTGCTCTCAGACAGAGTCATACCTCTTGCAGGTTATTTTTATTTATATTTTTATCTTTCCAAATAACGGAGATATCGCCTGTTAACATGATTGTCGAACACCCGGTATAATTATAATCTGGAACGTCCATAGAACATTAATGATAATGCGTATATGTTACAGTTTGCTGATGATAACACAGCCCCACAAAAAAAAAACGTTCAGACCAGCGAACCAGACCCATGTATCCTTTGTATTTTCGGTCGCTGAATCCGAATCCAAGGTCAGAAGAAATCATTAGCTAGAGCCAAAAAACACCCCTGGACTGGAGTAAAAAGAATATTAAGCTACGAGAATAGTTATTACATCTTAATCGATCGAATTATACAAATTAAGGTTAAACAGCAGCGTACATACAATAGATATGAAACACACCCCAAGTGAGGGGCGAAAACTAGCCCCCATTTATAAAAAAATCGATCCAAAACAGTAATGACTGTTGAAAAGCTCGAAATGTCTAGGTTTTGTTAAAGTGGTAAGAAACTGCCCCTATAGGGTTAAGAACAACCACCTTTAAGTTTAAAGGACACAAAACAAGAAAAAACGTAAAATCCAACAGGATTTCTATTTTGCGTAGAACTCTAAAATGGAACTAGAACCTTATATACCATCAACGTCCTACAGTGTCAACCCTCAGATGGTGTGAAAACTACCCCCTAGATTTATCCATAACAAGTTACAGTGACTTCTATAAAAATTCGAAACACCTGCGTTGTGTGGAAGTGAGAAGAAACTAGACTATGTTCGATGCTGTTCTTGAAAACCACCCCCATGGGGTTGCGAGATGTCTATCCGTAGGATGCTGGAAGTGTGCAATACGATTTTTGCCAATCATAGCATCCATAAAAATGTAAATCCGGTTAGTTTCTCTCTGTTTTTCCAGCATCCTACGGATATAGGGACGGCATCTCGCAACCCCGTGGGGGTGGTTTTCAAGCACAGCTTCGAACATAGTCTAGTTTCTTCTCACTTCCATACAGCGCAGGTCTTTCGAATTTTCATAGAAGTCACTGTAACTTTTTATGGTTAAATCTTACATGGGGGATACTTAAGGGTGGTGTTCTCAACCCTATAGGGGCAGTTTATGAAGATTACGTCGGACCTGATGCAGTTTCTTATCACTTTAACAAAACTTAGACATTTCGAGCTTTTTCAGCAGTCATTGCTGTTTTGGATTGACTTTCTTATATATTCGCCCCTCCCTGGGGGTCTGTTTCATATCTATTGTGTGTACGCTGCTGTTTAACCTTAATTTATGTAATTAGATTGATTAAGATGTAACAACTATTCTCGTAGCTTAATCTTCTTTTTACCCCATTCCAGGGGTGTTTTTTGGCTTTAGCTAATGATTTTGGGGGTGTACGATTTTTTTTGACCTCGGATTCGGATTCAGCGACAGAAAATACATGGGATACATAGGTCTGGTTCGCTGGTCTGAACGTTTTTTTTTTGTGGGGATGTGTAATTGCAGTGTCTACCTTTCAGAAAAATCGTGTGATTATATTTAACTATAGATAACTTTCTAATAATTAATTTACTTAACAGATCCTCCAACTTTTTCTATCTAGGTATCAATATTGACAGTAAAGCTAAATTTAAGTCATAAACCAAATGGTGTAAACAAAGTGTTATATCAAAAACTAAACACTTTATATCTCTTACATATAAAAAAAAATGAAGATATAAATACGTCAAGAGCATGAAGTATTCATAAAATTATTTGTCCACCCGTACTGTATTATGGTCTCACTCTCTTTGCGAGTTGTCGAAAACCAGCGTTACGCGTCATTGGGGGAAAGAGGTAGCTTGAGGAAATCTCAAAAACTAGGCATCCTAATAATCCTTTGCACAATCCCTCCCGCAACCTTCTATATCCAAAAACCAATTGAATCTATGCTCTCCCTATACCAAAGACTCTCAGAAAAAATGCCAGCAATTCATTTAACCTAACCTCGAATAATAAATCATTTAGTTTACATAACTAATTCCAACATCAAACTCAAGAGTATTCCCTATCCAAACAATCTACGAATCCTTCGTCTCTTCACATGATCAACAGTAATATAAAATATATTCACAATAGTTGTTTATTTATTTACTGTTATTATTACTATTGCCTTTTTTGTAAATACGTTATAAACAAGACGTATTATATTTGTTTTAGATTAGTACGTACTGGAGGTATAATGGAATTGTACATAGGCTGAAAGACTTAAATGGTTAGCCAATTGGAATTTCCAACACAGCTTTGACTACTACTAACTTGCTATTTTAAAAAAGTGGTATAAAGGAAGAAATTATAGGACATACACAGCATTACAAGTGATAGTTCAGAGGAAACGTTACTAGAATTAACAAAAAAAATTCAAAATGTAACCAAATTGTTCCAAAACTGACTCTTTTCAATTTCTCGACGTTAGTGACGTCCAAGAGCCATCAAATCATTATAATAATTTAACAATTTCCGCAGAGCCTAATAAAAATTTTTGTAAAAACATTCTTCAGACTAAATATAAATGGTGGCGTAAATCATTTAATTAGCACATCAACAATTTTGTGATTTCAGTTAACGTGACTAATACAAACTTTTGCTAAATTAAAATATTTCACGTCGATGTTTTTCTATATTGTTATCAATTCATGGAAGTAAATTGATTTAGAATGCAATATATAAAAATTAGAGAACCAATCCCACTCCTTTTTTCAATTGGAATTTCCAACACAGCTTTGACTACTGCTAACTTGCTATTTTAAAAAAGTGGTATAAAGGAAGAAATTATAGGACATACACAGCATTAAAAGTGATAGTTCAGAGGAAACGTCACTAGAATTAACAAAAAAAAATTCAAAATGTAACCAAATTGTTCCAAAACGGACCCTTTTCAATTTCTCGACGTCAGTGACGTGCCAGAGCTATCAAATTATTGTAATAATTTAACAATTTCCGCAGAACCTAATGAAAATTTTTGTAAGAACATTCTTCAGATTAAATATAAACGGTGGCGTAAGTAATTTAATTAGCACGTCAACAATGTTGTGATTTCAGTTAACGTGACTAACTCTGTAACGAAGTGTTTTTTTTTAATGATAAAATGCAGTAAATTAACCCTAGTCTTCGTTGCCTGTCCCGTCTACATGAAAAATTTACTTGTTTTAATTAATTGAATAGATTTTCCTCACCCTCATCCGTGCAACTGAGGAACTCCCAAAGTAAAGAACCGCGTTGTAGAATCCTATTTCATGTAAACTGTATTAAATCTTGCCGTGAGAAGATAGCGCGACATATCAATATAATTTACAAAATTGTCACCAGTGTCGCTGGCCGTAATTCATTTCGGGAAAATCGAAGTTAGTGGAAAGGCATTTTGGTCATTCCCGTATCAGCTCTTGTTGAGGTAAGATGCACTAATTTTATTAAGTGGGTAGCTCCGTGGCAAATTTGTCAGATCCCGTACATCCAACTATTAAGATTTTCCGACATGATTAAGTGTATTCAACTGTTAATTTCAAGTAATTTCGATTAAAATGCAGAAAATGCGATTGTTAATTTCCGATTTATCCAGATACTGTACTTATAATTTTTGTTAACGTCGCGTCGGCGTGTTATAGAGACAGACTGATAAATTCTCGAGATTTTGTCCAAAATAGTTATGTTCCAGTAATTTTTCTTAGGACCGAACCAAGAAAAAGAAACATAGTAGACATTTTTGAGAGAAAAACGGTAAACCGTTTTTTTTACCAGATTATTTTAACTTGTACCGTGTTTTTCTATTCAACGAGATAAAATAATGCTTGGTAATTTACCGTATTTAGAATCTGTTTTCTACCTGCTTTAATTTAACCACGTCGTGTTGATATAAATTAAAAATAAAATACTGTATTCTGAAGAAGTTATGAAAATTTGTTATAAAATAATACCTGACAATTTACCGTATTTAGAAACTGTTTTCATGCTAAAATATTTTAACAATTACTACTCTTTATGAATAAACAATAAAACCCAGTATCCTGAGAAATTTATGAAACTTTGTCATAGTCCGGGAACTTGACGCGAAAATCTGACAATCCCGAAAAATTAATTATTTTTCATATGCTGCTACGTAACATAATCTGAAACCGCTCTGACAAATTTGCGTTTGGCTAAAAAAGGCAGCACATCTCCCGCCAGGCGTTTGCCTCCCCGAAAACCGCAGGCAAACCTCCAGATCGGAAGTAAAAGAACAAAGCCGTGTTCTTTGACCGTACTTCCTGATTATTAGTAAGAACAAAGTCGTGTTGTTTAATACTGTTTGACTTATGAGTATTTGAGTACCTAAACATTTTTTTTTACTATTGTTATTGAATTTATCATGTTTTAATAAACGTTGTTATTTACCGATTTCTGAGTTTTACTGTTTGCATGTGCCTGAAAATCTAATCTCAAATTTTGACCCCTGGACATTTCCGTTTCTTCACTAAGTTTATCCCAGTCCTACTGCAACAGGCTGCGTGAGGAGGCTCATGTGGGACCTTTGCCCAACGTAAAAATTGTAAATGTGGCGCCCGAGTGATACCGAAGTAGATCTCGGCGTCAAAGTGACGGTGCCACTCGTTTATGCGCTAGGCGACTGGAAGCAACCACGTCACAACTCAAACTTTTGCTAAATTAAAATATTATACGTGGATGTTTTTTCTCTATTGTTATCAGTTCATGGAAATAAATTGATTTAGAATGCAATATATAAAAATTAGAGAACCAATCCCACTCCTTTTTTCAAGTGAACTTTCAAAAACTGAAATTTTAAAACGGTCTCTGTAAAATTGAAAAAAATGAAATAGTGATATCGACGACGAAATGTGTAGTCACTATAGGTATTACAGCTAAACTAGTATTTTAAACCTCTTAGAATAATTACAAAAGTCTTAACGTTTTCTTTTTCAATTTATATTGGACCAGGAGCCCGCCGACCACTAATTGGGTGTCATAGGTTTACTCCCAAAATGTGTGAATTGTTGTTAATTTGGGGCAGTAGAGTACAGAAATGACCATGCCAGGGGGCAGGGGCGTACGAAAGGCCCTCAAAGGTGTAAGAAATGTGACTTGTAAAAGTAAAAAAAACGTCACAAATAAGTCATAGGTTTACGCAGGGGGGTTGGAGGGATTTCTTAATTTATCCCCAAAAATCATGAATCTAGACTCCCATTCATTTTGGGCGTTACAAGAAAGCGCTACGCTCGCCCAAATTTGAAAAAAAAGAGTCGGATAAAAAAAATGATAAGATGAATGACAATCAGGAACCTGGTAAGTATAAACCTCCTGAATGCAAAAAGACATTCGCCGTCTTTGAAAAGTGGTGCAAACATCTTGCCTTTCACGATAATTGACGGCATATCGGCTGTTCCTACCACATATACTTTTTACCTGTGTAATTCGATGAATATCATAAATTTACGACTGGCAATCATAAACTTGGTAAGTATGAACCCCCTGAGTGCGAAAATATATTCGCCATTTTTGAAAACTGGTGCGAAGGTCTTGCCTTTCACGATAATTGACGGCGTATCGGCTCTTTCTACCGCATGTACTAGTTACCCTTGTAATTCGATGAGTATCATAAATTTACAACTGGCAATCAGAAATTTGGTAATTATGAACCTCTTGATTGCGGAAATACTTGCGCCATCTTTGACAAGTGGTGCGAAGGTCTTGCCTTTCACGATAATTTACGGCGTATTGGAGCTTCCTACCGCATGTACCAGTTACCCGTGTAATTCGATGTGTCATGAATTTACGACTGGCAATCAGAAACTTGGTAATTATGAACCTCCTGAGAGCGAAAATATATTCGCCATCTTTGAAAAGTGGTGCGAAGGTCTTGCCTTTCACGATAATTGACGCCGTATCGTAGCTTCCTACCGCATGTACTAGTTGTCCATGCAATTCAATCAGAAACTTGTGTGCGCTCGTGCGTGTTTGTATGTGTGTGTCACATGTACGAGAGGGTAATTAAAGAGAGGATAATTAAAACTAGAAGAGAAACTAATCAGACAAAAACAAACTTTATTAGAATGAAAATAAATAATTATAGTGGAACCAGGCGCTTAGCTGACCCTTGTACCACTTGTCAAAGATGGCGCACGTATTTTCGCAATGAGGAGATTCATACTTACCAAGTGTCTAATTGCCAGTCGTAAATTTATAATATTCATCGAATTACACAACCAATATATGCGGTAGGAAGTTCCGATAATACTCCATCAATTATCATGAAAGACCTTCGCGCCAATTTTTAAAGATGGCGAATATATTTTCGCACTCAGGGGATTCATACTTACCAAGTTTATTATTGCCAGTCGTAAATTTATGATATTCATCGAATTACACAGGTAAAAAGTATATGCGGTAGGAACAGCCGATATGCCGTCAATTATCGTGAAAGGCAAGACGTTCGCACCCCTTTTCAAAGATGGCAAATGTCTTTTCGCGCTCAGGAGGTACATACTTACCAGGTTCCTGATTGCCATTCATAAACTTATCATTTTTTTTATCTGACTTTTTTTTCAAATTTGGGCGAGCTTAGCACTTCTTTATACCTCCCAAAATGAATAGGAGTCTGGATTCATGATTTTTGGGGGGTAAATTAAGATATCCCTCCAACCCCCATGCGTAAACCTATGACTTATTTGTGACTTTTTTTTACTTTTATACTTTTACAAGTCATATTTCTTACTCCTTTGAGGGTCTGCTGTACGCCCCTGCCCCAAAAAAGGCTGGCATGGTCATTTCTGCGCTCTACACACATTTTGGGAGTAAACCTATGACACCCAATTAGTAGTCGGTGGGCTCCTGGTCTATATATATATATATCTATATTTTCTTTCAATGCGCCACTAAATACATCAATATTAATTATGAAGTATGTACCTATTTGATACAATTTAATCAACTTCTTGATGTACGTTTAACAAAATTCATTCAACTTGAAATAATTATATTATAGAAAAATATTGATTGAGTTATCGTAAATGACCGAAACAATATGAAAGTTATCAACGTGTTATCTAGTTCTATAACGGAACATAACAAGTTTATAATGAACTGTCATAATCTTAATAAAAATGTAATATTAACGGACAGTTATTGGAAAGCAATCAGAGTCGGTTTTCTTTGAATAAATAATTTTAGTTTATTAAAAGTTATTTTTTTACCTATGTTATCAAACTAACACAACATACTTTAATCGATAAACTATATAATCTCTCGGTTTCTGAGATAAAAGTGTTTCAAAACTTTAGGACCTTAATCTCTGTCTTTGCACTGAAAACGATCAATTTTACTATATCACATAGTCACGTAACAGGTGTCATCCACAATCACAACAATATCTAAGCGATGTGTCTCAATTTTAAATTATTGTATAATTATAATAATAGATTTTGACGTTTTCGGCACCTTAGAATAAATAAATAAAATTAATTAGTTATAAATTATTCCAATATAGATAGTGATTGAGAAATCATATGATTAAGAGTAATGATAATTTTATCAACATGAATTTTGACTTAAAGTTAGATATTATTATACCTCATCACATGATAAAATTATATGTAAAAAAACTTAGACAACGTATTATCATATATTTTTAGCGATTGCGCAGTAAGACTACGGTAGATCAATGGAGACTTTATATATCATTTAGTACATATTTCTCATAAATATGAGAGAGTCAGTGGCCTTCCTACTGTGTAATGGCAAGGCTATTATTACCACAGAAATCTTCTAATAAACTTATTTCTGTCTAATAAATTGCTTTGTTCGTTCACCATGCTTTACTTTCATCAACTTTTTTGGCGAAAATTAAGTAAATAACTAAAAAATACGTTTCTATAGGTGCTACCTTGTTCGTTTTTGATTTTTTTAAATGTAGAGTTCACAATTGCTGCAATTTTATGTATTTTAGCTATTTTTAATTTTACTTGCTTTTTATACCTATTTCTACAAGCTTTTATTTAACTAGCTTTGTAACTATTAGTTAGTTTGTATGTTAGTTAGTTAGTGTGTATGTTAGTTATTATATTTAAGCGGACCCTTGCAAGTCAATTTTGAACCAATTAAGCTGAAATTATGCATACACGTGTAGTTCTAATGGCAATACAATATTATGGCACCAATGGTACAAAATTGTCTAAACGTTGGTTGTGGCATTTTCTTAATTTTTCTCTATTCTTATTGGGATGCTTTGCCACATGTATTCTTCTAAACAATGTCTGAAATCTACAAAATAATACAATTAACCAGTATTTTACTGGAAAATAACCTCTACGCCTGTGACTTTTACGTCAAAGGATCAGTTGAAGGGTGGTTTTGAATTTTAACTCAAATCAGTCGATGCATGTTAAAAAGGGTGTCATAAAATGCTTATATGATAGTGCCAAAATAATTTCTTCTAATGATGAAATATTAGACAATGAGAAGCGCTTTATAAAAGAGGTTCTTATAAACAATCAATACTCTGAAGCTTTTGTTGATAGAACTTTCACATATATAGAAAATAATAATCATGTACGACAAAAACCTGAACAAAGGTACACAACATTAATTCCTTCCTTATGTATACGGATCATCTGGAAAGCTACGCCTTATAGGCAACAGATTTGATATTAGGACGATATTTTAAACGGGTAATACATTGAGATGTATTTTAACAAAAACAAAACCGCTAAATCATGAGCAAAATTCAAGAAACTGAATTTATAGTGTTCCATGTGAGTGTAATAAACATTATGTGGGTGAGTCATCCAGACCATTCAGTGTTAGGTTGGGTGAGCATAGGGGTTACATTAGGAAGAATGAGATTCAGAAATCGAAGATTTGCGAACACGCTTGGGAGAACGGACATAGAATAAACTGGGACTCGGCAAAAATCTTAACAAAAGAGACAGACAGTAAAAAAATGATTAAAGAAGCTGCTATAATATTATTGAATGCGGACAAATGCGTGTCGAATTGTTTCGTAGATGTTTGCACAACCTGACTGCCATGTTAAAAGAAGAACTTAACAAACTCAACATTGTTTAAAATAAAACTATCAATTAGATAATCAACAGTTCTGTGTAAGCAGTAAGATCTATGGATACTGAATATAACAAATATATTCTTAAAGCTGTGAACAGATTCGTTTTCCGAAACGTCAGCAAAATACGTCATTTTTATATTTTTGTTCTTATTCATTATTTGTAAAAACCACCCTCTAACTGATCCTTTGACGTAAAAGTCACAGGCGTAGAGGTTATTTTCCAGTAAAATACTGGTTAATTGTATTATTTTGTAGATTTCAGACATTGTTTAGAAGAATACATGTGGCAGAGCATCCCAATAAGAATAGAGAAAAATGGTACAATATTATGGAACCCAACAATAATATAATGGAATTCCTTCGAGTTTGATCTCGTTGAATTTATCTCGATGAGTACTTCTACCTAGCTGGTATTCGGGATCTATTGATGGAGCCGGAAGATGCTTTGTCAGAAATCCATAGCTAAAAATTTAAAAATAAAATTATATATAAAGAAGACTTTTTAAAAACAAGCTTTTATTATTATTTAGGTGTACTAAAACGAAAAAATAACAATATATTATGTTGAATTAATTACCTTAAAAGCTTGTCGTGCCCGAGAAGTTCATAAAGGCATTAATTTTGTTTAAGATTGTAAGTATTGTAAGTATTTTTTTTCTATTCAGGCGACAAGCTTTTGAGACAATTATTTCAACATAATATATTATTATTTTTTTCGTTTGAGTACACCAACATAATAATAAAAGCTAGTTTTTACATAGATGTTTTTTTACATATAATTTTATTTTTTAATTTTCAGTTAGGTCTTAACCAATACATTGCATCAACCACCTTCCGGCTCCATCATTAAACTCAGAATACCACCTATCAACCACCTTCCGGCTCCATTATTAAACTCAGAATACCACCTAGGACCAGAGTCAAATTCAACGAGCCCAAACTCGAAGGAGCTCCGTTATATTATTACTGGATTGCATAATATTGTACCATAATTACTTCCACATCCAGTGGAAGTATAGTAATGCAAAAAAATGTTTGAAAATTTTTATTGTTCAAATAGGTTTAGAATATTATGAAACGTTGAGATTTTAAATTTGAGCTGAAAAAAAATTTCTGTCTGTCTGTCGGTCTGTAACTTTTTTGTGCGCACGTTTACTCTGGAGCCGTTTAAGATATTGACTTGAATTTGGTACACGTATGTTCTTCTGGAAGATGATCTGGAACTAGAATATATTTTCATCTTTCGTCGAAGGGTTGGGGGGGGGGGTTGGTAAAATGAGGTAAATGGGGGGTAAATAAGTAAATCAAGCAGGTAAGAGTCCATAAAATTGGTATTTAGTGTATACACGAAAAGTCAAGGTTTCAAAAAAATGTTTGGCATTAGCCACCCCCATTACCACCCCCTCCCCCATTATTAAAGGAGCTGAAAAAAAAGTGTGATTTAGTGTGTGTACGAGAACCAAAAGCCCCAAAATATTTTTTTACTTCACTTTACTATCGCCACCCCCACCCCACTACCGTGTGGGATATCATTTTATGGGTTCTTGCTGTAGACAATTTCAAATATTATATTATTAAAGTTCTATAAACAATTATTTCCACAAACAAAATTTTTTCGTTATGAGAAACTTGGATAGAAATGAAAAAGAAAAATAAAAAAAAAAACGAACATTTTTTGTCCATTTCACCTATAGCGAACTCAATCAGAGGACACACTGTATATTAATAAAATGTATAAACAAAAAAAAATTATAGAAAATAAAATTTCACGAGATTTCTATTTAAGTACAAATAACAAAAATTAAGAAAATATATTTTTTTAATTTAAATGATTAATAACTTTTTTATTTACTGATTGATTTTTTTCAAAAATGAGGTTCTTCCTCTAGCTAACGCTAACTTACTTGCCAAATTTCAATACGATCGGACTTTTCTTTACTAAGTTATCGTGTTTACAAGAAACGTGACGGACGGACAGATGGATAGACAGACGGACGGGCAGATGGACAGACAGACGGACAGACAGATGGACAGATGGGCAGACGAACATTTTGAAAGTTATTCAGAATTCGTTCACTAACATAATGATATGACATTTTTTTCTCTACGAGCGATATTTACTGATTTAGAAATGTGCCGATCAAATACAATATACTCTTCGTTTTTGGGAAGAGTATAATTGAAAATAGCTACAATACATAAAATTACAGCAATTGTGTATTTCTCTATATTTCCAAAAATGAAAAAAGAACAAGCCAGCACCTATAGAAATATATTTTTTAGTTATTTACTTAATTTTCTCCAAAAAAGTTGATGAAAGTAAAGAATGGGGAACGAACAAAGCAAATTATTAGACACAAATAAGTTTATTAGACGATCTCTGTGATAATAATAGGCTTCCCATTACACAATAGGAAGGTCACTTTCTTAACTTCTCCTTTAAAACCTAAATGATTATTATGTACCTATTTGATTTAACAAATGAAGAGAAAAAAAATGGTCACAAATCCGTTTCGCTACACTCTGAGCTCAAATCTCGAATAGAAATGTATATGGGGTGATCTATTACATGCTAAAAATTTAGCACTAGATTGTCCCTACCGAAACGAGTTAAAAAAATGGAAAATTAAAAAAATATGACCAAAAAAATTATCATATTTTTTTGTAGAAAGGCGCCGTCTGACTTTATTCAATCTGACGTAACGCGGTGCAACTATATCACTTCCCCTCCCCCTTTATTAATCTTAGCACTGACAGCAAAGCTGGCGGGGTTAGAAGCGACTTTTTGGAATTAATCACACTATAAAAATCGCAAAATTTAAAATAATTTTTTTCTACGATTGTGCTGAAAATCAAATTTTCTAACTTCAAAATGACCAGAAAATATCACTTTGCCGCACGCCGCACAGTGGCGAGAAATGTCAGTGTTCCACCCAAATTACTCTAGAGGTCGTAAATTTTAAGTTATTGAGACATTCTTTTGTTCGTCTTGAAATCACCTATCGATCCCTCTAGCCGGATTTTGAAATTTCATTTTTCATTTTTTTTTAATTTCTAATAGAAAATCATATTTTTACAGAAAAATACTGTTTTTTCTATTAAATTTATTCTAACGGGCCGTAAATTTGAATTTTCGTAACAAATTTTTTTTTCAAATCTTCGTCTTTTAATCAGCTATTGATCTGTCTACATGAATTTTTGATTTAGTTGTTGACAACTGTCAAAATGACTGTCAAATATAAAAAATACGATTTTTAGATAAATAATTCATACAATAACAGGTTGGTGTTCAGAAAAATATATATAGTGTTTTCAGTGTATCTGGTTCCGAAGTTGACAGGAAAATATGTATTTCTAAATTTGGCAGCTGCCATAATTGTTGTCAAATTTCTAAAGATAGATGAAAGAGCTTATTAATTTTAAAAATACCCTGTAAATGTATAGAAAAATAGATATATATATATTGTTTTTGATCCGTTTGATTTAGTAATTGACAGGAAAATATGAATTTTAAATTTGACAGCTGTCATAATTGCTGTCAATTTTCAAAATATGGCAGTAACACCTTATTAATTTTAAAAATGCACTATAAATGTATAGAAAAATAGATATATATTGTTTTTAAACTGCCAGATTTAGTAGTTGACAGGGAAATATGGTTTTTAAATTTGGCAGCTACCATAATTTCTGTCAAATTTCAAAAAATAGAAGTTAGAGCTTATTAACTTTAAAAATACCCTGTGAATATATAGCAAAACTGATACAAATTGTTTCTAATGTACCTGGTTCCGAAGTTGACAGGAAAATATGATTTCTAAATTTGGCAGCTGTCATAATTGCTGTCTCATATCAAAATATAGTAAGAGCTTATAAATTTTAAAAACACTCTATAAATGTGTAGAAAAATAGATATATATTATTTTTGATCTGTCTGATTTCGTAACTGATGGAAAATATCATTTTTAAATTTGGCAGCTGACATAATTGCTGTCAAATTTCAAAACATAGAGGTAAGAGCTTATTCTTTAAAAATACCTTATAAATGTATAGAAAAATTGATGTATATTATTGTTGCCATAATTTCTGTCAAGTTTTAAGGTGTGCAGATTAGAAGTTATTAATTTCAAAAATACCCTTTGAATGTATAGACAAATAGATATATATTATTTTTTATCTTCCTGATTTACGAACGGACTGGAAAATATTATTTTTAAATTTGGCAGCTGACAAATTTAGATATCACATTTTCCTGTCAACTTCGGAACCAGGTACATTAAAAACAATTTGTATCTGTCTTGCTATATATTCACAGGGTATTTTTAAAGTTAATAAGCTCTAACTTCTATTTTTTGAAATTTGACAGCAATTATGGTAGCTGCCAAATTTAAAAACCATATTTCCCTGTCAACTACTAAATCTGGCAGTTTAAAAACAATATATATCTATTTTTCTATACATTTATAGTGCATTTTTAAAATCAATAAGTACTGTATTTTGAAAATTGACAGCAATTATGACAGCTGCCAAATTTAAAACTCATATTTTCCTGTCAATTACTAAATCAAACAGATCAAAAACAATATATATCTATTTTTCTATACATTTACAGGGTATTTTTAAAATGAATAAGCTCTTCCATCTATCTTTGGAAATTTGACAACAATTATGGCAGCTGCCAAATTTAGAAATACATATTTTCCTGTCAACTTCGGAACCAGGTACATTGAAAACACTATATATATTTTTCTGAACACCAACCTGTTATTGTATGAATTATTTATCTAAAAATCGTATTTTCTTATATTTGACAGTAATTTTGACAGTTGTCAACAACTAAATCAAAAATTCATCTAGACAGTTCAATAGCTGATTAAAGGACGAAGATTTGAAAAAAAAATTGTTACGAAAACTCAAGTTTACGGCCCGTTAGAATAAATTTAATAGAAAAAACAGTATTTTTCTGTAAAAATATGATTTTCTATTAAAAATTAAAAAAAACGAAAAATGAAATTTCAAAATCCGGCTAGAGGGATCGATAGGTAAATTCAAGACGAACATTTTAAAAAAAAGAATGTCTCAATAACTTAAAATTTACGACCTCTAGAGTAATTTGGGTGGAACACTGGCAATTCTCGCCACTGTGCGCCGTGCGGCAAAGAATTTGCCACACGCCTTGATTACATCTTCACACACCGGAATAAAATAGTGTGTTTACCTTAAAGAATTTTATATTAATTATTGGTAATAACAATTAAATTCTATAAATGTACATTAATTACACGTGAATTGCAATTACAAAGTCAAATTTTCTAACTTCAGAATGACTGCGGAAAATGTCACTTTAAATAAAATCTGACAGGCAGCAAATTAAAAATTTTGGAAAGACTTTAAAAAAGGGAAATAACTTCACAACCATAGAAAAAATACTATGTAACACATGTGGTAAGCTTCATTGCAAAACTCGTATGATAGGAACACTCGCTGCGCTCGTGTTCCTACTTTCATACATCGTTTTGCAATGAAGCCCTTGCCAGACTTGTATCCACTATTGTAGAACCTCTCTTCGAGTGAATGCATTTCTGCGAAGTTCCCACCTATTTAGGTGCTTTCTTCAGGTTGTGTTGTTTTGGACATCTTGCTCAGCGGCTGACGGTTGTCATTGAGGCATTTCGAAATGGTTAATAAGAAATAGAAAGAAATAGTAAAAGTAGTGAAAGTAATAAAAGTAATTGTACGGGTTGAAGTAAGAAAGTGGTTTATTAGATGGAGGGTTGCTGGTTTTATTTATTTGATTTTATTTATTTTTGTTTCTATTTTTATTTTGCAGGGTACTCGTTTGTCAGGGGGGGAGTGTTTGTGGGGGTATGTATGGTGGTGGTTGAGGGGGGAGTCGGTTTCAGTTATGGGTTTCGGTTTAGTTTCGCCGCCTGGGTATCTGATTTTTAGTGCTGAAGGCGTTGTTATGTAATATTGTGCTAGCTAATTGTGAATCTGGTTAATTATTGATAATTATGTTGGATGGTTTAGGATGTTGTGTTTGTGACTTGATTTAATTGGTAATTGGTTTAGTTGGGTGTTTTTAGGATGTTTCTTAGGGAGTATATATGTAGTTTAACGAAGGGTAGGTGGGGGCTGTGTGGAATTTAGGGGTGAAGGGGTTTGTGAGGGTGGGGTTGTCTAACCTGACGAGTGAATTAGCAAAGCTAGAGAGTAGCTTTTTGAGTATGAAGCTTTCTAAAGTTGGTGTTGGTTAGGTCGTGTAGCAGGGGGATAGGAGTGCTAAAGGGGAGGTGGTTTGCTAGCCGGAGGGCTTTATTTTGTTGTATTTGTAATTTATTTTGGTCGGTTTTGTGAATTAGGGGATACCATATTGGGGAAGCATAGGTTATAATGGGGCGTAGGTGAGTTTTGTAAATAATGGTGGAGGTGCGAGGGGGGGAATTGTTAAGGATGGGGTAGATCAGAGCGATCTTGCGTCTGAATTTGCCAACAATGTTGTTGAGATGTTTTTTGAAGGTAAACTTCCTGTCAAGGTTGACTCCGAGGTAATCAATATCCTCAGCCCACTCAGTGGCCTGGCCTAGAATTTTTATTGTGTCGCCTGGTTGCAAGTACCTTTTGGTAAAGTCACCAGTTTGTGTCTTCCCAAGGTTGACAACCAAGCCCCAGCTCTGGTAGAATCCTACCATCTCGTTGGTATAGTCTGGTAGCAAGTTTGTCATGATGTTTGGATTCTTAGAAGTTGCCAGTGCTGCGGTGTCGTCAGCAAACTGGCAGAGGGTGGTTCTGTGGTCTTTTGGGCGGGGGATGTCGTTGACGTAGAGATTAAATAGTGCAGGCCCTAACGCCGAGCCTTGGGGTATGCCAGAAAAGATTGGTCGTAGGGATGAGCACTCCTTGTTGACTACAACTCGGAACTGTCGGTTAGATAGGTACGACTGTATCACTTTCGTGATACGCGTTGGAATTCCCGTGAAGTGGAGTTTGTGTAGTAGTCCGGGGTACCAGACCTTGTCGAATGCCTTTTCGAGGTCTAGGGCGACAAGTCTCGTAAAAAGACCTCGATTTAGGTTGTTGGTGACTATTTCGCCGACCCTGAACAGCTGGTGTGTTGTTGAGTGCCTTGTGCGGAACCCAAATTGAAATTCATTGAGGATTTTCTTGTCCTCTAAGTATTCCCTTATAATGTTTAAAAGCAGGGTATCGAGTACCTTTGCCAGGGTAGGAAGGAGGCTAATTGGCCTATAGTTAGAGGGGTTACTATGTGATTTCTTGGGCTTTGGAATGTTTATTATGTTGGCTATTTTCCACGTTGTGGGGTAATAGGAAAGTCTTAAACACGAGTTGTAAAGTTTGGTTAGGTATAAGTAAACAGGGATTGGTAATTTTTTAATGGCGAATGGAGGTATCCCGTCGTGTCCGGGTGCTTTCTTGGGGCTGAGGCAGTTGATCGCTGCTCTTATTTCAGAAGGGGTGAAGAATCTGGGTTCCGTTTCGGGTTGCAGGGATATTTGATTGAGTGAATTTATTGTGGGGGTAACTATGCTGTGGGTAGTTTGCGGTATTGTATTAGGAGTGAAAACTGTTGCTAAGTATTGCGAGAAGGCCTCTGCTTTTTCTTGGTCAGTTTGAGCCACACCAACCGGAGTGGGTAGTGGGGGTATTTGGATGGGTTTTCTTGAATAAAGACGGGGGACAAAGTGGGGATCCTGTGAGTAGGATTCAACTAGTCGAGCGATTGACTCATTCTTAAATTGCTTTATTTGTTTGTCAATTTCCCTCTTTAAAGAATTTATTATGGGTGTTAACCTGGGGTCCCGTGAGTTTTGAAATTGTTTCCTTAGTTTATTTTTATGTTTAATCAGGTCGACTAGTTGAGGGGGTAGTTTAAGATGGTAGGAGTAGGTGGGGATTCTTTTCTGACTGATAGTAAGACTATTAGTAATCAGTTTCGTAAGGAACTCGACTGCTTGGTCAATTTCATTTGGGGTGTCACATTTCGAGTTTCTAATTATGTGCCGGTTTATATTTTGGGTAAATATTTGCCAGTCATAATCTTTTTCCTGAGGTCGCCTTTTTTGTGGCGTTAAGTATATACATAAATCGAAAATTGTTTTGACCGGGGTATGGTCGCTGTTTAGTGAGTGTAAAACTCTGATTTCGTAGGGTGAGTTGAAGTTTTTTGTTACACCTATGTCCAGCACGGATTGGCTTATAGGTCTTGTGGGTTCATCTGGGAAAATTAAGTTCAGGTCTGTGTTGTTATCTATGTATTGAAACAGAGTAGTGCCTGAATCGTTAGCGCGTAGGTTAGACGGGTTCCAAGAGGGGTGTTTAGAATTGAGATCTCCTAAGAGGACGAATCTCCGTTTGAGTGACATTAGTATGTCGAGGTCTGCGGTGTCTATTCGTTTTTGTGGGGGTTGGTATGTTTAATGTCCTTGCGGACCAGTATTGCCACTCCTCCACCCCTTTTATTGAGGCGGTCTGAGCGGTACATCGTGTAGCCAGCAAATGTGAATTGGTGTTGGGGTTTTAAGTATGTTTCGCAGATGCAACATATGTCGATTTTATTTGTGTTTAGTGTGTGTTCGATTTCACTCTTCTGTCTCAGTATGCTATTTGCGTTGTATTGTAACAGGGTAAGTGGTCCGCGTCTTTGGTTTTTAGAGGTGAATTTTAGAACAATGTCGTCAAAAATTCAAGGATAACAAAAATCTTTTCTAGAGGGTCTTTCGTGGTTTTAAGTTCGACTATCATTTGCTTGAGTGTTTCCCATACTTTTTTGATGTCAAAACTTTTTAAGCAGTTTAAAATTTCCCTGATAGGGTTGTCTGTGTCGTCTTGTGTCTGAGGGTTGTTGTTTGTTAACTGGGAGCTGGCAGCGGCCTGTTTGGCCCTGAATTGCTGCCACTTCCTGACATTCTGGGTGGTGAGATTGTCTGCAGTGTCTGGAGAAAGTGGGGGAATGTTAATGCTTGTGTTTGTGTCTGGGGGTTGGTTGGGTTGTCTGTTTGTAGGCTGTCTCTGTGCAAGGGTTTGGCAAGTTGTCCGGTTGGGTTGCTCTGTTGGCTTGTTTAGGGGCGTGCCTTGCTTTGGCCGCCTCGTATGAGGGGCAGCCCCGGTAGCTGGCAGGGTGTTCGCCCCCACAGTTAGCACATTTGCACTTCTGTGCGGCGCAAACTACCCCTTCGTACGACAGACCGCAACGCACACAGCGTGCCACTCTGTTGCACACCACCGAGGAATGCCCAAAGTGTTGGCACCTGTGACATTGTGGGATGTCAGGTCTTATGTACTCGGTTACTGTTACCCTGTATTGACATAACTCCCTGAGTGAGTAGTAATCTTGTGCTGATTGTTTGGGGATGGTCAGTTGTAGGATGTTAGAGGGGACCCTTTTGCCCCCCTTAGGAAGCATCAATCTGGCCACGTTTATGAGTGGCAGACCTTTGTGGTTTAAGTCCTCCCTGACGTCATCAGCTGATGTGTCAAGGGGGATGTATTTTACTACCACCTTCAGTGGTCTGAGGTTATTGATGTCATATGAGTAAAATTCGATGTTTTTAGAAGAAAGCATTCCCATCACCTTTCTGTGATCTCTGGGGATCTTGGTGTAGTAAATTAACGAGGTGTTATTATATTTAAATGAGGGCTGCTCTTCAACATTGTTAGCAATATAATCTATTGTCTCTTTGTGGTTATTTGTGTATATGTGTATTGCGGGGGGGAGTTGCCGGCGGGTAGATTGATCTGCTGGAGGGGGTTGTTTTGATGGGAGGGTGGTGTTCAGTTGGGGGGGTGTTTGGGGGGGAGGGCGGTTAATCCTGGGTTGTGTGATTTTATTTATGGTGTTTTGGGGGGATGTTAGGATGGTATGGGGTTGGGGGGAGGTAGGAGGTTGTTGGAGTGAAACTTGGGTGGGGGGTTCAATATTCCTGCGTCGTTCCATCGAGGAGGCTGGGCTCAGCGATGGTTCGCGCGACCTAACTGGGGTTACTGTTTTAATTATGAAATGTTCATGTTTATGCTTTTGCTTTTTCCTCGGGTTGTCTGATAGGAATGGAGAGGGTGTGGATGATCTCCTTGTTTTTGCGGAGCTAGCCTTACTACTACTTGTGCTTGTACTAGAAGATGATGTAGACATAGCTTCATCATCCTCTTCTTTGTTTCTCATAATTTCAATAATCTCAAATTCATTTATGCTTTGCTTGATTTTTTCTAGTGTCAAATACTCAGGTGGGGTGTTTGGTGAATATTTGGGGGTTGAATGGGTAATGGATGATGTAATTGATGAGGTAATTGTGGTATATGTAACGGTTGTTGTGGTATTTGTTGAAATTGGGGATATGGCAGGGGGAAAAGGAGCACCCTGTATATTGTAAAAATATGAATTGTCACTATTATTAGCTAACGAGTTAAATCTGTTAGGTTGAGTATGGTTTAGGTTTGAAACATTTTGTTTGCTAATTGTTGAAAGATATAAACTTTCGTTAGGTGTAATTTGGTTAGTAGAGTAAATTGATGAAAAGGACGTTTCAATTAGGTTATTATTTGTGTTATTTGAGTTATAAGAGTTTGTATTAGTGTTATTTGAAGAGATTTGTTGAAATGCCCCATTAGAATTATCAATGTGTACCTGTTCAGTGTGTTTGTGTTTTTTACTGGTAGTAGGTTTTTTGTCCGCATTCCTGCTGGTCCTTGCTTTTGTTCTAAGGTGTTTGGGTGGCTTTTTCTTCTTTTTCATATTGCAGGTTAATAGTCAAGGGATGTGTTCTTTTACACTTCGCTCAGCTCTTTGCTGTATATCTTATTTGATTAACGGAGGCTAAGACACGTATCTAAATACGTGTGTAAGCTATCACGGTTAACCACGACACTATTACTATTGTAGAACTCAGTACAGCACAGAACTTAAAAGCAATGAAAAGTCAAAGAAAATGTTCCAATGCATTATACTCAATGCACCGTTCTAAGCGCAGAATGGCATATTAAACGGTATCGATTTACGAATACAATTTAAAATTTAACGGTATCCTCCAACTGGAAGTTGATAAGACAATAAACACACTAACCCCAAGTCAGTAAACTTCTATACTACGTAACTGCAATAGACCCGATTGTTGAAGTTCGTAATAAGATAGAAAGAGATAGATACCAGTCACGATTGCGTGTTGATAAAATTTGATTGGCCTTACTTTTATTTGAAGGACGGCTCCGTTCCAGGTGCGTGGTTCATTGCCTTCTGCACTGACCGAGACAATAACAGTAGCGTATCTCTGCAAGTTTTAATGCAAGTGAATATGCTAAATTACCTCGGATCACTCTAAAATTTTACAGGGGCTTTCCCACATTGAAGACTAGTACACCATTTTATTTTCCGCATGTCATGGCAAATCACCCTGTACAGGCCATCTCTTTTGAACAGGCCAACTTCTGTTAAAACTTTTGTTTCAAATTTGGAACATATAAAATAGCATCATACAATACTCCCTAGTGAAATTTGGCCATATTGATTATAGAGGGTAATCGCCAGAGGCATATAAATTGTCATATTTTATATAAACTATGTTTTATAATAATATTTGAAGAAAATGTCACTAAGGCTTTTGATTAAGCACAGAAATTGCGGAAACGTCTTCAGAGACTGTAAGAACACATTCGGTATTCATTTAACAAAATAACGCGGTGACATTTTAAAAATATTGGTAATATATAAGTTCACATTGAGAATTTATATTTTGTCTTATATACTTAGTGGGATTTAACTTTTTTAAAGAATCATCGTCATGATCCATTTGTAATAATCTAATTTTCTTCCAAACTCTTCACGTCATTGGAAATCAGTATCAGTATTAATTGCATTGCAAATGCTCTAAGTGACGCTTAGACTTTAGCATCGACTTGAGCAAAGAATTCTCAGACGTGGTTGTTGTTTATGACTTAATGCGACAGTTGCGGTCTGAAATGGCGACCTGTCCGAAGTATTACCTGATTGCTACTACAAGTCATTAAACTCTACTCCGATAGATTGCCGTTGATAATTGAAGACCTAAGTGGATAAAGGCGTTATGTCGCACTTTTAAAAAAAATTACTTTATGCAATTTTTGAACACCCTGATATAGATTTAACACCTAATAAACGGTGAATTCTAAATTTGTAATATTTTATAGAAACTTTTTAATTATAAAGGCGCCATGTCATACATACAACCAGTAATTTTAGTCAATGTACACAGTTTTGGACAGAAAAATCTAGTTTCATAAGAGCTTGATATTTTTCTTTAATATTAGTGTAAACAAAAGAACATAACCTAAAATTATCTATTTTATGAGGTTGAATCGAAGACAAAATAAATAAGTTCCAACTCAAAACCGTTTTGTTTAATTTACTCAAAACTTTAAAAGTGTGACAACACCTTTATCCACGTAGGTCTTCAATTGTAATATGTATCTGCTTTTCCAACTTTCTGCTCATATAATTTCTGAATGTAAGTAAAAGTAGGTAATGACACTCGCACCTATTCCCGAAATTTGTTAGGGAATTATTTACTTCTTAAAAAGCCGCTGAATTCACTTGAATGAACAGTGAACGCTATACTCCCTTCCAGTACTATTACTAATGATCCAGCATTTTACCATTACACTTTCATATACAGTGTGTGTAGTGTCGGGCTAGGCATAGGGAGTAAGAATTACAACATCGCGTGTGCCAGCTGGCTGAAATGAAATAACTGAGAGCTGGGATGCTTCGCCGACGGGCGAGTTTGCTCTGCTGTGTTATCATATCTCTCGCGCTGCGTGAATGTACACGCTTAATCGGCAATTACACGCACTGTATGTCATGATCACCGCCAAACGACCTTTTTAACAATAGTATCAATCGTGTTCAACAGCGACTGACAGAATGTCTTAATAATAAACAGCTGTGTGCACCAACTCTTCAGTCGAGGCTTCAGTCAATTCAGTCGCATGAGGTGATGTTCTTACTATATTTTTACCCTTAGACTCAGTTTCGTAATTATTGTATATTAGGTCATCCATATTATTCCTCTTATGAAACAAACTATCGAGGGGGCAACCGCTGGCGAAATTTTGTACATCTAATATATTCTAGAAAAATACCCTTTATTTCCCCTTTAATTCCTTGTAATTCCCCTAATTCCTCAAATACCTTTATTTTCTCCTAATACCTTAATATTTTCTAGATTATCTCGGGAACGGTGCACTTTTTGATAAAAACACCTATATACAAAATTGTCCCTTATAAAATTCTCTATCAAAAATGTCTCTACACTTTTTTCTTAAAATTAATAGTACAGTGGGAAATAAGGCGCACACATAAGGGTTGGTTTCGGTCAACACAATAAATTGTAATCTTTACTATAATCTACTTTAAAGATCAATACTTAACGCTAAAGCAGTAGCTACTAAAGTCCGCCTAAAATTATAATAAATTCCTCTCGCCCCTATAAAATAACGCGATTTTTGATGAAGCCAGAATATTGTATACCGGGTCGCTCAGCCGATAGGGACACTGTTGTAACTTTTGAATGGGAGAATGGATTTCTTTTCAAATTTGGTGTAGTGATATGGGATATAATTTCCAATTATATAATGTAAAGAACCAAAATGGCCGACTTCCGGTTTCGATTTTACCCGAAAGTGGGTTTAAAATACCCTGTTTTTGCGTAAAATCCCGCACATTGGCAGCCCTGAACAGTAACAGCGTTTAGAGCAAGCTCTAAAATAATGCAGTTACCTTGGGTTGTCTGAGATGTAATGGGAGAAATTCAATTTTTTTACATTGTGGTGGTGTATAGATATTTATACTTTTTTCGCGTAAAGACTGCTTTGGAAATAGCCATACGGATATTCAGCGAATTATATGACCTGCGCTGATTACATTTGCGTCTCATTTACCAAAGTACTATTAATTTTAGGAGAAAAGTTTAGAGAATTTTATAAGGAATAATTCTGTTTATAGGTTTTCTTATAGAAAACATGCACCGTTCCAGAAATAATCTAGAAAACCTCAAAATGGGAGTGGAAACGACATCCTCTAGGGGATGAAGCACGCAATTTTTGAAACTTTATGAATTTTGTCCAATATATTACAATTTTAACTGTTATATTACTAAAGTATTACAAGACATCGTGCAAAGTTTTAATAATGAAAAAGCTAGTCATGTAGAAATTGTAGACGTAGGAGAGCGATTTGTTCTAGCTTTATACAACTCTACCTCCGCAGAAAAAAGTCTAGATGTATACAGATTCATGACTTTTAACAAACTTGTTGGTAAAGCGAACAACTGTAATATTATTAAAACTACCAACAACTTCTGCTGCTGCTCGGCAACAGTCATATCGTGTTTTTTACCAAATTCAAACATGGAAAAACGTTGCGCTAGAAGCTACTGATTGGGGATGGACAAAAGTTGGCGGTATATTAACCCGAACTATGACAACAAAAGAACCGGCTCCCGAATCTGTTATAACACTAATTTCTTGTTCATGCAAATTAAGGAGCGAAAACAGGTGCAGTTTCAGGAGAGCAGGCTTACGTTGCTCTACAATGTGTTACCATTACTACGGACAAGCATGCATGAATGTCGAGTCTATGGAAGACGATGAAGATTAATTAACGTAGGTAACCTTTTGATAATTAGTAAATTCGGCCTACAGGGGACGCCACACGCCAAGTACTATGGTGGCGTGGAAACAAGTACACTATACAATATTCTCGCTTCTTTAAAAATCGCGTTATTTTATAGAGGTGAGAGGGTGGAAGTGGTACATTTATTATAATTTTAGGTAGAGTTTAGTAGCTACTGCTTTAGCGTAAAGATTACAATTTATTGTGTTGACCGAAACCAACCCTTATGTGTGCGCCTTATTTCCCACGGTACTATTAATTTTAGGAAAAAAAGTGTAGAGACGTTTTTTATAGAGAATTTTATAAGGAATGATTGATCAAAAAGTGATCCGATCCCGAGATAATCTAGAAAACTTCAAAATGGAGGGTGGAAATGGCGTCCTAGGGGATGAAGCACACTATTTAGGGGTGGGAACTTTTAGTAATTCTTGTGCTATCCTTAACATTTCTACCAATTTTCAAAACTTTATGAATTTTGTCCGATATAAATCGTTATATTACTGAACTAGAAGTCCATAGTATCATCGGTAGTTTAATTAAATTAAATATTTTTTCTTTACTAGATATTTTTAGCGCTAATCTCGGCGCTAATGTTTTTACAACACTGACGTCCTTTATCTAAGAATTGGTATGTAATTCTTCAAGACAAACATTCTATTTCAATATTTTTACGCTCTAATTCCCTCCTAATACCTTTTATTTCCTCTTAATTCCCTTCTAATACCTCGTAATAATATTTATTTCCTCCAAATTCCCCTGTAATTCCCTTAATACCTAATAATTCCTTCCTAATTCCTCCGATTTGTACACTATTTCCCCTCAGCGGTTGCCCCCTCGCAAACTATATAAATATAACATTGAAAATTTAAACTTCGATGTAATTTGTGTTTTCATTATTTATTAAAGTCATAGAATAAAATATTCTCATATTATTATTCTAATCAGATAATAGTTACATTAAAATAATTAATATTTAGTATAAATTCAAAATTAACAATGATTTGACTCATACTCTTGACGCTATAGTTGATACAATGTTGTCTACCGAAATAAAATAAATCATGAATAATAATCATACTGATCCATGCCTTTATGACCTTAGAAGTAGCTTTCCGATACATTTCTTATTACCATTTTAAGATGCAGCTGGTACTCGTACTGTGAAATGTACATTTCTTTCTGGATATAACCGTAGAATCAGTTTACAAAATATATATTTTTAAGGTTGATATGGCTTGTGCAACTTTCCCGTGGAATTATTAGACCATCATGTTTGTTTCTTTTAAAAATTGACTCAGATGGCGTATTATATTTACTGCATGAAATTTTATATAAATTAATTAAAAAATATCCTATAACTTTAAGAAAACTATGCTATATTCACTTTACTGTATTATTGTAATGACTGCTATATTATATCCATTTATCCACGACCACTATATTAGGAAGGTATAATACGTCTATTTTCCGTGGATTAAAGGCCCTTTAATACACTAGTGGATTAGAATTCATAATACTACGCTTTGATTTTATAGAATATTATTTGGAATTATTACACAGGCACACAAAAAAAAGGTCGTATACTCGGGGACCGACCTATATATCGATATGTACTTTCGCCCGCTGAACTCGAATCTGGGGTCAGAATTGGCCCATTGGGTCAGGCCCATTGGGTCAAAATTGGCCGGAAAAATCAATAAATGGCCGGAAATTCGCCAAAATTGAGTCAAAAAACATTGACTTAACCCATATACCGGTATGTATTTTCGCCCGCTGAACCCGAATCTGGGGTCGGAATTGGCCCATCGGGTCAAAATTGACCGGAAAAATTAAAAAATGGCCGGAAATTCGCCAAAGTCGGGTCAAAAAACATTGAAGGGAGTTATTCGACGAAAACCGTTTTAAGATATTTGTGTTTTTTTTTTTCTATTAGAAAATACTCAACCACAATGGGTTCGGGTTCACCATTTTGAATTTTTAACTTTTGACATCAAATTTGACATCAGCTACTTGTAAAATACCTAACTACCATTTTAGTGTAATTTCGGCGAAATTTCAAATTTATGAAGATCAAATTTTTCTTATCACTAGCGCCTTTGGCATATTCTCGGCTAAAAAAATATATTACTTCCACATCTAGTGGAAGTAGAGTAACGACAAAAAAATGTGAAAATTTTTATTGTTCAAATATGTTTAAAATGTCATGAAACGACGAGATTTTAAATTTGAGTGAAAAAAAATTCTGCCTGTCTGTCGGTCTGTAACTTTTTTGTACGCACGTTTACTCTGGAACCGTTTAAGATGTTGACACGTATGTACTTTAACGGGGTCTAGAACTAGATTATATTTTCATCTTATTCCGTCGAAGGAGTTGGGGGGTAAAACGGGGTAAATGGGGGGTAAATAGGTAAATCAACCAGGTAAGAGTCCATAAAATTGGTATTTAGTGTATACAAGAGAAGTCAAGGTTTCAAAAAAATTTTTGGCATTAGCCACCCCCATTACCACCCCTACCCCTACCTCATTATTAAAGGGGATGAAAAAAAAATGTGATTTAGTGTGTGTACAAAAACCAAAAGCCTCAAAATATTTTTTTACTTCACCGATCTCCACTATCACCCCCCATCACCACCCCACCACTACTGTGTAGAATATCGTTTTATGGGTTTTTGGGGTAGACGATTTCAAATATTATATTATTATATGTCTGTAAACAATTATTTCCACATACAAAATTTTTTCGTTATGGGAGATTTGGATAGAAAATCTGGATGTGGAAGTAGTGATTCCTTGTGCAGCGGTTTTTTTCGATTTTTACTCACCTTACACTAGACGTAGCTTGATAAAATTATTATGGAACCGCCGCGCCGCCGAGCCATACCTTGCAGAAAGAGCTCATATAGAAATCTCTTAATCCAATCGAAAGCAATGATTATACAAATATAAACAAAATAAAACGAGTCGAATTGAGAATCTTCTCCTCATTGGAAAAACCGCTGCCCAAGGAATCACTACTTCCACATCCAGATTTTCTATCCAAGTCACTCAACAAAGAAAAAATTTTGTATGTGGAAATTTTTTATGGAACTTTAATAATATAATATTTCAAATCCTCTATCCCAAAAACCCATAAAACGATACCCCACATCGGTAGTGGGGTGGGGGTGATGATAGGGGGTGGTAGTGGATGTGGATAAAGTAAAAAAATATTTTGAGGTTTCTGGTTCTTGTACACATACTAAATCACAATTTTTTTCATCCCCTTTAATAATGGGGTGGGGGTGGTAATGGTGGCTAATGCCAAAGTTTTTTTTTGAAACTTTAGCTTCTCTTGTATATACTAAATACCAATTTTGTGGACTCTCACCTGCTTGATTTACCTATTTACCCCACATCGGTAGTGGGGTGGGGGTGATCATAGGGGGTGGTAGTGGATGTGGATAAAGTAAAAAAATATTTTGAGGTTTCTGGTTCTTGTACACATACTAAATCACAATTTTTTTCATCCCCTTTAATAATGGGGTGGGGGTGGTAATGGTGGCTAATGCCAAAGTTTTTTTTGAAACTTTAGCTTCTCTTGTATATACTAAATACCAATTTTGTGGACTCTTACCTGCTTGATTTACCTATTTACCCCAAATTACCCCTCAGCCCGTCGACGGAACAAGATGAAAATATGATCCAGTTCCAGATTTCGTTAAAGTACATACGTGTACCAAATTTCAAGTCAATATCTTAAACGGTTCCAGAGTAAACGTGCGCCCAGAAAAAAAAAGACCGACAGACAGACAGAAATTTTTGTTCTCTCAAACTTAAAATCTCGACGTTTCATGACATTCTAAGCCTATTTCAACAATGAAAATTTTTTAAATTTTTTTTGTCGTTACTATACTTCCACTGGATGTGGAAGTAATTTTATGAAGTCGGCTAAAGACTGTAAATGGGAGACAGACAAACAAAAAGGCAATTCAAACGCGTAAAGGTAAACTTTCGCAACAAGCGACAGCGACAGGAGACCGAGACAGGCAACAACGACACTACCGATCGGTACAATGGAATTCAATGCGACTCCGTTCGAAGCGTGCGACACTGGACACCGTGTCGCCGTCGCACGCACGTATCGAATTCCATTGTACCCGTGGTGTCGCTGTCGCCTGTCTCGGTCTTCTGTCGCTGTTGCTTGTTGCGAAAGTCTACCTTAACACTCATCTTTTTTGTCGGGGATTAAAAATACTAAATAATGTGCTAGTTTACTGGTCTAAACTTAACTGAGTAAGCCTTACTAAATCTTTAAAATCTTTTTTTTTTAACTATTTAACGTCGGCCTATTTCCGCTACCAGGGCCTATCACCGACGCCAGGAGACGAGCTACCTCTAACCTGGAAATTTTGCCGAACTTCTTCCCTTAAGAAGAGTAGGAATCTTTTACTTGCCTAACATTTAATAAACAAGGGACCGCTTGCTTTACATCCCCTCCGAAGGATGGTATATCCACTACGTAATCCTCGTCTGAAATTACGTAACTTCCGCGTATACACTGATATACAAGCCGCTAGAAGGTGGGACGAGAACGCTGTATTTCCCAAGATGGGTCACCCATCCAAGTACTAACCGCGCTCGACGTTGCTTCAACGGAATATCGACTGACATTCACATTGAAGTCGCCTATACGTTGGCCCCCTTTAAAATCTTTTAAAAATTGAAATAAGCTCTCTGTCTCTCTCTAACAGTAACAATATAACAAAGAGTATATAGTTACTGACAGAGTATAGCTCTTAATTATTGAAGTTATTGCAGTTGACATTTCTTACCTATCTTCTTGTTTGTAATAAATCTGAAAGTTCCGCCAGCCGTGTTGATATGTAATTTATACTAAATTAGAAACTTGCACATCATTTGTGGGAGCGCGTTACATTCCATGAATTATTTCCTCTATGCTATTTTGTTGTGTCTAGTTTAAATATAATTATGACAAATATTTTTATTCTTCAACACATCAAATGCAGCAAAAGCTAAACAGTTTATTTCCTTTGTATAAACGATTATACGGTGGTGACATGACGAATGAGTGAGTCAGAATAAATTTAATGTAATGTGAATCTACTTAATCAAACGCACGCTCTCCCTTACAAAGTTACACGCCCACAGTTTGTGCCTTCGGGCCAAACCTTGAAATCCTGTACGTCTACACCACGAAACCCTATTATTTGCAAAAAATATTGACCATGCACCGAGTATTATATGACAATTTGTGCTCAATGAAAAAACACAAATAAAAATAAACGAAAGATGATTATTACCAGTGGCGTAGCCCATTTTCTAATTAGAGGACACAGGACATGCATCACTTTATAAAAAGTGTTGATTATAATTCAGGAGAAATGATCCTGCGAATAGCGAAAATAGCTAACTTAATCCCAGAAATGTATTGTTCTTAGCTCAACTAAGCTGTGTCCGAGTTTTTAACTTTAAATTAATAACAATATATAATTACCTTCACGTTTTCATCCCACACCAAATCGGATCTGTTCATGAGTTATATTTGCGTCAAAATAACTGATATGTCGCCGAAATTACTGATTTGTCACCAAACAAAACACACCATTTATAGTAGACAACCCCAAATTCAAAGCCAAAGCTGTCCAGAAAGGAGTTATACATTGGGTAAAATTCAGACATACATCCATACTCACCGACATTGTCAGTACCGGGGCTGGGTTTCGAACCCAGTACACGATAGACGGTACATATTCGTCACACAATAAGATTTAGTCAACTGAGTTACCGTGTCGGTATATGTATATGTATATGTATATATTCTATGTATCATTCTCTTGCGGTTACCATTCACACAGTAGCAACAATAAATTTACTTTGTTATCAAAAAATAGGACGTGTGGAAGATTTTATAGTTTTTATTCACAAATTTATTGAAAAATGTACCGAAGAACGGTTTTAAATGCTTACATGCATAGAATACATGGGTCACTTAGTTTATTTTGTCAGTAAGTTGATATGCTTTTGCGATTGTTTTAAGCTGGGATATTTAATTGGTTACGAATTAAAAGTGTATTTTTGATGTTCGTGTTATCTCTGACTGTTTCTATTAGAAAATATGGAATTAAGCAGTTGTGTAGGGGCGCAATTCCATCGACAAATACAGCAGCGGTACAGAATTACAACCTAGATTCGATGCTTGAAACAAATTACTTCCACATACACTGGAACTATAGTAACGCATAAAGAAATGAAAAATTTTCTTGTCCAATAGGTTTAGAATGTCATGAAACGTCGAGATTTTAAACTTGAGCAAAAAATATTTCTGTCTGTCGGTCTATCTGAAACTTTTTTGTGCGCACGATTACTCTGAAACCGTTTAAGATATTGACTTGAAATTTGGTACACCTATGTGTTTTAATGAGATCTTGGAGCTAGATTATATTTTGATACTATTCCTTTGAAGGGTTAGGGGGTAAATTGGGGTAACCGGGGGTAAATAGGTAAATCAAGGAAGTAAGAGTCCATAAAATTAGTATTTAGCGCCACTTATAACTCCCCAGGCTTGTAACTTTTTTATTTTTGAAGCGATGACCATGTTGGGCACATCATATTGTAGACATTTTTAAAGCCTTTAAACATGCATGCAGAGCGATTTAAAAAAAAACATTGAAAAAATTGTTAAGAAAGGAAATTTCTTTGAATAGTTTTTTACCTCACCCTGTACATGAACTGTGTTAATGTTTTCGTATAAAGGTTTTAATTAGCTTTCATTTTAAAAATATGTATTTCTTTTGTTTCTTGTTGCTGTTTTGTTACGTTGAATATTGTTTGTGATATTTCTTTTACAAATAAAGCATAAAATTATTATTTACATTCCTTTCAGTTATTTTTAGAAAAATCAGTTTGGAATCGGAAAGAATGTTTTTAATTTCTTTCTCTAAAACCAAAAAGAATTTCGAATATGACGTAATGACATAAATTGAAGCTAATTAAAACCTTTATAAGAAAACATTGCCGCAGTTCATGTACAGGGTGAAGTAAACAAATATTCAAGGAAATTAAGTTTTCTTTCTTAACAATTTTTTCAAACTTATTTTTTTAAATCACTCTGTACACATGTTTAAATGCCTTAAAAATATCTACAATTTGATGTGCCCTACATGGTCGTCGCTTAAAAAATAAGAAAGTTACAAGCCTGGGGAGTTTTAAGTGGCCACCCTGTATATAAGAAGCTAAGGTCTCAAAGAATTTTTTGGCATTTTCCATCTCCATTACCACCTCCACCCCATTATTAAAAGGGGCAAAAAAAAAACAAAATTGTAATTAAGTGTATGTTCAAGAACCAAAGGCCTCAACAGTTTTTTTTACCTCATCCTCATCCGGCGGTCTTTTTATGTCTGGATTCTACTTAAATCGTGCTAAATATTTGATGATGAAATGTACTTTTAATTGCAAAAAAAATTTTTTTGATAACAGAAATGCATAATCAAAGGGTTGTATCGAAATAGTTTGATGTTCACAATTTGGTGATAAATTATTCTGGAGGCAAATTAAAATATTTAGTAACTAAAAGTATAATTAGGTGCTTGGTTAATTTATGTCCATTGATATATAGTATATTTGTCATAGAATTGAATCAGAACCAGTGTAATTTTACATACACAGTAAAATGGGTTTGACATCATGAACTGTCACAGTCGACATGTAAGGAAATATCAAGCCATATCAAACCTCTTGACAATGGCGTAATAAAATGAGTGTTTTCAGTATTTATTAGTTCGTAAATTTGTCCTTGTGATTTAAGGCAAATAAATTTATCTATTTGAACAGAAAAAAAATATTTATTTCATTGAACAAGTGTTAAACTTTAAAAACGAGAGATTATGGATGCGAGCCATGAGACACAATGAAAATGACATTCGAGAATACTAGAGGCCTTGTTTGTTAAGATTATTTCAATGGAAATATTAACCTAATAATAAATAAAACTAGATGTAAACATTGTACTCTTTCTGTAAAAATTTCAATACAATTGATCTTTTCTCCATTGACTTATCGCGTTTAAAAGAAACCTAACAGACGGACAGACAGATGAATATTTTGAAAGTTATTCAAAATTCGATGACAAAATTATACGAATTTTTTTCTTTACAAGCGATATTTACTGTTTTAGAATAGGCTTGTTGCAAAAAATATAATTCTAGTACTTTTAGAATCTTTACTTAATATAAAACACAGTATGTAAAGGATTTCCTATTTTTTTTTTTTACAAACGGCATTCAACATTGAAGTATGAATAAAACTGTTAGGCGCGCAAACAACGCGTGATATCATGTAACAGATGACGTCACAGCGCTAGCGCAGATTTTAAATTAATTCCACTTATGTAATAGCTTGATAGTGGAGCGAAATAGACCATAAAAGTCTCTCCGTTCCCAAGAACGCTACATATATTTTTTATTTCGAAAAAACTTGAGAAATTAATTAATTATAAAAATCGTGTTTTTTAACATTTACACTGCCATATCTTCAAATCTAATTGAGCTATCGATCTGAATTTTTTCTTTACTTCGAGCACACAAATAAGGTAAATGTACCAATTAACGTCATGTTAAGCAAAAGTTTAACTTTTGACTTTAATAATTCTGTAATGAAAACTCAAAATTAATATATCTATTTAATGTACTGATACTTGAGTTATTTTTAAATGAGAGTAATAAGATATTTTTAACAGGAAAAGAACGTTGTTTTATATTTTTAGTGCGTCACTTGATGCTCTATATATCGTCATATACATGTCCCAAATATTTTTTAAATTATTTTAAAACTAAAGCATTTAAAATTTATAACAAATTAGAATAGTTATAAAATGAACAAGAAATAAATCAAATTATACTTATAAACGAGAGGAATGTGTACGTTTTTTTAAACAGAAATACATATCGATGGTTAAAGTGCAAAATCTTGTAAGTCTTTTTGGGTTAATTTTACAGGAGCAAGAAAAAACGTTTAAAATTTTACCTATTCCACATGGCACATATTTAACCGTGAAAAATCGACTTAGGAGGTTCTAACATACTTAAACATTTATTTCAAAACACACTATAATAATAATATCAAAGTAAAACATATTCTCAAAATATTAGAAGTAATAGAACAATGGTTTTTCATATAAAAGTGAATCACACTCCATCTGAGTGTGATACTTTTCGAGATATTACTGAAAAATCGTAATATTATTTTCTTCTGCAAAGTATGTAAGTTTTAGGAACTTTTGATAGATGCCTACACTGGTATTAAATTTAAATACAGAAGATTTGTTTTCACAAGCCAGCAAATGGTTTGCAAACCATCAGGAGTTTGCGCACATTGATTTTCATTGGTGCAAAACCGTTGTACGCAAACTCCTGATGGTTTGAAAACCGTTTGCTGACTTGTAAAAACAAACCTAGAGTTATGTGGTTTTGTATTTTAAAGGACATCAATACCTATAAATTGATGACATTATAAAGTGAAAACTGCAAAAAAATCGACTTATGAGGTTTTGCACTTTAACCATCGATGTTCTCTTTCATTGGCATATCGAGCACCTCGTACACATATTATTTCCTATTAATAGCCTTCTTTCCAGTATCACTTTCTTCATATTCTCCAATAATTTCCTATAGACGACATTGTCAATTCATTCCACTGTATGTAATTTTCTTAACACTGTGGTCTCTACATATTAAATTTATTAATAGTCCAAGCAATCCATATTTTCATATTTGACAGCAGAATGCCCAATTTTAATATGACAGTATGACTGCATGCTTAACTCTCACCCTAAATTCCGAGACCCCGGGTTCAAATTTTAATCGCGGTACTGAGACTTTTTATGGAAAATAAATTTGCCCTAGTACACTAGGATACTCAGTGGCTGTCTCGTCTTGAAGTGTACAGCCCCCTCTCGCACAGGGTCACTTTAGGTCTTCACTAGTAAAGAGAATTGTTATTTATATTGTAATTTTTAATATTAACTTTGTTATTTATTTTTAATTTATCTTCTTCACTTGTTTTTGACCCTATTTTTCTCATTTTTAAGTAAAATGACAAAAAACTTGCTTAATTTTTCGTTCAATATTTTCATTAAGTAGTGTATTTTCCATCTATCATATTATCGTCATATACATATAGCCCATAATATGGTCATCCTTTGAAGTATTTTTTTTGTAGCCAAACTATTCAGAAAAGTGGGTGACGATAATTAGGTACCGAAAATTTTGTACCTTTGTATAGGTGTTACAAAAATAAAACAGCTTCATAATGACAATATCAATATATTTTTTATTGAACTGAAAATTTCATGTAAAAACCCTGTTATCGTCACTTATGGCGATAATTGGGTAATCTCTTTTGTGGCATTCCATAATATCGTCACCTATTTTTTTGCTGTTAAAATTATGAAAAAATAATATCATATGGTTAAATAACAAAAATAACATCCTTTATCAATTAGAAAATACATTCCCAAAAACTAATAATTGAAAAATAAGCTCAACAATAAAAAATATAGGTAGCCTGTACCCTCCTCTTACCTTATAATTTAAAGGGGGCTATCGGTAAAGAGTCTAACACCCCACTGAAACACTGTTTCTAATAAAAAATTGTTTAAAAACATTTCCAAATGTATAAAAAAATATCTTTAATTTCCGTTGTACATGAACGAATTCCTAATTTCTTATTTTCCACAAAAACATGTAAGAACTGACGATAATTGGGTTAGTGACGATAATTGGGTCTTTTACCTTAAGCCCTTCCAATGGTCTTTTTGTCCTATCGATTAGTGTTTATTATTTTCTTTAAACAACAATGAACTTATTACTCGACTTATTACTTCGCTAAGAATGTACTCATATTTTAACTAAGCGACAAACTTTTTTGTTTGCAAAACGAATATTTTTGTGACGCAGTAGCATATGGCATACACCCAGCAGACGTACGGCGTAAATTATCCGATTGACCTTTGAAATAACCTTTTTCAGTAATGTTTAAAACAATTTAAACCCTTTTAAATATGGTACACTTAAATACTCACTATAATTTAATATCACAGACCGAATAAAACTGAATAATTTTAGGAGATAATCGCAAACTGCATGAATTATATGACCGAATCATTGCACTCGCAGAGATACTCTGTTAGATGACGACAAGTCCAATATGAACGTGTTTTCAGATATGCCCCTTTTCCCGGATATTAGCCGGTGATTCAAATACTTTCCAGTTAGAAATTATGAAAACAGATTTGATAATTGCTAATGTTTAGTAACACTATATTAATATGTGCGTCCCCGGATTGTGTTTGCGATAGGTGTAAAATACCAAAAAAAAAAAATTAGTATTGCTTTCATGTTCTGCAGTCTCGGTCTGCTTGACGTAAAATGGATTTTTACCAAATTTCAGTTAAAATGGGATCTAACTCGCGGAGTTAATCTAAGAAGAAAATAAAGGAAAATAAATCATTGTAGGTAAACTGATCTTTCTGTTAATTTTACGGAAAAATTCTATTTGGATAAAATATTTATCATTGAAAGTTAGAGACATATGCCAACTTTCATTGCATTTGAACAAAAAAAAAATACTACTTAAAGTAAATAGCTTTTTATTTCTTAACACAATTAATAATTTCAACGAATTTAGCCAGAAACCTATTCAAATAGTACCCCTCCTAAATTACTACATAATTCCATCCTTCTTTTAATTCTTTGTAACTTTTTCTAATTTCTTCAGGAGGTATAATAACAATAATATTTTTTTTTCTTCAAATGCAATGAAAGTTGGCATATGGCTCTAACTTTCAATGCCAAATATTTTATCCAAATGGAAGTTTTCCGTAAAATTAACAGACCAATCAATCAATCAATCAACAAGACTTTATTTATAATTAAAAGTTGCGCCTAGTCGGAACCTGACCCGGGGTCAACCTGGCAACCACGATGCGCAGCACCGTAGTGGGTGTAAGGTTGGGCGGAGCAAGTCCGGTTTGGCTAAGAACGGTAATTCAGGCGGGGAGTTGTAATTCCTATTCGCCGAGCGAATTTAAAAACAACAACGTCTTAAAACTATGCTGCCCATAAGAGCCTAAAACTAATTAATGTATATTTTAAAAATTGTCGCACTGTGCACGCACAAAAACCACTAAAGGAATTTTGGTTACTGCCACGGGAAAACAAAACACAACGAAAAAACCCGCTTGAAGTAATTCTCCACCCTGGTGGTCTTCTTGCCTCCAGGAAAGTAGAGGAAGTTAACAGTTTTTAAACATTACAGAAAATACTTACGCTTCCGCTTTCAAGGCAAAACATATCAATTCAATTGCTTACCCTTTGGAATAAACATAGCACCCTATGTTTTCACAAAATTACTGAAACCTGTAGTAACGAAACTCAGACAATATGGAATAAAGCTAGTTATTTATCTAGATGACATTCTTATAATTGACGACACTTTACAAAATTGTCGTTTTCCGGTAGACACTACCCTCAACCTTTTATCATCATTAGGATTTATAATTAATTTTAAAAAGAGCCAGACCATTCCTGCAAAATAAGTGCAGTTCCTAGGCTTCATTTTCAACTCGCAAAACCATGACTATGTCCCTACCAAAAGAAAAAGTTCGCCATGTAGTCACACTACTACACCTTTTCCGCAAAAAACAAACTTGTAAAATTAAACATTTTGCGTCCCTAGTTGGGAAGCTAGTCTCAATTGCATCAACAATTAAGTACGGATGGTTACATATAAAACCTTTTGAAATAATCAAAAGTAAGTGGTTAAGTATGAATGCCATGAAATTCTCTGCTAATATGGTAACTCCTACCTATCTAAAAAAAGAGTTTGATTGGTGGTTACAAAATATTACTCAATCTGGTACTTCCCTAAATCCGAGACGATTTGATCGTGAAATATTCTCAGACGCTTCCCTTAATGGCTGGGGAGCACATTGTCAAAAATCGACAGCATGTGGTATCTGGGATAAATCCGAAAATACTAAGCATATAAATTTATTAGAACTTCAAGCTGTGTATTGCGCCTTACAATACTTCACAAAATACATCAATTCAGAAACAATCCTGTTAAGAGTAGATAACAAGTCAGCTATTGCATGTATCAACAAAATGGGAAGTACAAAATATAGACATTTAAATAGGATAACAACAAAAATATGGCAATGGTGCGAATCGAGAGACATATTCATAGTTGCCTCATACATTAATACTAGAGAAAACAAAATAGCAGACTCCTTATCAAGGATACATATGCAAAATATTGAGTTAGAATTAAATCAAGAAATATTTTCACTAATTAAAATTTTTCGAGAACCAACTATAGATTTATTTGCTGCAAGTTGGAGCACAAAATGTCGCCAGTATGTGTCATGGCATCCTGACCCACATGCAAAGTGTGTGGATGCCTTCACCCTAAATTGGAAGCCATTTTATTTTCACGCTTTTCCCCCCTTTTCACTAATATCACAAGTTCTGGAAAAAATAAAACATGATTCCGCCATAGGCATATTAATTGTTCCGAATTGGCCAAGTCAGCCATGGTTTCCAATGTTTCGGGAATTACTAATAGAAGAACCTCTTATCCTTCCACCACATAAAAACCTGATTCTTTCTTATTGCAGAGAACCTCATCCCTTACACAGAACGCTTTGGCAGGGAAATTGTCTGGAACGCGCTAAAACTCAGAGGGATTCCGGAGTGATCTGTGGATATAATCTTGCAGTCTATCACAGAAGAAAGCTGGAAGCAATATTCTATAGGCCTTAAAAATGGTGGAATTATTGTCATAAACGTGCCTTGGATCCATACGGCTACAATATTAAAACCTTACTGGAATTTTTCACAGAAACGCTACAGTCCAAGGTTTCCTATTCGACCCTTAATACCTACAGGTCAGCCCTAGCCTTGGTGTTCCAATTCAATGTTGACGACGAAAAATTAATTAAACGATTCTTTAAGGGTGCCTATAACATTAACCCCAAAAAACCCAAATATTCAACTACTTGGAACACCAAACCTGTTTTATTGTATCTGGAAAAGTTATACCCTCTAAACACCTTGTCTTTAAAACAATTAACCTTAAAACTAGTCAACCTTCTCGCATTAACATCAGCGCATAGAGTGCAAACATTATCAAAAATTCGCATTTACAATATTTTTCAACAACCAGATAAGTTAGAAATCAGAATTCCATCTAGGATAAAAACATCTCGGATAAATAAGGAACAACCGTTTTTAGTTTTCCCCCATTTTCATGCCTGTCCTGCCCTTTGCGTTGTCTCAATGTTAAATTTTTGCTTACGTGCCACCGAAAATAATCGTAAAACAAATGATGATATTCTTATTTACACCCATAAACGGCCCTTCCGTCCTGTCACGACACAAACGATTAGCCGTTGGATTAAGGAAGTCCTCGAAGCTAGCGGAGTCGATATTTCAAAATTTAGCAGTCACTCTGTAAGGCATGGGTCAACGTCAACTGCATTTAGATCAGGCTTAAACATAGATCAGATCTGATTCGTAAAACAGCGGGATGGTCAAAGGAATCCCAAGTCTTTAACCAATTTTATAATAAACCGTTAGAATCCGAACCCACCGAATTTGCAGAGACTATACTTAATTCTAGATTGTAAATACGTTAAATATGTATAACATATGAATCTGTTGTTTTAAAGTAGTATAGGTACTATAATAATTATTATATGTTACACTTAATTGGATTCAATAAATTCTGTTCTATTTTGCATTCAATCGCACTTGCATTTGATGCTTTGAACATCTACCAAAGCTATCATAGAAGGACGTAGATGCGATGAATAATCGTAAAAGATTGATCGACTTACCTGTAAGGAAGATCCAATCTTGATTATTCGAGCATCGTAGTCCTTCTATGATAGCAACCCACCCACCCCCGACATTCCTCAAGTGCGATTCGTTCCGCTAAAATGAATTGATTCATGCTATTGCCACACGAGCCGCTGGGACCGAATTGTTTTTGTTATGTCTTTAAAAAACTACGCGTGAAACAGCGATAAGATGTACCTACCAAAGCTATCATAGAAGGACTACTATGCTCGAATAATCAAGATTGGATCTTCCTTACAGGTAAGTCGATCAATCTTACGATTATGTTGCGGGTTAGCGGACTATCGCCCAGTTTGAATTTGTAGAATTTTTGTGAAATCTGTTGAACGTAGTCCGCTAGTGGAGTTATGTCGTTACAGCGGATGTACAGATCTCTGAGTGAGGCCCGAATCAGAAATGAGGCGCATAAATTTGTGCTCTAGAACACGAAGTTTTCTCATTGTCGTGGCCGGGATGCTGCACCACACCGGCGCCGCGTATGTGATGGCCGGCCTGATCACCATCATGTATAACAGAAAGACCAGTTTACCTACAATGATTTATTTTTTTTAATTTTCTTCTTAGATTAACTCCGCGAGTTAGATCCCATTTTAACTGATATTTGGTAAAAATCCATTTTACGTCAAGTAGACCGAGACTGCAGGAAATGAAAGCCGTACTAATTTTTTTTTTGGTATTTTACACACAATCCGGGGACACACTGTATATAAATTAATTTTAAATATACGGCACATGCAACAAGCATCAAGTAAATGCAATATATTCTTCGTTTTCATATTTGCGAAGACTATAACGCTCAAATTTAGGTATAGTCGAGTAAACTCTAAACTGGCGCGTTCAAAGGTCGCTTCATCATATAAACTAAGAGAATAAGACATACGCAACTAGTTCATCTCTATGTCACTGCGATAGCTTTATGCCCATCGCATATCAGATCGTACGTCATGTTACCAACTCATACATACGCCACCTTAGAGTTTACCGGAATATAGTATGTTGTTAATATCCCAGTCAAAAAATCCTATTTCAAACTTATAGATAATTATAAATTTTTTATGGGTGATCATAAGAGCCTATCTGGTTTATAAGGTTTTATACTGTACATTAATTTTGCCATATAGAAATTATATTGGGATGAATAAGTATCTAAAAGAGTCTTAATTGAGTTGGAATACCCATGTTGTTATTGGTATGTTTCCATAAGTGTTTATACTAAAAACAGTTTTTATATGGCATTACAACTTTTAATTTGATAAGTTCTCATGGGATCTGAATAGTGTTGAAACTGAAAAGGTTTCATCAGTAAAATCAAATACGAGTTCTGTAATTTTTTATAAGAAACAATTATTATATGGTTTTTATAAGATCTGAAAGGTTGTTATCAGTTTTAATTTATATAATAATTTAATGAGGATTTATAAGGATACGTATTAAAAAGTATTAAAAGGAATTACATCGAATAACTTTGTGACTTTTTTTGGGACCTGTAGAGTAACGAAATTGAAAAGATATACCAAGGAGTTCCTAGTAGACATTTTATACATTTTTGTAAGGATATATTTGTACTTATTTTTATAAGACTTCATGGATTCATATCAGTTTAGTTCATATAAGAATTTAATAAGGATTTACAGGGACATCTATTATAAAGTAGGTATTAATAATGATTTACAACTATTGATTTGATAAGTGTTCATGGGGTTAAAATACTGGTAAAACTAATAATGTTTCATAGGAAACCAGGGATGAATTTTATAACATTTAATAAGAAATAATTAGTATATGGTTTTTATAAGAATTGAAGGATTATTATTAGTTTAGTTTTATATAAGAATTCTATAAGGATTTCTCAGTGCACCCATTGAAAAGTATCATATACAACTATTAATTTGAGTTTTCATGGGATTTCAATAGTAGTTAACCTAAAAAAGTTACAATATACTTACTAAACTAAACTTACTAATACAATAGATTTCATATAATTTACATTAAAATCAATTGTAAGATTAAAATCCATTGTAAGTATATACACATTGTATTTTAGAGTACCCTCTTATTCCCATAAAAGCATAAAAGTCTTATAATAGACCTCAAGCGAGAAATATACAATAAGAACTCCACAAAATCTATAAAATTTTCGTGTTTCAAACGCCATAAACACTTATAGGCATCGTACTGAGAATGTAATATCTTTCTCAAAGAAAAACCCATAAAACTTCGCAATTTAATTACCATACTTATAAAATACACTGATAGACTTCATTCAGGGAATTTACTTTAAAACCCCATTGCATCTCCTCATAGAATTTTATAAAAACTTCGTGTTTATTATTAACACGTGCAAGTGTTGATAGACTTTAGGCAAGGAATGTACATTCAAAACACATTTCAAATACTTCAAAAACTTAGACACATCTGAGCCTATAAAATCTTCGTATTTCAAACACCATATAAGAACTTACAAATACTGATAGGCCTCGTATGGAAAATTATTTTCATTAAAAATACTTTTTAAATACATATAAAATATCTATAACATCTTCATATTTCAATTACCGTGAAAACGTATAACCACTGATAGACTCCATATAGGGAATTTACATTAAAAACCCATTGCAGCAAATCTTATAAAAACTTCGTATTTTCTATTAATATATGCAAATGCTGATAGACCTCAGGCAAGGAATTTACATTAAATTTAATTAAATTCAATTCAATTAGCTACATCAAACCACATTCAGAACTTATAAAAAACTTTGTATTTCAAATACTATAAAAATTTAAATATACTAATACATATAACTACTGATAGACTACAGTTAATTTACATTAAAAACCCATTGCATGCAGCAAATATTATAAAAAGCCACATCAAACCACATTTAGAACTTATAAAAAAACTTTGTATTTCAAGTACTATAAAAACTTACGTATAATAATAGGTTTCATACGAGGAATGTACATTTAAAACACACACACACACACATAATTAAAACTTATGAAAGTTTAGTGTTACATACTCTCCTCCAGTAGAGGGAGCTGTTATACATGTCGCTAATTCATATCTAATCTAATGTGACCTAAGAAACTAGTGTGGGCTTGTTAAATTCAAAGTAAAGCAGTCTCTTTTACTGCTAACTTATTAACTGCGTTTAGGCTAGAACACTAAAGGAAACAAGGACTTTTCCAGTATTTAGTGTTTATCACTATATTACTATTGATATTTGAAATATTTTAATAGTAAGTAAATAATATTTACTTACCTATGTAAGTTTATGAGATTTGGCATTAAAATACAGAACCAAAATCTGTAAAAAAACCTATCAATAATAATAGAATTTCTATGGGAAATTTACATTCGGAACACTATACAAACCTATAAAAACCTATAGAAACTTTTAATTACATGTACTATAAAAACTCATCAATACTAATAGATTTCATATGGGAATTTACATTCAAAACGCTAGAAAAACCTATAAAAACTTTTAATTACATATACTATAAAAACTCATCAATACTCGTAGATACCATATGAAAATTTACAACACACATTTCAAATACACGCATCAAAAATTATAAAAACTTATACATTTTTTTTCTATAAGTTTTTATAAGAATTTTTTGACAGGGATCATTTGGAGACACACTGCAGACATTTTTTTATTAATCTTTATTTTAATATTAAGACTTTATACAAAATATTCAATATAATGACAACATAGAATATTAATAAGGTTTTTGATTAAGCACTTAAAAAAATTCACAGATTTCGCAATCCTTGCAACCATCGGAGACATTGGAAATGATAACACCATATATGAAACATAATAATATTCTTATCTTCTGACGTGTCAAAATGACTTAATTATAGACATCATTTTCAGTGTCAAAATGTGCCAGAAGATAAAATTTTGTATGAAATTTGGATCATAAACAGCACTTTCGTGTCGGCGGCCTTAGATAAAACTCCTAACTCTGGCCCCATATACGAACATTAACATTTCCACGTGTCTCTCAGGTTCGAACGCACTTCAGTAGATTAGATGATATATCAATTTTGCCTTAAAATATCTAAAATATTTATGCTTAATTAGACTATCACGAAACGAATGACAGTTGCAGTCTGGCGTTGCCGAAGACCTACTTAAAACATAAAAACAAGAATGATATTGACTCAGTGCTTAGTTTCACTAGCACCAAGATTTGAGTAGTGCTTGAGCAGAATATTAGCCAAATAAGTATTTGCAGTTGGCCATGCCCGACTGGATCTGTTATCGTTTTTTTTATTATAATAGCACGAATTAATAACATTTACTTACATCGTTAGCACTCTGAGTTCACAAGGCTGGAAAGTACCTGTATAGACAGAGAAATAATATTAATATGTTGTATTTCACAGAATATTTCTAAGTCTAAATCATGCAGTATGACATATCTCAGAATCGAAACACAGAGTACATTTTACAGCTAGAATATTTTTAAAAAATTTCAAGACGTATATTATATGCATTTTACATTATGTTATGTTTCGTAGTAATGTAGAAATGTAAATTGTTATGAATATATTCAGTTCTTATTTTATATGCACTTGCAGAGAAAAGTATCGATATTGTAATTATATTTCACAATCTCTTCCTCAACAAATGCATAAACACAGGCAGTTTTCGTCTTTTGAACGATTGAGTAGCAAAGTTTAAAGTGAGTTTTTCCTTTTTTCCCTCTTTACTTGTAGAGGCCTTGGTTATAAATTTGTTTTCTTTTGTCGTGCAAGTCACACTTGTATCGTTAAGTTAATGTTATTTCTGTAATCTGTGGAACGGTGAATATCAAGTACAATGGTAATAAGGAAGGCACATATACGTGAACGCCTAAATGGACAATTAGAAAAGCTTCAGGTTTAAATTAGGAGTGTGTATGATTTGTCAAACAGTAAAAATTTTTATACTTAAAAATTATATTTGTTATACTTACAAATTATATTTTCTAAAATATAATTTGATGTAGTCTGTTGCATCAGCATACTCTTGTTTATCTGATTCAGGCTTAATTATACATTTTAAGGAATTCTTAAAGAAGAACCTGTTATATGTTATAATAAAGAAAAAAGTTTCCTAAAATACGAAAATACCTGCGATCCAAATCTGCTATTTTGTGTACCAAGGAAAATTGTATCCTCAAAAGTTTCTAAGTCTATTGAAACTTATAGTCCATACGAAACTCGCAAAAAAATTCTGAAACCCCAAAAGTGCAAGGGTAGCGACAAAATATGTCTACCCCCCCGATTTCGAGGATGGCCAACACGATGGTGATACTCGCGCGGTCCCTCTCGAACTATCCCCAAACGCAAAAAACCACCCCTTTTCTTCCATTTTTCGTTGTTAGACATGCGAGGACTTTCTTTTACTATTTATTTAACATCGGCCTATTTCCGCTACCAGGGCCTATCACCAACGCCAGGAGACTAGCTACCCCCAACCTAGAAATTTTGCCGAACCTCTTCCTTTAAGAAGAGTAGGGATCTTTTACTTGCCTAACATTTAATAGACAAGGGACCGCCTGCTTTACATCCCCTCCGAAGGATGGTATATCCACTACGTAATCCTCGTCTGAAATTACGTAGCTTCCTCGTATACACTGATATACAAGCCGCTAGAAGGTGGGACGAGAACGCTGTATTTCCCAAGATGGGTCACCCATCCAAGTACTAACCGCGCTCGACGTTGCTTTAACGGAATATCGACTGATATTCATTCAATCAATCAATAACAATTTATTAATAGTTTTTATACATGTATGCGCTTCGCCGGAACTTGGTCCGGAGCCAACCAGACAGCTACGTCGCACAGCATCGTGGTGATTGTAGGGCTGGGCGGAGCCGGTTCGGTTTGGCTTAACAACAGATGATATGTAGGTTAGTGCGGCATTCACATTGAAGTCGCCTCTACGCTCGCCTCACGCGAGGACTTGTTGGATCGGTTTTTTTTTTGAGGAAACTCGATATGTCCAGTAAAATTTCGCAATCAGACATCCTAACGACCCCCGGGGGTTGAAACCACCCCCTCCCTGGAACATTCAAAAAAAAACATCCAAACGTGCCGAAAATTGTTTTTTACACGTTTTCAAAGGCGGGGAACACGATGCTGACATTATTTAGCTTCCCATCACTAACCAACTACCCCTAAATGGGGATAGATGGTTAGTGGTGGGAGGCTAAATGATATCAGCATTGTGTTCCTCGCCCTTAAAAACGTGTAAAAAATAGTTTCCGGCACGTTTGGATATTTTTTGCATGTTCCGGTATTGAGGGAGGGGGTAGTTTCAACCTCCGGGGGGTCGTTAGGATATCTGGTTGCGAAATTTTACAGGACATATTGAGTTTCCTCAAAAAAAAAAAACCGATCCAGCAAGTCCTCGCATGCCTAACAACGAAAAACGGAAGAAAAGAGGTGGTTTTATGCATTTAGGAGTAGTTGGTTGGGGGTGGGAATAAATAAGTATCAGCATCGTAATATCAGCATCGTGTTCCCCGCCCTAACAAAATATTTTCGGCACGTTTGGATGTTTTTTGCATATTCCGGTATTGAGGGAGGGTGTGGCTTCAACCCGCGGAGGTTGAAGCCAACGGCTTTTTTTGAGGAAACTCAATATGTCCTGTAAAATTTTGCAACGATGTCTGGTTGCGAAATTTTACAGGACATATTGAGTTTCCTCAAAAAAAAGCCGATCCAATAAGTCCTCGCATGCCTAACAAAGAAAAATGGAACAAAAGGGGTGTTTTTTGCATTTGGGGGTAGTTTGAGACGGGTAGGGACCGCGCGAGTATCACCATCGTTGGCTGTTCTGGAAAACGGGGGAGTAGACATATTTTGTCGCTACTCTTGCACTTTTGGGGTTTTTGCAACTTTCGCATGGGCTATTTCACTGGAAGTTGATTACTCTACTAGTTTTAACTTTTGGACACAGAATGCAGACTTTATATAAAATAACGTCTAGCTCGAAGAAAAACTGATAAACTAAACACATTCAAACTTCCAATATCGAAAAATTTAAAATCAACAGCTTCTGATGCTCCATTATTCTTAAATAATGTATAATCATGTGTGACTAACTTTATAAAATTGTATTTGGGCTCTATACGAGACATTAGATTTAAGGTGAAACCAACTAACTCTAACACGTAAAAACTAGGCAGAGAAGGAACTGTTCCAACGATAAATAGGCGAGTTAACATGTTATTGGCGAAAGTGGTATTGACGCCAATTTATTTTCTGGATTTTGCAGTCACATCCACGTCAGCTGTTCTCAGGAGTAATATAAACATTGAAATCATCAAAAAAGTTGCAGATTGGTCAAAGAATTTAAATATGTTCAATAAATTTTATAACAGACCTGTGCAGCTAATAGGAAGCTATATTGGAGGAATATTTATATATAAACTTACATAATGACGGACAAGTTTGAAAAGACTTATTGCTGTAATTGTATAACACACAGTAGAAGTTTATTTTATATCACTAGTATTAATTATAATAAAAATCCTTAAAATGTTGCTCATTAAAAATATATTATTGTTAATGTTAACTAGAATCATTTTTTAATATTGTTTCAGTCTATAACTAAGACACTCAAACCAAAGCTAGGCGGGCCTTATGGGCCAGCAGAAGAATGGTAGGTAAAAAATGGGGACTACAACCAAGAATGGTGCACTGGCTGTACCAAAGAGTTGTAGTACCAATAATAAATAACCTATGCCTCCCTGATCTGGTGGCATAAGGTCGGAAAAGGGGAGGCAATGAGAAAACTACGAAAAGTACAAAGACTGGCATGTCTAGGCATGACGGGAGCAATGTCAGCAACGTCTACCGCAGCCATGGAAGCACTACCTTGCCTGTCTCCACTACATTTAGTTGTGGAGAGTGAGGCACTGTTAGCGGCGTACAGGCTGAAAACAAATGGATATCGGACCATTCCAAGAATAGAATACCGAAATATTCCAACAAATAGGAAAAAATCGACTATTGGATATATAGTCAGATAGAATCAGCACAAGCTACAACTTCACAAAGATCTTCAGGGTATACATGTCCGATAGAGAAGAGGAAGGAACGAGGCAACTGGGAAGACATCCGAATAATACCATATGGTATACTGACGGATCAAAAACGTCAAGAAGTACTAGAGCAGGTGTTACGGGGGCCAACCAGGGATAGATATTAGTTTGAACCTGGGCAGCACCGCAACGATGTTCAAAGCAGAAGTCACAGCTATAGAAATCTGTGCACAAGAAATGATACGGAGGTCATATGCTGACAAAAGAATCCGCTTCATCACTGACAGTCAAGCAGCTCTCAAAGCTCTGAATGCAGTAGAGATACGTTCCAAAACGGTAAATGACTGCCTTGAATCCCTGGCGAAACTGGCAGAACACAGCAGTGTACAACTGGAGTGGGCGCAAGGACACCAGGGCAATGAAGGCAACGAAAAACATGAAAATCTGGTCAAAGAAGGCGCATAAACAGCCTTGATGTAACACGAGCCATCCTGCGGAATATCATGCAATACCGCAAGAGGAATGGTAAATGAACTATTGAGTCAGAAACATAACTTGTATTGGACCGGGACGCCGGGGATGAGACAGTCACGTAAGTTAATCATTGGCGGGCCATCCAAAACAAAGACTAACGAATTGCTAAAGCTGAGCAGAAAACAGCTGAGGTGTATAGTTTGAATCCTAACAGGGCACTGTACACTGGATAGACACCTAACCAATATAGGTGTGAAGGATAATCCAGAATGCAGGATGTGTGGTGAGGATGAGGAAAATCATCACCACATACTATGTGAATGCCCAGTCTTGGTGGCTGGGAGGTTTTTATACTTTGGCGGACCAACCGGACCCCGGGAGAAATAGCCAGAGCTCCCATTGACCGTACACTCTCCTTTTGGAGAGGAACAGAATTAATGGGATAACGAGACTAGGGGGTACAATAAGCTTACGCTTCAGTAAGGCGGGGTTTCTGGCACCGCAAACTATAAGAAGAAAAAAAAGACACTCAAATATTTGTAAATTTTTCATATAATTAATACATTTGCTTTTAAAATAAATCAAATTTCTTAAAATATCTGCCTGTTTGTATATAGGTATTGAGAAAGAGGTTGTGAAATATAATTGAAAAACTAATCGACTTACTTGAAGATTAATTTAAATTATATCAAAAATCTCTTTCGATAATTACATCCGGCCCTCCCATGCAAACCCTTTTCCAGAGATCTATTTTATCACAACACAGTAGAAGTAATAAACTTGGGCTCGACCAGTAAGATGTGCAGGAGGGTACAAAACAAACAAAAAACTCAATAGAAACATTGTGAGTCAATCGTTCCAGAAACGGAAAATACCTGTGATTGTGTAATATTTAGAAAGAGTTTGTTCGTATAACTTTAATTAATCTGCAGGTAAAGTCGATTAATTTTTCAATTATCTATTATTACTGTTTTAGTATTTTCAAGATGTATTTACATTACGGAAGTTTCCTCATACAATAATTGAAAGCATTTATCAGGGATAATATTATTTATTTTTGGTTTTCTGCAATCTTGCACTAAATGTCTAGTATTATCCACAAAATTATTTAAATTATAATCCTATAAATTATTTATTTTCTAGGAGAGCTTGTTTCTGACTAAACACTTAAATAAATTAAATCAGTCTCGTGCTAGAATGCTAGATACACTATCATTATTGAGAAGTTATGTAAAAAAATGTAAGGGTTACGGTTAGATAAACGAAAGAGTATATAAAAATATGCAAATTAAATATTTACTCAACTCGTTGGAAGGAAATTTCAATACGATTTTGTTAAAAATGATGCCTTCCAAATCAATAATACAGACGACTAAATTATTGCAACGCCTCGCCATACTACAGAATTTAATGTTTTGTCTAAATCTATAAAAATGTATAGGGTGTTATAACATCTTGATGTTGTCATTTTCTCTAAAATCGGAAAAATCATATAAGAAACATTAATAAAGTAAATTAATATAATATGTACCATATTCCTAATATTATAATGTAGAGATGTTTTATTTTCTTGACCGTTGATATCAATTTAATTTGATGTAGGTATATCCTGGGTTATCGGTCTTTATAATAAAATTACTCTTTTCTTCCGTTTCGGTTTATTCAACCATCGTCGTTGAATAAACCGAAACGTTAGAAAAGAGTAATTTTATTATAAAAACCGATAACCCAGGATATACCTACATCAAATTAATTTAATATAATATTATAATATAATTTTTCTAAATCGAAACAAGTTAAAAACGTAGGTACTCTTCGCCAATTTACTGAGCTTTTTATATAATTGTTACACATTCTATAGGATATTCTTCCCAGTTTTTTTGCAAATAATGTTAGTTTTTGGACATCTTAAATTGTGTGATACCAACTTTGTTGTGAAAAAAATATGTGAAAAAAAAATGAAAAAAAAAGCATCCAACCTGACTAGGATTCGAACACGGTATCTTTGGATTGCAAAGCAAAACTTTAGCCACTGGACCATCAGAGATCGCTACAACAATTGAATGTCTGTAATATATATCTTTCGAGAATTATATTTCAACGCATTAGCCATATTATTATAAAATATATATTAGTAAAATATATATTATAGAGATAACATTTCGCAAGATTTCTATTTAAGTGCAAGAGACAAAAATTAATAAAATACATATTTTTTTAAATTAAATGATTAATAACTTTCTTATTTGCTGATTGATTTTCTCCAAAAACAATAGAGTTCTTCCTAGCTAACACTAACTTACTCTCCAAATTTCAATACAATCGGACTTTTCTTTCTTAAGTTATCGCACTTACAAGAAACGTGACGGACGGACAGATGGGCAGACAGACGGACAGACGAACATTTTGAAAATTGTTCAGAATTCGTTCACTAACAAAATGATATGAAAATTTTTTCTCTACGAGCGATATTTCCGGTTTTAGAAATGTGCCGATCAAATGCAATATTCGTTTTTGCGAACAGTATAATAAGGGAAACATATTTTTTATGCTTGCTTTGCCGGGTGCAACGCCATTTTATTATTGTCTACACTGACATTAAAGTGGAGGCAATCATACAAAAAAAAAAAAATGTAAAAACTTTTTTATAATGCAAAAAAAGTTAAAATCTCTTATTTTTGATATTCAATAGATAACTTTTAATGAATCATCCGCTCCTTCCATATACTATTAATCCAAGTCTGATGATTTCTTCGACTATTATCTGCTGGATACCCAAAATAAGATTTTTCAATAGTTGCAAAAGCAGAAATAAAAGATCATTTTTAACTACTAAAAATCTCTTTGTCATCTTAAAGTAGTCTTGAAAAGGTACAATTTGAGCTAAATCAGATATTTGTCGAATATTCTGGCATAGTATGTGTGTTTGTGTGTATGTTTGTATGTATGTATATATACACAGGCTTAATATTTTCATTTCACACTTGAAACATATGTAAAATCGCATGATAGAATACTCTCTGTTGATATGGACCTATAAAGCGTGATCTACCAAGAAATGCGGAAAATAAAATGGTGTACTAGTCTTCAATGTGGGAAAGCCCCTGCAAAATTTTAGAGGATTCTGAGGTAATTTGGTATATTAAATTATTAGTAAATTTGCGAAGATACACTACTGATGTTGAGTAAGTCCTGACCTACTCCTGAATAGGTCGATGAACTTACTTGTGAAAGAACGTATTCGAGTTGTTTACATTTCCTTAATTGGCATAAAAAGTGAAGCCGGCAGGCGAGATCAAAAATAGGTCTACACACGATCCAGCGGCAGGGAGCCAACATTGTCGGTACGCTTTGAAGATAATTGGAATTCCAGCGGACCAGTTCACTTTTACGAATGAGTTCAAAGTATGCCGTCAAGGCTGGCTCCCTGCTGCTGGATCGTGTGTAGACCCCCTAAAGAGAGCCGCGTTTTTTGTTTTCGTTCGAACAATAGGGACACCGTCGTGTCATCGACCGGTTTAATTAAATATCTCGTATATCTGCTTGTCACTTCAGCATGGGGTCAATGTCTTCGATTCATTTCGCTATTTTTGTAGTGTGATTTGATTAAAACCAAAAAGTCACTTCTATCTTATCCAGCTTTGCTGTCAGTAGTGTCAATTCCAAATCTGATAAAGTGATATGTTTGTACTGCGTTACGTTAGATTAGTTAAAGTCAATGGTGGCGCATTTCTACAAAAAAATAAGGTAATTTTTTTGGTAATTTTTTTTAATTGTTCATTTTTTTAACTCCTTTCGGTGGGGACAACCTACTGTTGAATTTTCCGCATGTCAAATCACGTTGTATCTGTCATACAGAATGATCGCTAGAAGCATGTAAACCATTATGTTCTATAAGAACTCTGTTTTATTATAATTTTATAGCAAAATGTTACTAAGGATTTTTTATTAAGCACACAAAAATACAGAAATTTGCCAAATATCCAATTAAATAAGATTTTTTTAAAATCTAAACTTTAGGAAATCAATAAGACCAACTTGTTTGTTATTTGGTATTTTTTCAACAAATCTGTAAATAATACACCGAAAGTACATTTTTATGTGCAAAGTGAATTTTTGAGTGAATCATTAGCCTTAATTTAAATATGTCTAGGTGATGTGCAATCTGGAATACGGAAATCATAAAGTTAATACAAAAATGATGAAATTTGCCTAATTAGAGGCATTCCGAGGGATGAATGGTTAGACAGATTTCATATAAATTATTAAGCTTTCCGTAAATTCCACTCCGGTGTATCCTTACACAAAGTTTTAAGTAGTGGAATGTCTCTAATTATTTAATTATGTCAAATTTCATATTCCCAACATACAAGCGCCCTCAATACCTCACAAGCTTTATATGTATTATAGATTGTATACAATTATGATATAGTGAGTGTAAAGAGTTTGAATTTATTCAAATGTTTGCCATTTAATTACTTCCACATTAAGTGGAAGTATAGTAACGACAAAATTTTTTTTTTTAATTTTTATTGTTCAAATAGGATTAAAATGCCATGAAACGTCGAGATTTTAAGTTTGAGAGAAAAAACATTTCTCTCTGTCTGTCTGTCGGTCGGTCTGTCTGTCCACGGGTTGGGGGGTAAATTGGGGTAAATTTGGTGTAAGTGGGTAAATAAAGCAGGTAAGAGTCCATAAAATTGGTATTTAGTATATACAAGAGAAGCTAAGGTCTCAAAAAAATTTTTGGCATTAGCCACCCCCATTACCACCCCCTTATTAAAGGGGATGAAAAAAAATTGTGATTTAGTGTATGTACAAGATTCAGAAACCTCAAAATATTTTTTACTTCATCCACCCCCCACTACAACTCCCCTGTCACCACCCCCACCCCACTACCGATGTGGGGTATTGTTTTATGGGTTTTTGGGGTAGAGGATTTCAAATATTATATTATCAACGTTCCATAAACAATTATTTCCACATACAAAGTTTTTTCGTTGTGAGTGACTTGGATAGAGAATCTGGATGTGGAAGTAGTGATTCCTTGGGCAGCGGTTTTTAAGCTGCTTAGACTCGTCAGGAAGTTTAGAACAAAATAGCCTAGGAGCTACTTCATTCACGGTTCTCTTTTACTTCCACATCCAGTGGAAGTACAGTAACGACAAAACAATTTAAAAAAAATTTTATTGTTCAAATAGGCTTAGAATGTCACGAAACGTCGAGATTTTAAGTTTGAGCGAAAAGAAAAAATTCTGTCTGTCAGTCTGTCGGTCTGTCTAACTTTTCTTTGTGCGCACGTTTACTCTGGAACTGTTTGAGACGTTGACTTGAAACTTGGTACACATATGTACTTTAACGAGATCTAGAACTAGATTATATTTTCATCTTGTTCCGTCGAAGGGTTGGGGGGTAAATTGGGGTAGATTTGGGGGAAAACAGGTAAATCAAGCAGGTAAGAGTCCAAAAAATTGATATTTAGTATATAGAAGAGAAGCTAAGGTCTCAAAAAAAAAAATTGGCATTAGCACCTCCATTACCACACCCACCCCATTTTTAAAGGGGATGCAAAGAAAATGTGATTTAGACTGTGTGTACAAGAACCAGAAACCTCAAAATGTTTTTTACTTTATCCACCCCCACTACCACCCCCTATCACCATCCCCACCCCGCTACCATATGGGGTATCGTTTTATGGGTTTTTGGGGTAGAGGATTTCAAATATTATATTATTAAAGTTCCATTAACAATTATTTCCACAAACAAAATTTTCTCGTTGTGAGTGACTTGAATAGAAAATCTGAATGTGGAAGTAGTGATTTCTTGGGCAGCGGTTTTTTTTAACAGTATGAGCCACCACCTTCCCATTTGAAAAACAAAGTTATCGATAAAAAAGTGATTTGAGAAACAAAGTTTTCGATAAAAAAGTGATATGTTCAAATATGGAGGCTTCGTAAATGGTTACTAATGAAATTAAACGAAAAATTATATTTTTCTTTTAGACTTTAGAATAAATTTTGGTATTCCAAAGCACGAATGTCTTAAAATGCTTAAAAAAACTGAACATCGACTCAAAAATGTGAAAGTCTCATGATATACTCAGAATGTCTTGAATCCAAATATTTTCCATTTAAAAATCGAAAGTTGCGGTCATTTCCGGGTAAACCGGAATTGGTCTCATGCCGTTTTTATGTCCAAAAATCTATTTTTACAGGTAGTTTATGCACCCCAAATTTCAAATGGATAAGTTAAGAAATAAAGGAAATATAGGGTGAGCCACTAGCCTATGGCAGCCGGTATTGTTTTTATCATAAATTTTATATATAATTAAATGCCATACTCCAATAATGAAATTAGGAACTATTTTCATTGAAAAACTATGGAATTCAAGTACAAAAGAAATTTACAATAAGATATATATATATATATATATATATATATATATATATATATATATATATATGTTTGGTTTTTTAATTATTTAAAATAAATCAAAAATAAATGCATATTTCCCTCTCACTCTGCAAAATTCTATCCTTAACCTTTTACATCCGTTTTTTTGTATAGAGATAAGAATCAAGCACAGTTGCCGGCTGAGTCCTATATTTTCATATAGACTTTAACAACCACTTTTAATGCAGTGTAAATAATATATAGTAAACTATAAATTACTTATATATATATATATATATATATATATATATATATATATATATATATATATATATATATATATATATATATATATATATATATATATATATATATATATATATATATATATATATATATATATATATATATATATATATATATATATATATATATATATATATATATATATATATATATATAATTTTCCTGTAGATTTTCCTTTTAAAGCAATGTTATGACGTATAAAGTTTATATTTTATATATATATTAAATTACTGTTTTGTGATAACAATAATAATATAACTGTTCCTGCATTATCTCAGTCAGGTCCGAAATGTACTTTTCACTCTAGTGTGTCTACTATTATTTGCTTCTACGGAAATTTAGTGTTTAGGTTATTTATTAATTATTTGATTTACTGTTTAGGGGGTCGGTGGCTCAGTGGGTTAGCGCGTCTATCTTGCATAGCACAACACTGTCCTTGGTCAAAGTGGTGCAGGATGTAATTAATTCATATAATAAGAAACAGTGCACGGTTATGTTGTTATTGGATATCGAACCTTTTTATTTCTGATATCCCTACAAATCCTACCTCTAATCTTCTCCTCTACGCTGACGATGCGACTCTTTATGCCAATAGTTTTTACGCACAAACTACCACTCAAAAAATAAAATACCATCTACTCAAACTCCTTGACTATTACAAACGTGGAAGGTTAAAATTAATCATTCAAAGTCCGAGATAATAACCTTCCATAGAAAATTTACGAACATTAAGATAATAACTAAACTTAAAATAGAAAACAATGACATAACCGAACGAAAAACAATCGTCCTACTAGGACTGACATTAGACACTCGACTTTCCTTTGCACATCATGTAACGAAAGTTATAAATAAAGCCTATGCAGCGCTAAGTAAACTTTATCCTTTAGTTAATAGACGTAGTCAACTATCAATTGATAACAAATTATGCCTTTATAAAGTCATATTTAGACCCATTTTAACATATGCCTGTGCGTCCTGGAACATAATTTCGGACGCACAGTGTCTTCGACTGCAGAGAACTCAAAATAAGTTGCTACGTCTGTTAACTAATTCTCCTCGTTACATTACTATTGCTGAGCTGCATAGGCTTACAGGGGTGCAAATGATTCGTGACTACATTGACGAAACATCCCACAAATTTTTTGTATAAAAAATATTAAATTCCCCCTTAACGCAGAACATAACAAACATTCGAAGACGCGATAATATAAGACATACCCACAAACTAATATACGAACGACTGACTACCAATTTACGAAACTCCTTTACTCGACTGACCTTAATCCTACCCTTATAACCCAAGAAACCACAAAAGCCAAACCTCGAAAACCACATTTCTTAAAACCACTCCCCTACCCCCCTTGACCCCTCGCTCATAAAACAATCTGCCTAGTGCAGAAAATTTTGTTTTAATAACTTGGTTTTTACTAACATTTTCCCTGCATAGCAAAATATCCTCATTATAACAACTTACTTAAATGTGAAATCCCTATGATATATTCTCATAATACGGCTTAACTGTCTGAGGTTGTTTAAAATCTCAACTAACATTTCTGAAAGTCGTCTAGCCGACAACACCCGGCCGTTGCGTCGCATCGCGTGCTCAGGCGCGTAATGTTACGTAATGTTTTATTTTAATATTGTCAAATCACATAAATAAAGTACGACAATAATAGAATAATAATAATAATAATAATAATAATAATACTTTATTAACCATTTCGATACTTAAGTACATATGGCAGGTCAAGATATTGCATTTAAAATATAAGACTAGCTTATTCAGTGACAAACAATATAACATATTAAAATGACATATTCATACAGATTACACATTCTATTTATAAATAAGAGTATATATACACATATATAAACTCACATATATATACACACACATATATCTGGAAAATATAAAACAAAAAAATTAATATAACAAATACACAAACATATAAGAACATTAAGTACTACAAATATCGGATTACTTTTTAAAATAATAAATATATTTATGGCCCTAATGAAGGTTCTCTGTTCAAAAAATCACGTATACTATAAAAAGCTCCTTTGTGTAAAATATCTCTTATCGTCTTTTTAAATTTATCATAACTTTGCATATTTCTTATCTCCTCTGATAAACTATTGTAAAATATAATACTATTATAGCGCGGAGATTTTTTAAAACACGATGTTCGGTGTTTTGGTATGTTCAGTAAGTCTCCATGTCTCGTGTCGTATGTATGTTTTTCGTTTAATTTAGAAAATAAATCCATATTTTTCTTTGTATACGTCAGACATTTGTATATATATATGCATGGGGTCGTCAGAATTTTTTTATTCTTAAAGAAATCCTTACAGCTTACCCTAGGGTCTAGCTTGAATATTAGTCGAATAAGTCTTTTTTGACTTATAAAAACTCTATCACTAGTCGTAGAACTTCCCCAGGCAATTATGTTATAGGATATGTGCGAGTATGCCAATGCATAATATATGTTTATCAGCCCAGTTTCATCTAAAGTATTTTTCATTTGTAGTAGTGCAAAATAGGCTTTATTTAGTTGATTGCAAATGTGTTCAATTTGGAAACTGAACGATAATTTACAATCAATATAGGTTCCAAGTAGTTTGACACTATCAGATGGACTTATATCATCGTACAATGTTGCGTTATGCGGGAGTGGTTTTTGAATATAAAGATTTATGAATACCGTTTTTTGAGAGTTTAATATTAATTTGTTCCTTTGTGACCACGTACTAACTTCTTCAAGAGATAGAATGACTGCCTCTTGAAGCTCCTCAGGTGTGTCAGCCGTCAAAGTTACTGTAAAGTCATCTGCAAACATGGTCAAATGTCCATTGCTTATATGAATAGATAAGTCATTGACATACAGCATGAATAGTAATGGTCCCAAAACGGAACCCTGAGGAACTCCAAGCAGCAGTTTCTCTAATTCCGATTGGTTTCCATCTACTTTAACTCTCATAACTCTTCCTTCCATATATGATGTTATCCAAGATAATATGTTTCCCCTGATACCGATGTTATAAAGTTTTTGTTTTAGAAATTCTTTGTTTATAGTGTCAAATGCTTTTGAGAGATCAAATGACAAGGAAGCAACATACTTGCCCTTGTCTAGATTTAGGTAGACGTAATCTAGCAGGTGACAAGTTGCCGTTTCAGTGGATTTGTTTGCTCGGAAGCCATGTTGAGCTGTTGTTAGAATATTATTTTTTTCTACGAACGGTATGATCTTATTATAAATAATTCGCTCAAAAAGCTTCGATATTATACTTAGGACTGAAATTTGTCTAAAATTTTCCATATCATGGGCAGATCCTTTTTTATAAATTGGTGTAACAGTTGCTTCTTTTAGAATTTCTGGAAAACATCCTTCGTTGAGAGAGATATTATAGAGATAGACGAGATGGTCAATTATACTGTCTTTTATATTTTCTAATATATTAGCTGTTAGCCCGTCAAATCCAGAAGAATTTTTATTTTTTTGCTTTAGAAGGGCTTCGTTTATTTCTTGAGCTGTGATGGGCGTAACGTATATTGACTGTTTTATATATGTTGACGTGGTACACGGTAGCGATATATTTGCACCAAAGTGTTGCGATAATTTGTTCAGTGCATCTGTGGAAAAAAAGTTAACAAATGTACTGGCTACTTCTATTGGGTGTATTATCGTTTTGTTTCCATATTTAAGAGTTATTTTGCAATTTTTATGTTGCTTACGTCCTAGTTTTGTGTTTATAATATTCCACGTTTCCTTTGTTTTGTTAGTTGCAGTGCTTATTTTATTTTTATAGTAGTTTCGCTTGGCATTTTTTATATTATTTTTGTATTTAACTTTTTCCGCATTATATAATATTTTTGTTTCTGCGTTTTGAAGATTTACCATCAGCCAATACAGATTTTTTAAGTGATTACTTTCTTTTATAAGGTCATCTGATATCCATTCTTTTTTAGTGTTTATGCTTTTGTTAGTATTTATTGTTATTTTTTTAGTGGGACAACTGACATTGTAGCACCATATAACAGTGTCCATAAAAAATATGAAAGATTCATTTACTCCCAGTAAATACATTTCTTGCCAATTTGTACGGTTTAATTCAAAGTTGAGATTTTTTATATTTGTTTCATTGTGGCTTCTTCTTTGGAGTATGAGTGTATCATTTGTATTATAAATTGGCGTGTTTGTATTTATGTGTAGCATATGCCCTAGATGGTCAGCTAGATTGGGATTTACCAACTCGCATTTTATTACATTAGTCCGTAAGTTTGTAACCATGTAGTCTATAGCACTGGAGCTGGTTTGACCATAAATATTGGTAAATGTGCGAGTGTATTCGGTAGAGGTAAGATTTAACTCGAACGAATGAAAAATATCACGCAATACATTTGTGGTTTGGCATTCATTTTTTATATTGATGTTAAAATCACCGCATAACACAACATTACCCGATGTGCCATATGCAATATTTAGGGCATTTGTAAGATTTTTAAAAAAGATGTTCACATTACCACTTGGTGGCCTATATACTGTAACGATGGTATACTTTTTGTTGTTTATATGAAGGCATACTGCGCACATCTCTATATGACATTCCATGGATAGTTGTTTGATTTGTAAAATCTCATAATGTTTCAAGTTATTATTTACTAACATAAGAAAGCCACCATGTATGTGGTTTGATCTAGAAAAATATGTACTTATTTTATGGTATTTAAATTGTATATGTTTTAAATTGTTATTTAGTACAAAATGTTCCGACAGGCACATGACGTCAATTTTAGATTTCATGAGTAGAAACTCAATTTCGTCTAGCTTGCTAAGTAGACCTTGTACATTGACATGGAATATATTAATATGATGGTTATTGTAAGAAATATTCGATGTTAGGTTGCTATTTTCAGCCAGATCGTTCCCGAAAAAACGTAAATTTTTTAATGAGGGAACCTTTAGGCCAATTCTCACTCTTAAACGCTTCTTCTAGTAAATCGTAGTCGAGTCCCACTTTAAAGGCTTCTGTTTTACCATTTTTCCACTTTGGAAGCATCTCAACTATTGTTTCGTACCCAGGAAAGGTTACGCTTACATGTTGTTTCATTTCTTGGAGACCAGTACCAGGGATAACTCGTCCCACGTATATCCATAGTTTTCTGTTAACAGCAGTAAGGCTAGATTTACCTTGAGCTCCCGTGCCAAATATGGCAGTGGGATTTTTTGAATGTTGGGTTTGCCTTGCTTGCCGAGTGTTATTTTGTTGTTTATTTTGTGTGTCATTGCCCTTTCGAACAGCTGTTGTGTTTTCAGTGTTTTTATCAGGGTTTCTTTTAGTTGTAATTTTTTGTGTCGGCGGAACTTTATCAGCCTGAGATTTTTTGTTTGAGATATCTCCTGTATTGGAATTTACAGTGGGCCAGTGATTTATTGGAGTCTTGTTACTTATGTTATAATTGTTAGTAGTTTTTGTATTATTTAGGGACTCACCCTTTGTCAATAGATGAATAAGTTCGATGTTTGACTCCCGTAGAATAACTACTTCCTCTTCAAGCTTAGATATCTTTTCATTTAACTCGATCATAGTTGATTTAATGATATCACTAAACACTGATTTGATTACATCATTATTTAGCAAATCAGATATGTCAATTTCACAATCACCATTGATTTTCTCATCACTAGACTTGTTAGAACGTAGAAAATACATTTTATATATTTATAATACGTATTCTTTTGTCAATTTATACACGAGCGATCAATGCGTGGATACACACCGACAGTCGCTAGTCATATGGAATGTTAACCATAGCTAAATAAAATAAAAAATTGGCAAATTGGCGTCTAGCTTGCTCTCTGCGCGTACCCAGCGAAGTGGGTTCGAACCTCACACAGCGAAAACATTTTTCATAGAAAATTTTCCCCAAGAAGTGGTTCGGATTCCACCATAAACTGTAGGGCCCCGTCTCCCTTGCTCAGACAAATCTAGATCTACTAGCCTTAAGAGGGTCACTGAGGTGATGTGGAAGGCGGTTAAAACACATTTAAACTAGGTTTTAAAGGCCGATATATAAATACAATCTTGGCAATGATCATTTATTTTATATACAGTTTAAAATGTAATTATGCATATAATAAATTTCTTTAATCTCTACCAAACGCAATACTACTTTAGTCTATCCGCAATATAGATATAAATAACTATAAAAAACTGATTATATATATTCAACTGCCTTTAGGGCGTAATAATTTGTAGTTCTTCCGGACCTTTACGTTAATTTTATAAAAATAATGCTCAAAGATAAAAAAACATTCCCACGACTACCGAATTATGTTTGAAATGACCTAGCAGGTAGTAAATATTACCTATTGTTCAGATGCTATACCTGCATTATCAAGGAATTTTAATGTCAATAAGCATTTTAGAATAGAATGTAATTATCTAAATAAAATGATTATCGTACAGGTGTAAAGTTGAATGTAAATTTGGGATTTAAGTGTTTCTACATGGGCTTATAAATTTTTGTATTACACAAGTAGCTACAGTTTACTTATACTGTAAATTAATGAACTTATTAAGCACCTTCTGATGAAATATATACATTGATACAGGATGCCCACGCAGTAGTGCATTCTTTCGTAAACCGTTAACGGTTTAATCCTAACTTGTCCTGTTTGGGATATTTTGACAATATTGTGTAGGTAAGTCTATCTCATAACAATTTCATGGTAAACAAATCAGTATCATTAACAACTTTATTACAAAAACTGAAAATGGCGAAACATGGAAGAATTGAGAACAAATACTGTTCAGGATTATATTTAATTCAATTCAATTCAATATATACAAATTTGGTTCAAAACTTGTTCCTCTCTACTCTTAATAAGCTTTTTGTACGACCGAACCTAAAATGACACTTTACGACTTTGAAGTCGTACAATGGTACTTATGTCCTAGGGCCTAAAAGTGAAACTTGGAGGGGATATGAAATCAAACACAAAATAGTTTATAGAAATTTTGTAGATAACTTTAATAACAAACATTATTGATTTGGTAAACTTTACAACTTCATATTTATGTTAGAGTTGTTACAATTAGCTATATATTTAAAACACAAGGCGTTTTCTTTTGCGGCTTCGCCGGCGCACAGTGGGAAAAATATGCCCTTTTTTGGACAAAAATCTGCCGACAGTAGAGATTTCAATCAAATTAAATAAAAAAAATGGCAAATACTCTTAAGACATTGTACTTTAGTGTAGTGCTGCGGCAAAGTGGCTTTGGATTAACCTAACCTAAAAATCGCAGATATTACTTCCACATCCAGTGGAAGTATAGAAACGACAAAAAATTTTAAAAAAATTTTATTGTTCAAATAGGCTTAGAATGTCATGAAACGTCGAGATTTTAGGTTTGAGCAAAAAAATGTCTGTCGGTCTGTCTGTAACTTTTTTGTGCGCACGATTACTCTAGAACCGTTTAAGATATCGACTTGAAACTTGGTACACGTATGTATTTTAACGAGATCTGGAACTAGGTTATATTTTCATCTTATTCTGTTGAATGGTTGTGAGGTAAATTGGGGTAAATGGGGGTAAATAGGTAAATCAAGCAGGTAAGAGTCCATAAAATTGGTATTTAGTATATACAAGAGAAGCTAATGTGTCAAAAAAAATTTTAGCATTAGCCACCCCCAATACTACCCCCCACCCCATTATAAAAGGGGGTGAAAAAAAATATTTCATTGTAAATGAAGCTTATTTTAAAGAGGAAGATTAAATGATGTATTTATTAGAAATAAATTGAAAATTTTTTTGAATCCTATACATAACCTCAAAATTTGCAAAAAAAGTTATTTTTTAAGTAACTTAAAATATTTCACAATCCTGACATGATGGGCCAATTCTGAGGCCAGATTCGGATTCAGCGTGAAAAATTACCTCGGAAATTGGATAATGTTGGGGTTAAAACTGAATGAAGTAAAAAAAAATGTACACATACTAAATCACATTTTTTTTCACCCCCTTTACTAAACTCTCTACTAAATACCAATTATATGGATTCTTACCTGCTTGATTTACCTATTTACCCACATATACCACAATTTATCCCCCAACTCTTCAACAGAATAATATGAAAATATAATCTAGTTCCAGATCTCCTTAAAATACTTATGTGTACCAAATTTCAAGTTGATATCTTAGACGGTTCCAGAGTATACAGTATATATAAGAGAAGCTAACGTCTCAGAAAAAATTTTGGCATTAGCCACCTCCATTACTACCCCCACCCCATTATAAAAGGGGAAAAAATGTGATTTAGTATGTGTACAAGAACCAAAGGCCTCAATTTATTTTTTACTTCATTCAGTTTTAACACTAACATTATTCAATTTCCGAAGTAATTTTTCGCGCTGAATCCGAATCTGGCCTCAGAATTGGCCCATCATGTCAGGATTTTGAAATATTTTAAGTTACTTAAAAAATGCCTTTTTTTGCAAATTTTGAGGTTATGTATAGGATTCAAAAAAATTTTCAATTTATTTCTAATAAATACATCATTTAATCTTCCTCTTTAAAATAAGCTTCATTTACAACGAAATAATTTTTACACACCCTTTTATAATGGGGTGGGGGTAGTATTGGGGGTGGCTAATGCTAAAATTTTTTTGAGACATTAGCTTCTCTTGTATATACTAAATACCAATTTTATGGACATTTACCCCCATTTACCCCAATTTACCCCACAACCATTCAACAGAATAAGATGAAAATATAACCTAGTTCCAGATCACGTTAAAATACATATGTGTACCAAGTTTCAAGTCGATATCTTAAACGGTTCTAGAGTAATCGTGCGCACAAAAAAGTTACAGACAGACCGACAGACATTTTTTTGCTCAAACCTAAAATCTCGACGTTTCATGACATTCTAAGCCTATTTGTACAATAAATATTTTTTTAAATTTTTTGTCGTTTCTATACTTACACTGGATGTGGAAGTAATATTTGCGATTTTTAGGTTAGGTTAATCCAAAGCCACTTTGCCGTAGCACTACTCTAAAGTATAATGTCTTAAGAGTATTTGCCATTTTTTTTAATTTAATTTGATTGAAATCTCTACTGTCGGCAGATTTTTGTCCAAAAAAGGGCATATTTTTCCCACTGTGCGGCGGTTCCCACTTGCCTGATTTTGACGATTCGTTTTTATAAAATACTCATCTGTCAACAAACTTCCTGAAATGTTTTTGTTCATAATTATTATTCCTATTTAGTTTAAATCAAGAAATATATTATACTCGGACAAAAATTTTTAATACTCATCGTAGAAACAAAATGTTTGTACAGAAATATGACTCATAACAGCCCGAACTCAAATGAATCTAATCAAAAATGTATGCGCGTATGTACGTGTATGTGTGTGTGGTGTAGACCGTTTCTTGTAAACACTACAATTTCTGTTAGACCTAAACTGTGTATTTCAAAGAGTAGCCCAAAATTTCGCCCCTTTAAGGGACCTTATGAATTCGATTCAAAAGTGATCTAAATGATAGCTTATGCAGTCCATGTAAAATGCGGGGTTTGACACTCGGAATGCCCTCCTCATCGGGACTAGTTGTATTTTATGTTTTTGGGTCGCTGACGTCACCCCTAAAAATGCCAAAACCCACCCCTTTTGGGGGGTTTTTCGCGGTAATGTAAATAATACTCTAAAATAATGTTATGAATGTGCTAATTGTAGTGATATATTGCCAGTTCAGTATGTTCATCTGAAGTAAGGACAAAATTTATGCTGAGGGGAAAAAACTACCCGTAAAATGGGAAAATGTTGGAATTTTTCTTTCACTTTTTGATTTGAGTTTAGCTGAATGGGGATTGTACAATGAAGAACATTTTTTTCCAACCCTTCAGGAGTAAAAACTGCCCCTATATCGCCTTTAAATTGAACTAACCCTTACAAAATAAATAGAGATGTATACTTTTTCGTTTGCTGGTAATGTCTGATAAACTTCCGTCGAAAAGAACACAAAAAAATTTTGCGTCCATTTATATTTATTTAGATTACCCTATTTATATTTTTTTATTAAAAATATTGCAAACAATATGAAGTGTTCATTTATCAAGAATATTTCTACCTTCTCTTTCAATTCCCTGCAAGCTTGAGGGTAGCTTGCAGCCTAAAGGGGTAAAAACATTTTTTAGTATTTTTTCGACGGAAGTTTATCAGGAATTACCAACAAACTAAAAAGTATACATTTCTACTTATTTTCTAAGCGTTAGTTCAATCTAAAAGGGAGATATTGGGGTAGTTGTCACCCCTAAAGGGCTGGAAAAAAATGTTCTTCGTTGTACAGGGTTATTCATTATATTTAGGCCACCATTTATTATCGTTATTATTGGAGATAGAAAAAAGAGTTTCAGACGAAAATTGCAGGGCTGTAACTTTAATAAGTTAATGGACGCACAATGGCGTGCAGAAATTGAAGAAGTAATAATATTTTTATTAGTGGAACGCCCTATGTATTGTTGAATTATTTAATTATTCTTTTTTTTCTGATTTCAAAAATATGACATATGATAGCTCTATCTTTAACCGCTTTCGAATTATTGAACATTGAAAATTTATTATTATTATTATTATTTTTAATATAACACGTGAATATTTGCACATTTTCTGCGTCACTGTATCCCATTTTGATTTGATTAAATGATTGTCATATAATAACAGAATACTTGTCATTTTCATAGACTACTTTAATAATTGTAATAAATAGCTTGAATACGATTTTCAACGTTCGATAACTCGAAAACGGTTAAAGATAGGGCTATCACATGTCATATTTTTGAAATCAGAAAAAAAAGGGTAATTCAAAAATTCAACAATACAGAGGGCGCTCCATTAAAAAATATATTATTATTTCTTGTACCTTTTAATTTCTCCACGCCACTGTGCTTCCATTAACTTATTAAAGGGGTTCAGTTACAGTCCTATAATTTTCGTCCGAAACTTTCTTTTCTGTCTCCAATAATAACGATAATAAAGAGTGACCTAAATATAATGAATAATCCTGAACAATCCCAACTCAAATCATAAAGCGAAAAAAAAAAAAATTCCAACATTTTTCTTCTATTTTACGTCAATTTAGGGGTAGTTTTACCCCCTCTGGTTATCCTTCGGCATAAAACTTGTCCTTATTTTAGATGAATTGGCAAAATATCATTACAATTAGCACATTCATAACATTATTTTACAGTATTATTCACATTACCGGGAAAAAACCCAAAAGGGGTGGTTTTTGGCGTTTTTATTGGTGACGCACTATTTTTAGAGCCGCGGGATCTCGATTTTCGTAATCAGCGACCCAAAAATCATAAAATACAGGTGTCCCGATGAGCGGGGCATTCCGAGCGTCAAACCCCGCGTTTTACATGGACTAATGGTGATACTTTAAAGTAGGCAAAATTTCAAGTGGAGCATAGTTTTTGTTTTGGAGATATGACGAGTCGAATCTGTTAGTTGACCTGTTCACGGCAAGATGAATCCAACATTCTTGGCAATCTCGTACATTATGTTCAAGTTTCTCGCCAAGCCGAGGGACTCCTATAAGTACTTCGTAAATCCATCGAGATTTGCTGTTTTCAGTAGAAAAATACCAACTGACCAAAGATGTTTAGCAAAAGTGCTAATTATTTTCTACAGAAATATTTTGTAAATTTCTTGTACACTTCTGTGTAATAAAATCCCGTACACCCATTTTTCGCTATATTTTTTTTTATCTATTTATTTAACTTCGGCCTATTTCCGCTACCAGGGCCTATCACCGACGCCAGGAGACGAGCTACCCCCAACCTGGAAATTTTGCCAAACCTCTTCTCATAAGAAGAGTAAGGGATCTTTTACTTGCCTAAGATTTATTAGACAAGGGACCGCCTGCTTTACATCCCCTCCGAAGGATGGTATATCCACTACGTAATCCTCGTCTGAAATTACATAGCTTCCGCGTATACACTGATATACAAGCCGCTAGAAGGTGGGACGATTTCGCTATATTAAATTATTCTTTATTTATTTGTCAGTGTCAGTGACATATTTTCGAAATGCGGAAATTGACTGAACATGAAAATATTCTAATTCTCTCTAAAATTGAAGAGGGATGGTCTATCAGAGCAGTTGCTAACCATTATCACTTAAATAAAAGTACCGTTATAAGTGTGAAAAAAATGTGGACGGGGGAAGGTATCATAAAGAGAAAAAACGGTTCAGGCCGACCGAGAAGTTCAAATCTCGCTCAAGATGAAGCACTCCTTGGCTATTTGAGAGAAAATCCGTTTCAAACAGCAGAAGACGCTGTGTCCATGACAAATTTTCCAGCATCGAGGTCAACAGCTAGCCGAAGGATAGGAAAATCTGAATTAAAATACTTTATAAGTGCCAAGAAGACCATATACTTCCTCCCATTTGATTTGTATATGTATTTATATATGTATATGTCAAATAAAGATTGTTTATTATTATTATTATTATTATATTAACAGAAAAACAGAAGCAAGCTCGCATTCCGTTTTGTTTAAATTATGTATATCGCCCGTTGGAATTTTGGAACAATGTTGTGTTTACTGATGAAAAAGTTTTTCAGTCTTGTAATAACGGACATATTCAGGTGTACCGTCCTGCAAATACCAGGTTTCACGAACGCTACGTGTCTCCGCGGAACAGGTCCGGGCGATTTTCTGTTTTTGTCGTTAATATATTTCCACTGGATGTGTTTTAATGTTTTGAGCTTTCAGAATCTGGTCTTATCTCGGACACAATTTTTCAACGTCAATTTTTACATTTGTTAAAAAATCGAAATCATTAAATCATTAACATTTTTCCAAATACCTTACTTATGACATTTCATAAATCAATGTCACTTTTTTATAACCTATATGATAATAAAAAATCTAAATTCCAAACAGACTGATTCACACCACTTAATATTAGTAAAAACTGGATTATTTGATTTTTTAAGTGTACGGGATTTTATTGCACAGAAGTGTACTATATTTCTCGGTAAAATCTAATGAAAGATTAGAAAAGAACGGAAAATTTTACGTTAAAAATGGTACTGCTTGTATCTGTCGAGAATTTTAAGATAACGCAAGAGGTCACTGGAATGTCGGATTCACCATGGCGTGGATGAATCAAATAACGAATTTAACTCGTTATATCAAAACAAAAACTGTGTTCAACTTGAAATTTCGTCTACTTTAAAGTACCACCATAAACTATCATTTAGACCACTTTTAAATAAAATTCATAAGGTCCTCAAAAGGGGCGAAAAATATGGGGTTTTTTGGGCGACTATATGTTTTATATAAACTTATAAAGTTTTATTATAATTTTAGACCAAAATATTACTAAGCTATATAGATATTGCCTGTGTACTTAGTCTCAATGGCACCACGCCAAAGTGAGATGCGTGATATTCGAGGAAAATATTAATCAAACAGATTATCGTGGTTGGCCACGCCCGAATGCAACTTTTATTCGTTGTAATATATGATTCATTGGCATTAATTTCATTGTCGTTATCTTGCAAAAGATTAATACATAAAACAGATTATTTAGTATTAGAATACAGTGGAGAAATATACATTTATTATACAAATCTTCAAAATTCTATGTTGATATATTTTATCATTATCGTTTTATTTATAGTACTACTAGAACTTTAAAATAAATCTCGCATCCAATTAAAAGGAACCAAAGTATTCCATAAATATCACTTAGATGATAAATCAGAGTACCGTAAAGCCGGTTGGTGGTTAAAAAATATGTCAACAAGAAATGAAGAATTCCAAGAACTATCATTAAGGTACCTGTGGTTTATTTATCGAAGTTATTAGCAGAATATAAAAAGATCCACGGAATTTGTATCGGATTAAGTAACTGGACTGAGGATATTTAATTATTAGTTTTGTTCAGTTTTGTTCAGTATATATGGTATACTAAGAACTAACTTTATTAACTGCATTAGAGTGTTTCAAAAATTCATAATTACATACTGTCAATAGGTAATATAAATGATACAGTGACCAGATTAAGGTACCAATATACAGAAAGTATATAATTTTATATTAAATAAAAAAGTGTGAATGACTGAATTTAAATAAATGATTTAAGTATCATGTAATTCAATACTTCGTTAGTATTAGCTAGAGGAGTAGTTGTTTTGATTGGTTATCCAAAAATAAGTGTTTTACAGTATTTACCTAACTAGTATATTAGCGTATTAGCAGATTAGAGCAACAATATACAGAAAGTAGGTAATTTCATAATAAATAAAAAAGTGTGCAAGTTGTGATTTTCTTAATACCTAAATAATATTCTCTAATCATATATGATGTGTTAAAAAAACTATTACAATTTTAAATCTCCTAAAAATATGACAAAAAATCACGAATCATTTTTTATCACCAAGCGAGAGGTAGCTCGTAAATTATAATAAATTAAAATATATTCTGGTGGACTTTTTTATAAAAAACTCGGTGCCATACAAAAGGTCCAGCGCATTCTGGTCCTATCTTTTACTCTTTTCGCTACGTAAGTGGCCAGGTCAAAAACACCATCCCCGAACTTTCAACAATTTCTTTCTAATAGGGTCATTTAGTGATATGGCAGTTTCCTACTTTTTCTTCCTCATTTTAAAGTATAACAAACCAATAGCCTCAGAAAAAAATTTCAGCTTAATTGAATCAATAGCCAAAGAGATATTCGCATTTGAATAGAAACACGCTCGGCCGGCCAACAGTCCGTAGAGTGACGTCACTTGGCGTGCGCCGGTACCTATATTAATCTGGCAGTAAAGTCGCTGTTTTCGAGAAAAAAAAACCGGCGTAGAACCAAACCAGACTTAGTGGGATTCTTTAGTAAGATAATCGTGTACACGAAATCATTTTTTACATTTTTTGGTGGTCGAGAACTTTTTTATTTCGGAAAACTCAAAAATATAGATTTTTAATGAAATAAGTTTTTAGCGTCTAAACCGCTATATCTCTGAAAATATTTGTGCTATCAGGCTATTTTTTTTTTACATTAAAGTAGACACAATAGCGCTTCGAACAACGTCCCACGTGAATCCAATTTTTTTTTTTTAAATGGGAAAAATAATAGGAAACTCAAACTTGTTATTTTCAGTAGCGTAATTTTAGACAATCGAGAAAAAAATGTATTTATGAAAATTTGTATATACATGCTTGTTGCAGGGGCCTGGGCCCACTTTAAAAGGGGCCCCAAAGGCTGCTAAACCTCGAACGCAGGGTAGGGTGGTCACCCTGTGCCCTGAACAAAATTTTAATATTTTACGTGCAGTACCCCCTCTGCAATAAGCTAGTGAGGAGGAAGTCTCACACGGCCGACTACTCAGGTCCTTGGGGGTGGCTTCGATAATTGGGGTGGTGTAGGTGGTCAGATATAAAAGACAACGTCGTTCTAATTTAACATTTAATATAATATCAGGGTACGTAGTACAAAATCTTTCACAATTATCACCGATAACTCGGTACGCAGTACAAGTGTCACAATATATTCTAATAAGTGGGGCCCACACGCTTAACCTAATATACACAAAATATCTTACAAAATAATAAATCCTTTAAAAATGTACAAAAGGTCATATGCCAGAAGCGTGACAAAAACTACAATTGACCCAAGGTACGTTAAAACATAAAATTACTTAAAATTATTGACATCTATTTGTGAAATAAGGCAATGCTATTAAGTGAGTGAAGCAACGATATACAAAATGTACCAAATATTACTGAAATCTAATGTGTTACTGAGATTTACGTTACAAGCAAAATATTATCAATATTCCTTGAAAATGGACGTGGACGTTGAGGAGATGTACCGGATCCCTCGTTATAGAGAATATGATTCCGCTTACCTTTGTTAGTGTCTGAATACCTTTTCCTGTCCTACCAGGGTAGCGTAATTCAGGGTGATAACAGCCGCAGGTGGTAGACCATCTACGTAGAGTCTAAGGTAACGTGCCGAGTTCCCCAGTACCATACATACACAACATGTCAGTCAATCATCCACCATCTAGACACCAAAATCTGGACTAGAAGTTGAAACTAAGGTCAGGCTGGAAGTCCCTCGTAAAGTGTAGGATGTGACATAAAAGCTCAAGTGGAATACCAGTAAAATCATAAGGTATCCATCCAAATAGCCATAAACCAACAAATAGATCCCAATACTTGTAATATACTCAACAATGAACAACTAACGAACGAACAAATCAACAGACAAACAAACAAACAAACAGCCCTGCAATAAAATAAATAAGCTAAATTACAAATCTATTTCAACCTTAAGTGGGTTTTCAGAGACGTACCTGAGATGTGATGTGGGCTGAAAGAGGTCCTTTGCCGTCAAAATGGCGCTCCAAAATCTTGCATTCAGACGATGCCACGTGCTTTGAAAATTGACTTTATCCGGAAAATCCGTAGCTGCATTTCCCAAAACGATACTCCAAACCAAATGAAAATACAACTAATATTGTCGTGATGAATACTTAATCCCATAAATGGAGCAAAACTTACAATATTGCTAAAATTCGTATTCAGACGACTCAATCTTCAAGCAGCAAAAGGAAAAATGACCAAGAAGAAAATGTCCTCTATCAAAATGTCAAGTTCTTGTCTTCCGTCTCGGTACGTTCAGAATTTCTACTCCACGGCGCACCCCACAACTAGAATAGATTTTCCTAACTTCGTTTATATCCACAAATATTATCATAATATACTCTGAAAGCCGTCCCCTCATAAATCTACCCACCAAAGAAGGTTTAATCAACAATACTGGCCATTGTAGAAGCTTTACAAGGGCGTTTTTGCAATGCACTCTCTTAATGAATATCTGAACGCACTCACCCATACTACCGGTATCAAGGTATATTAAGCCATTAGGTACTGTTATTATGCAACCAGTTATACTGTTAATTCGCGAGAGACGGTATCAATAGGCTCAAATGTACAATAAAATTTGGGAAAATAACGAAAATTAGTACATAAATTTCTGGCCATTATTAAATGTGAAAATCGACCGTAACATGCTGCGTACAAATTGAAGCCAATAGTTGAAAAAAGTTTTTAGGATAAAAATTTTTCATGTCCCGTTCATAGTATTGAGTCGAGCGATTTTTTTTAACGGGCCAAAGTCATATTCTTGCGCGCTCGGCTGTAGCAAGCCTGCCGACTGCAACGATCTGACGGTTCCGGTCGGGGTGTATATCAATAGATACAAAACCAGTAGTGATCAAAAGCATCTAGGGGATCAATATTATTGTTCAATATTTCATATATTGTACGGTAGTATTGATCATATGTTGTTAATATTAAGAAATTGTACAATAAATATAAAATAGTCTCCTTTTAATAATAAGACAGGTAGGTAGATATAAATACCTAATCTATAAATATCAATCAGTGTTACTAACTACCCACAATTAGTAAGTTTATTAGACATTTTTAAATGAATGAAAGTAAAAACGTACGCATAAAATGAGTTTTATTGTTGAAATAAATTTTCTATTTGTATAGATAAATATGTAGTATGTAGTTTATGTAGGCACTATATTAATAGCATTCTAATTCGTTCATATCTGCCTCGAAATCTTTAATAATGTTGTTACAGGAACGACATTTGCACTCGTTGCAACATTTTCGGCCTTCCTTAAAACAAGCACATTTTCGATTATCACAATTTTTATCCGAACAATGAATACTTAATGAATTTCGACAACCGCCACTTCTACGCAACTAATCTGACCAACCCTGCATGCGAGGTGTATTAATTGCATCCCAATGTCGCATTTAGCGCTGATAAAAAAAATCGCTGTTGCCAAACGGTACATTTTAGGAAAAAATATATTGTTTCAAAAACTTTTGTGATTATTAGGCTTTATTTTCTTCGCTGTATATATGTAAATATTTTCAAAAATAAAAAAGTTTATCGATTGGTGAAGATTTCAATACATAAAATATATATTTTTAGTTTATCTGATTTTTAGAGAAATGAAAGTGCGAATTGTGCCCAAACCGTTTATATTGGTAAGAGAGCTACAGTGTGTGCTTTAATTTGACACAAAGCAAATTTCGGTACCTTTAATAGTTTTAAAGATGGAAACAAAAAAAAAACAATTTTCTTTAAAAATACATTTTTTTCACTTTTTATTGATTTAAGAAGTTCGAGACCACAAAAAAATGTAAAATATGACTTCATATGCCCGGTGACATACTCAAAGGAACCTAACATGTTTGACCTGGTTCTACGCCAAAAAAAACGACACGATAGACTTACGAAATCGCCGCTCTACAGAACGAGTTAGCCACTTGCATTCACAGCCGTGTTCACTGGGCGGTTCAGCCATCTGACATCACAACTGGACTACATGGTTATCCGGAGCGTTTTTAAGCGCGCCGACTTTAATAATTTTTTTATACATGAAGGCGGCGTCAGTAAATTCTAATTTTTGGCATACTCACCAAGCTCTTTCAGAATATGTAATAATAAAAAATTGTTAAATGAGCCTATTGTTCAAACAAATTGAGGGGCCTTCAGAATACTTAAACACATCACATATAGTGGATAACCCCCAAATCCAAAGACAAGGTAGTCCGAAAGGGGGTTACACATTTGGAAAACGCAGACATACATCCATACCGACCGGCATTGTCAGTGCCGGAGCTGGGGCTCGAACCCAATACGCAGTAGACAGTACGACCACCATATTCGCCAGACAATACTCATTTGCTGACTGAGCTACCGTGCCGGTTGCACCAAAAATGATTTTTTTCCGGAAAATTAATGCACATTAAATACACTTATTCACTAGTCTTTACACAAGGAATATCAAGGCATTATAATGCTTTAATCCTGGTAGATTTTGCCAATTCTAAGGACTTTTTACTCAGCCCGGATAGCTGTTATAATAGTACTAGATGACATGCCAAGACCTGATTGTGGCATCTTGAATCTAGTTTCGGATCCCTTCATGCTAGAAGTTTGGCTGCTTCATTGCCTACCAACCCGGAGAGACTGAATATCCAGACCAGCTCGATTTTATTGTCCTTCCTCAAGCGGATTAAAATTATTATCGAACTGCTACGGTAGAATCCAAGTGCTTTCAGAGCCGTCTGGTTGTCAGAAAATATGCCAATGCTTAGGACTTTTTCCTCACCCCGGATAGCGTTATAATGGGGCTAGATGACGTGCCAAGACCAGATTGTGGCATCTTAAATCTAGTTTCGGCATCTTTTCATGCTGCTTCATTGCCTACCAGCCCAGAGCGACTAAATATCCAGATCAGCTCGATTTTATTGTTCTTCTCCAAGCGGATTAAGAATATTATCGAACTGCCACGGTAGAATGCAAGCGCTTTTAGAGCAGCGTGGTTATCAGAAAACGTTTTGGTTGATCTGCGTGTGCAGCGAATTCTGTATACATATAATTTTGACAAGAACTTCAAGGTAAATTTGAACGCGTCCATAAATATTAAGCCTGACGTGTCAATTTACACCGATGCGCTATGGTTCAAAAATGGACTGTGGATCAGGCTAGAAAATAACAAAAACATTTTCCACTCACAAATGAAAAATCAACAAATTTTTCGTGCTCCGACCTTTTTGCTAGAATAAGCGACAGGGAGGCACGTACAGTATATATAGTACAGTAACAATATTGTTGTTCATAAATCACTATTATATAATAAAAAACGAATACCAAAATAAACGACAGGGGGGAGGGCCCTAGATATGCCACTACTAAGGATATTTGTAGCATTTATTGTTTTAATTCTGAATTTTTCACCGTACCTAAAATTAGTTGGTAATTTATGAAGTTACATTACATCAGGTCTTTGACTTAACAGTGTTTACAAAAATTTGTTTTTTTTTACATAGTACGGTCATTTTTAAAAGTCAACATTTGAAAACACTATAATTTAAATTTAACTTAAGGTCACTTATGTATGTCTGCAAAAACGCTGTTAGTATAGGTACAATATCGCAGCTAAAGTTGTCAATTTAGAAAGGCCCGGCCTACAACGTAAACTTAACTGTGGCATTAAAATACTTAAAAAATAAAAACAAATACAATTTATAAATTGAAATTCACACACAGCCTTGCGTAAGATATTAATAATATATTCGAGATTAAACTGCATTTTTCAAGTGGTGTTAATTTGGTTATCACGCCTATGCCTATCATTTGTTTATATTTGTTTCCTTAATTTGTGTGTCGTAAATAAGATAGGAAGCTTGACTTTTAGGGGTTTATGATTTATTACAAAACATCTTTATTAGATATAGTTATAGGTAGTAAAAAATATTTTTTATAGGGTAGGAAAAGTAATCTATAAAATACGCAAAAATACCCTATCTATGAAAATAAAAAAACTCCAAAATGAATTTGTTTACAAGATACCCATTCAATTAAAAGTGAAAATATAGTTAAAATATATTTTTTTTATTTTTGTGTTTCTCTGACAAAGCACATCTGGTTGAATTAGAGTAAAAAGAGCTTCGAAATGATTTAATTTACAAAATACTATCACAAACTTTTATACGTAAAAGCACTCACTTTGAGGTTAATCTGTCGTCTATCTAATTACTTAATCCTTGAAACGTTTTTCGTTTTGTTAGAGGCACTTCAAATATTCTATAAAAATACTTTTATTTCACAAGTCAAAGTAAAATATAAATGGTACAATGTGTATATTGTATCATTTAAAAAATTACACGAGAGTCTCTGGTAAGATAAAACTATTAAATAATTTTATGTTACTACTTAATAGCAAGCAAAGTGAAATTTGTTCTTCAACAAATTAAATAAAAATTTTATTTAAAAATAGAGAAATGCTATATTTTAACCTCCCCACAATAAAATTGTGGGAGGTTACTACAATTAGTCCAAAATCGAAAATTGAGATAACATCAAATCTTTACGTTTTGAGGTCCCAGGAACCCAAAAAAGTTGTTTTTGAAAAATGTCTGTGTGTGTGTATGTGTGTGTGTGTGTGTGTGTGTGTGTATGTATGTTAGCACGATAGCGGCGAAGCTACTAAACGGATTTGGATGAAACTTTGCATGAGGGTTTCCTTAGTGCTCCAGAAGATCTGAAAAGGTTTTGGTTGAGATCGGATTACGTTTAGTGCCGTTTTGGCACAACAAGTTGTTTATTTTATGATTACTTACAATTTGTAATTGAACCATTGAAAAGTAGTAAAAATTCCGATTTCAACGATATATCACACTTGCACTTTTTCGATTTGGTTTCCGTGTAAAAAAATGAAAAAACAAAAATTTCACTTGTTTTGTCCTCAAAGCAGTGCAATGTACAGGGTGATATTCTAATAATGACAGAGGTGTTCAGTGATTTCGGCTGATAACTCGGGAACGGTTGAAGATATCGAACTGAAATTTGAAACGTAGGTATAAATATTGTAGACGGGCGGATTACGAGTGAATTAATAATACACCTACGTCACATTACGTCACAAATAAGAAAAATTCTTAGAAACTGGTGCAGATATCGACTTAACTATTGGAAACATTCAATTAAAGTTTGAAACGTAGATGGAAATATTGTAGATGGATGGAATACGAGTTAATTAAAAATACACCTACGTTCTGATGACGTCGTAAAAGCATAAAATTCTTATAACAGGCGAACTGATGATGATATCAAAAAAATATTTCTACAAGACGAGTCACGAAATTTTTTTTTTAAATTTCCAAGAAATATCAAATTTTCGGAGAAATGTCACTTTTCAGAAAAATGTCAGATTTTTAAAAAATGTCATATTTTCAGGAAAACGTCAAATTTTCGGAGAAATGTCACTTTTCAGAAAAATGTCAAATTTTCGAAAAAATGTTAAATTTTCAGGGAAATGTCACTTCAGAAATATGTCAAATTTTCAGAAAAATGACAAATTTTCGAAAAAACGTTAAATTTTCGAAGAAATGTCACCTTTCAGAAAAATGCCAAATGTTTGAAAATTGTCAAATTTTCGGAGTAATGTCATTTCAGAAAAATGTCAAATTTTCGAAAAAATGTCAAATTTTCAGAAAAATGTCAAAAATTCAGGAAAATATCAAATTTTCGAAAAAACGTCAAATTTTCAGAGAAATGTCACCTTTCATAAAAATGTCAAATGTTTGAAAATTGTCAAATTTTCGGAGTAATGTCACTTCAGGAAAATATCAAATTTTCGAAAAAATGTCAAAATTTCGGAGAAATGTCACTTCAAAAAATGTCAAATTTTCAGAAAAATGTCAAATTTTATTAAATGGACTCAAAGGAAAATTTCCAAAAAATACTACGGGTCCATTTGTGGTATAAGTTCTCTGCTAGTGTGTTAAAGCGTGCAGACTGTATGCTGAGTATTTTTGACGTGTCAGCTGCATCGAAAGATTACAAGTTTTTTCGACGTTTATAAAGCCCACGGATGGTGTGAGAGGCCATCCTGAACCGTACAAGTGTAAGCAACCCCACCGGAACGCTTTCGGTGAGTTTCTTCCAATAAAACTTTAAAAGTGACAGTGACATTATATTTTAAAAACTATTTCCTCTACTTCCGGCATACCGCCGGAAATTCTTCCGGCAACATAACCTAAAAATAGTACTACATAACCTAAAAACAATTTAAGACATTGGTACCAACCTAAACATTTTTCAAAAACCAAATTCCCCAGAGAAACATTGGAACCAAAAATTTGACAGCTATCACTTCCCCGACCGATTTAGTGAAAAATTGGTCGAGGCCAAAAGATAAAACAAAATATACCAACTCAAACTTAAACGATCCACCATGAACACTACCCTGGCTACATCTGGCAGGGAAGCTGTCCACCAAGAGTTATATGGTTTTTTCCAAAGATGGCCATCCCTGCCATCCATCCCATTACCAACGAACAGGTTTTTTCGTTTAGTTGTTTTCCGTATCAATAATCAAAATTATTAAGTGCTCTTGCCTACGAACGTTTTTATAGAATTGTGTTTATTTTTATATTAATTTTAGGTCCATGTGGACATATTATAATTTTAATCTAGTCTTTGAGCCTGCCTACAGAAGACAGGAGCTACTTTTCTATTTTTCTCCAAGCCAAACCGGACCTACCCCTTCTAGCCTCACACTCGCCACGGCGGTGTTCACCGTGGTTGTCTGGCTGGCCCCGGGCTAGGATCCGATGAAGCATATATTTGTATTAAAAACACTGAATAAAATGTTAATGTTGTGCAGACTATAAATTTAACACTCAAGTTCTTAGGTCCAAATCCCACCGAACGCAAGACTTTTTTTCTGATTTAATACAAAAAAAATATTTCAACTTAATAAATATAATTAAATGAGATCGTTCATTTTGTTTAGTGCTCTTTTCGGCTTCAAAGATTCACCGCGTGGGGAGGTTCCAGCCGCTTCCAGTAGCTGCCGATTTTTAATTAACACATTGAGAACAGAAGAAAAAAATAAAATTATATAAAAACAATATTTTACCGCTATTAAATAATTTTTTATAGAAATTTAACAAACTCTATACAGATAGTAGACGACTCCAAACCCAAAGTCAAAGCTGTCCGAAGGGAGATTACACATTTCAAAAAATGCAGACGATATCCATTACCCATCGATATTGCTAGTGTCGGAGCTGGGATCGAACCCAATATATGATTGGTAGTGTAACTAAACGACGTCGCCACTAAAACGCTTTAGCCCGGTGCGCTACCGCGCCTCTAAAAACAGAAATAATAATAGTTATTATATTTATATAACTTAACCAAATTATATAATAAAATGTATAACCGAATAAAAATGTTAACAGGATAACACGATAACTTCTGTTAGACTTGTATTATGTATGGCTTTTTAATATATTTATTAAGTGAATGTAAAGTACATACGTAATTCATACTTTCATACAAAATCAGATAATACTGAGTGAGTTATAAACTTTAAAGATTGTAATAGAGATAATTATAATAATAATAAATCAAAACTAATATACAAATTTTATTAAAATTCTATCGATCTTCGACTTTAAAAAGTTAGTAGTATTTTATTAACATAACATTATATATTTGAGACTTAAACAGAATTAATTTTTTCATATAATAAAAATTTATACAGGCTATTCAGCGTTTCAGTGTTAATACGTCAAGTTCTAGTAGCACTTTAAATATTTCAAATCATTAAATTTTTTAATAGATCCTTAATTAATTTTTCAGCTAATCAGATTCTCATAAATTATTTTTATATCTTTTAAGAGTTAATAATACTTTCTTTAAATACATAAAAACTATATAAAACACTTAAGGCTGCCGGTGACCACGTAATAAATCCATAAAACAAGTTCAGATACAGTCCGTTCAGAATATGTTAGTGAAATATCTTTAGACTTGATGTTTCCTAATTATCGAAAATTTAAAAATTGAAATTTCGCAACAGAATTAACGATGATAATACTATTTTTATATATTTTTTCGTCTGAAAATTCTACCTTACTTCCTATAGACGTAAAAAATTTAAATCCCGCGAAATGGAAGGTGAAAAATTGAGACGTAGTACGTAGTACTATATCAACAATACAATAGAATGTTAGAATTTAAAACAATTGTTTACAAGCGAACATCAAGGAATTTTGATGAAGATACAGAAATATTTATCAGATTTTCTGCAGACACGGTTTGGTTGTAGTTTTGATAAAGCTTCTTCTTATTATTTTCAATGTCTCGGTAGACGTTTTGTAACCCACGCATTGTTCCAGTTGGCGTTCGTTTACTGTATGGCACCTCTGACAGTTTTCCTCTTCGACGGTGATCACTTGGTTTTCCCTGTATCACCAACGGTTCGATACTATCTTGCAGCCAAAAAATGAGAGGACTCGAAAGAATATGATGCTGACAAGACATTTTGGAAAGGGCTTTCTTGTAGAATTGAGCTGTTGGTACGATGAGCTTTCTCAGCATTTCGTAACAAATGCCTCCAGACCAAAATTTCGAATGCATCAATACGCCGCTGTCTGCCTCTCTAAGAGAAATGCAAATCATGATGGAGGGAGGCTGTCTAATATTTGAGCGTTTTGTGATATTTTTGTTATTTCAAATTTTGCCCAATCGATAAGTTGACGATGTTGTTTGATACCGCAGAAGCAACTGAAAGTTTGTTTATCCTCCATTAATAAAGTATCAAGAGATGGCTCAATCATAGTTCTTCTAACCCGGAAAATATCCGAATTTATTAAATTAATAAAACTAAGAAATATGGGAAAAACAGAATAGTGGATGTTAGGTACACTTAAAAATTATACCAAAATTAAAGAAAAAATACAAAACCCACGAAATTCTGTCGAGAGTACGAGAAATTAGAACAGAAATATATTTCCAGTAGGGCTTAAAATTTCAAATGTGTAGTTCTTATATACAATGATTTAAAAGCGAACGAAGAAATTTTGTTTAAAATAGTTTCCCGAAGGTGAAAATAGAGATAGAGCATTATACCCACTTCTAGAAGAGTTATCAACAATAAAAAAATACATTTAAAAGTATGAAGTAGTATTTCACTCAGTTATACAAAGACCTATTCTTTAGCAGTATGAACATTAGAAGTTGAGAATAAGATTGTGAGGAATCGAGAAATTCGCATGCTTTCTGTAATATTCTTCCTGAACCAAAATAATCGATGAATTGTTTTAAGAGTACAGTTAATGATTTCCGCACGTTCTTTCTATGCTTTCCATAGTTTCTATAACAACTTTTTTATGTTTCTATCTCACAAAAGACACAGCAAAATGTTAACTATAAATAACATGGTGACGTCTTCCTAAAAGGTACTCACTTGCCCCGTCTCATATTAATGATATCGATGCAAATAAAGGTATCTTTGAAATTATACCAAAAGCAGATTTCATAGTAATCAGAAGTATCCACCGTTTATTGAAAAACCTCAATAAAGTAATTCTTTTCTGCAGGTAAACATTTGTTCATATAGTTATACATTGCTTTCAAGATGTGCCTAAAGAAGTTTGTTATGAATTACCTGGATAGCCCATCGCACTAATACATCGATTCTCCAAGAAATGTCACTAAAATCGACTCTCCAGTGTCGTATTCTCTCGAATCCTCTAATTTGTTTCCCACATCAACCGGGGAAAGGACAATGTAGAACGGGCCATAGTGCAAAAAAAAGCCAGACGGCAAGAGACGAAGAGGACGCCCTCCAAAACGGAGGCCAACTAGAATAATCTCCATGGTAGATGTTTTATGCTACTTTTGGTAAGGCGTTATAAATCATCGTTTATTGAAGATTTTCTTGTATGCGTTAGTTTTTTATTATTAACAACATCTTGTCAAATGTTTTGTAATCCATGCGTTATTTTCTATACTTCATGTGTGACGGTGTCATATGCATCAGTTCTCTATTAGGCGTACACCTTCACCAAAACTCTTTCCCATCAGCTCCTTGATGACATCAGCCCAACGTTTTGGGCGTCCTCATCACCTCTCACCATCTTTCTTTGAACTATCAGCTGTTCTATATTGCCCTCTCTCCGGTTGATATTGCCAAAAAATTAAGGGATTCAGGAAAATACGATACTGAAGAGTCGATTTGGGGAAGTTCTTCTTGGAGAATAGAGATATCCATGCAATGGTCTCTCCAAGGAATTCACAGCAAACGTCTTCAGACTCACATATCGAAAGCATCAATACGAAGTCTGTCGCCTACTCTAACGATCCGTGTCTCAAAGGCATAAATAGGAATAAAGTAAACTAGAACATTAGCAACTCAAATTTTTGTGCGTTTCGTATTTTCTGTCACACCAAATTTTGGTCAACTGGCAAGTTGCTGATCTTGCCATCTGTATTCTTCGCCAAATCTCATATTCGCAGTAACATGTATTGTCCACAAGGGCTTTAAGGTATACCATCTTGTTTACTGCCTCAGAGTGACATCCTTAACAAGTCTGGATCGCTTTACAACTAATGTGGTATCATCTGCCGATCTAGAGATCTTGATTTCTCCTATATTTTCACACTGTCGTACCTCCAGCACACTATAGCCGTTAAAGCCCCGTCTGACGCCTTTGCCAACTTTATATTTACACTAGTTCACAAGTTCAAAGCCGTGTTAATTCTTGATAAAGCTCGTAAAAATATGAGTGAGGGCTCATTGGATTCGGAATGACGTCTAGAAAAATGTTCAAAATTTTCAAACCCGCACATAAACAATTGCAAAAGTTATAAACAAATCAAGATTGAAAAAATAACGAGTTTTGTTTTTTGTAAATAACTTGAAAACTATTAGTATTTAAGGCATTTTAAAGGAAGATTCTTAAAGAGGAAGAAATTTCCAATAAAAAAAGTCCAGACTCTTGAAACTCTATCTCTATTATTAATAATTTTAATTTAATGTTGAAAATAGAGCTCCGCGCGGCGAACACTAAGCCGTTACGATGCTCTGAAACCGGCCGTAATAAGTAAAAATATTTTTTTATGTTATTAAATATTAATTTAAACATTTAAAAAAAATGTTTTTATTTAGACACTTAAAGGAACAATATCCCGTTGTGAAAAAATTTTTTCACCGATTTTTCATAAAATGAGCCTATTGTTAATTAACAATTTTTTTTAGAGTTTGCGTTTATATTTCAAGTCGGATAATTGTTAAACAAAAGCCACTAAAATTATTTCGCTTCATGGAGACCCTATACTTGATGGGATTATGACATTGCGATGTTTTTAATTGTTATAGTCTATTAGTTATTAATTATTAACCTAACAAAAAACTCAAAAATGAAAAAGTGAGGTTGAAAATTTTTTTTTATTAATTTTAATTATTATTGCTGTTTTTATATTCAAAAGTACTATATGGTCACATAAACTTTAAATTTTCGTTGCTAATTGTTTAAACAAATTTTATAAACAAATAGATAAATGACGTATTTTTGAAAAAAAAAATATTTGCCATTTTATTGATTATAAAATATTATGATTAAAAGAAAAAACAATTTTCTTAAAAAAATTTTTTAATTGTCTATAATCATTTTTTTCATTTTTTTCAATATTTAAACAAATTATTAAAAAAAAAAATTCTTAAAATTTATTATTTGTAATTTTCTACAAGATGGAACAATGAAAAATGTTTGTTGTTGTTAATTTATTTGTTTATTTAATAAACAATTTGTTATTAACAATCACCGAATGTGTTTATATATTTTTAAATAGAAAAAAAAATAATAAAACATAAACGCCTGTATATATACACATGTCAAAAAAAAAAAATTAAATTCTATAAAAAATGTTAAACATTTTTTGCATACAGTTTATTCATACAGTCGTTTTTGTTATTTTTTTGTCTAAAAAAAATATAAACACATTTGGCGATTGTTGATAACAAATTGTTTATTAAATAAACAAATAAATTAATAACAAAATATTTTTTCTTTTTACCAGCTTATATAAAATTGCAAATAATAAATTTTAAGAATAAAATTTTTTCTTAATAATTTGTTTAAATATTGAAAAAGGAAAAGATTTTTTTTAATCATAATATTTTATAACCAATAAAATGGCAAAGAACATGTTTTCAAAAATACGTAATTTATCTATTTGTTTATAAAATTTGTTTAAACAATTAGCAATGAAAATTTAAAGTTTATGTGATCTTATAGTACTTTTGAATATAAAAACAGTAATGATAATTTTAGGTTAACCCATTAACGGCCAAGACAATAAGAAGTTGCCATTTTAGAGATATTTTTATTAAAGTACATTAAGAATACATAAATTAAGACTAATTTGGCATTAAAAAAAAAAATGTAAATATTTGAAAAAAAAAACACGTAGATGCATTTTGCACTTCTTACATACACAAAGAGTATTACTTGACGTTTCGTATTTACCGTTGCTCAATTCGTCATTTCCTCATTTCATTTTTTCATCGTCAGACATTTTTTCGTACGCGGCTCGTTTTTCCGCTTTGTCGTGATTTTCTTATTTCGTCCTTATTGATTATATCGTCAGGTGGACTTTTTGCTGGCCGATATTAGGATATGCTATTCTGGTCTGCTCAGTGGCGGTCTGGCCAGGTCGGCGAGTCGGCAAATGCCGACTGGGCCCTTTGCCTTCTGAGAACGTAATGTGCCAAGCAAAAACATTCAAATCGCTGAAGAACTGAATTTGAATGTTTATTGTAAAATGCCGACCAAACCCTAGACACCCAGACCGCCACTGGGTCTGCTGTTCAAGTTTCCATCGTCGTGACGGTTTTCGTTGATTTTTCGAAAACGGAAGAAGATATCGACTTGTGAATATGAAAGCAATATCGTCGTACTATTTTGTGCTAGAGTCAAAATAAGTTGAAAATGGCGGTTTCGCTCTTATTGTTTCCATCATCGGGTGTTTTTTTTTCGATTTTTCCTAAAAGGAACGTTGCTATTTACTTGCAGTTCACGTTGTAATAAAGTAGGTGCTTTGTATATGACGCATATGCGGAAGCGAAATGTAGCCATATCAAAGTAGACAAAATAATTTGGGAAATAAATAGTGGCAGGGCCGTGGAGAGAAATACGGGCCTGGGGAAGGGGGTATTTTTTTGAAAATTGATGAGCGAGGGAGGAAAAATCCGAAAAAAATTATTTTTATTTTGGTCCGAAAAAATTTTTTGGTGGGCGAGGGGGGAAAATCCAAAAAAAAATTTGTTTACTCCGAAAAATTTTTTGATAAGCGGATGGGGCAGAAATCCGAAGACATTTATTTTGGCTCGATTTTTTTTTTGATGGGCGGGAGGGGGGAATCATCCTCCCACGCCCTCCCACTCTCTCGACAGGATTGAATAATGGACCCGTGTCTGCTTCCATGCACGATGTTGACATACCGAGATTTTCGTTTTTTCCACACTTGAAATAAAGTACATAAAAATGTTAACTGTTGTTGGCCAAAGGTGCGTATACGCACCCATTATATATATATGGCAATATGGACGTCATTTTTAAAATATGAGTGAATACAAAAATATAGTTATCACAATGTATGTATTTTATTTATGTATATCATGAAAGAATTGCTGTTATTTTATAATTGCTAACTCAAAAAAATAATTTCATGGTGATGTACATAACCGGTTAAATTGTGGCATATTCAAAAAAGTTTTAAAATATGAAAGAAAGATATTTTTAATAAAACAAAAATATTCGTACACTCTCTGAACTGTTGATATACATTCTGTAAAACTTAGAAGTGTAAAATATTGGTCTCGAACTTGAAAAAAAAATTTGGTTGAAAGGGTGCGTTTACGCACCTTTGGCCGTTAATGGGTTTTAAATGATTAATAACTAATAGACTATAACGATTAAAAACATCGCAATGTCATAATCCCATAAAGTATAGTTGACATAGGGTCTCCACGAAGCGAAATAATTTTAGTGGCTTTTGTTTAACAATTATCCGACTTTAAATATAAACGCAAACTCTAAAAAATTTGTTAATTAACAATAGGCTCACTTTATGAAAAAATCGGTGAAATTTTTTTTTACAGCGGGATATTGTTCCTTTAAGTGTCTAAATAATACCATAACTTTTTAAAAATTTTAAATTAATATTTAATAACATAAAAAAATATTTTTACTTATTACGACCGGTTTCAGAGCATCGTAACGGCTTAGTGTTCGCCGCGCAGAGCTCTATTTTCAACATTAGATTAAAATTATTAATAATAGGGAGTCGGGACTTTTTTTTTGGAAATTTCTTCCTCTTTAAGAATTTTTCTTTAAAATATACTAATAATTTTCGAGTTATTTACAAAAAAACAAAACTTATTATTTCTTCAATCTTCATTTGTTTATAACTTTTGCAATTGTATATGTGTGGATTTGACAATTTAAAGCATTTTTCTAGACGTCATTACGAATCCAATGAGCCCTCACTCATATTTTTACGAGCTTTATGAAGAATTAACACGGCTCTGAACTTGTGAACTAGTCTAATTTGTCAGAATTAATGTTGTCCACTTTCACTAAAGCAGAGTTTTCTTCCTGCATGCCTTAATTTGTTGAATTGAAAATCGTTTCATTAAGCTGAAAACATATAGTTAGAATATGTCGCGAAAATCGTGCTTACAAAATCGTATTTATTACGTACATACCTACTATAGAAGGTATTTGTATAGATAATACTTATTTATGGAATCCTGCCATTTAGTTTTGCAAGTATTACGACTAGACACAGCATTATAGTTGGTAGTTTATTGGAGTTTATAAAATGAAATTATGAACAAAGTTATGATAATAATTTGGTTTTCTGAAAATTGACCACATATGATGCACTTGCGCGCAACTTTTGTACATTATCCAAACAATAATAATTATAGTATTGTTAGAGAGGCTGGGTAAAAACTTTTAAATAATGATAACTTTGTTAATATTGGTTTATTCAAAGAAGGTTTCCGTAGTCTTTACATTTTTTAACATATGCTATGTCTGCGCGATACTTAATAACTATTGTTTTTCAATTGGCGCCCACATTTTTTAGCAGTTTTAAATTACTGTAATTCTGCCTTAGTTGTAGAAATTTCTCTTATCGGTTATGTAAGCAAAATGCACATCATGATTCTAGAGAGTGTATGGAATTAATTCCAGGTAGTCATTCAATTTCATATCTCAAAATCTCACGGAATATTATTTTATCATATATGCTCCGAACTGTAAGACAATAAGATGAATTTCTCGTAAAAGTTACAAAATCTTCGTGCTTTTTTATTTGTCTTAATCAAATTTAGAACAATATAAATGTAGCGTAATTTCTAACACTTAATTACTTAAATGTGTAATTTAAAATACTAGCAAGTCTAAGCAGGAAAGCTAGTTCAATGTACGGTAAACGACCGTAATAGTCGACTCTAGTTTAAGTATGAAAATTCCGCTCATTACTCATCCCTTGTACCTGCCTACTATGTAACCAGATTCGGTCAGTCACATTTCAACTTTCAAAGGCTTCTCCTCTCGCACGCGAACTTAGTGCAGACTGTAAATTCTACTTTGTTAAATTTTTGTTAAATAAATACCTTCTTCTGATTTCACGCTTCTATTGGCTGCACTCTCAACAATAAATTTTGATCAAAGTATAATATAATAATAATTCTTTTCTACAATTTTCATTCACATTTTAATGACTGGACCACCAGCTCTGTCGATCAAAGTGTGGTTAAAATCTATATAATATCGGAAAAAAGTTTAAAACTTTCAACTTTCTCCAAGGTTGAATTAAAGTCTAAATTTTCGTAGAGTAATAGTATGCCAAATTAACCTCAGATATTTTCACTAACAGGAAAACTTTCGGATCATCGTACCATTGGAAATCAGATCACTTTAAGTGGTTTGTACTTCTTTTTATTTTAATTTTTCACTATATTTTTATTTTTCTATTTCTTCTATTGAAATTGTCTTGTCAACTCGCATTGATGACCGTCATCATTTCATTAACTCTTTCAGGCATGCTGGTACACCATTTGAACTATGCATGGTGGTACATACAAACTACGTACCGCATATGGTATATGCATAGTGGACTGTATGTATACTATGCATATGGTACCACGCCAAAGTATATAATTAAAACAAAAAAATAAATCTCCACAAATGTAACTATAGTATATTTTATTGCTTAGAAATCCACAATAACAAAAAAAAAACAAATGAATTAGAATAAAGTATCTTATATCAGTTTTGTGTTTTTTCAGAAAAAAATGATAAGGAAATAAAAGCAGGTAGGATTTTGAAAATGACAAATGGGTCCAAAAATTATACTGGTTTTTCGTGGTAGGTACTATATTCATCAGACAAAGTGCGTCACAATATTTGTGACATGCTGAGTACATTTTAGCCATTTAGATGAAAAAAGTTACTATTTACTATACCGACTTATCTGTCTGTATAAGAAAATAAAAATTGTATTTTATTCTCATAAATTTAATAATAAAATCTGACTCATTCATCATTTGAAAGGATTCTTTTGCCAGCAACATTATGTGTGAAATATACATAATATTGTCTATAATATATTATTTTATTTAAATTGGTAAAAATAGAAGAATGATAGATTCGCTAAAAATAAATTATATCCTCTCCATAGTCTATAAGTCTATGTCTATAAAAAGCCACCGGATATTGCAAACATTTGTAAAACATCTTCACACAAATTCTCAGAATATCCTAAATTAGTTGTCGTTCATCTGGTAAATTTGAGTTTGATTTAAAACGACTACTTGTTAAAAGGGTAGTAACCTCTATAATAACTTCTTTATCATACCTATTTGATTTAGTCAAATCGGTGCAATACAACTGGACAATTTTTTTTAATTATTATCATCGTAGAAGAAACATGCACCGATTCCATTTTATAACACTGAACTCAAATTTTAAAAATGTTTGTTAGTTTGTATGTATGTATTTACGTGTGCAGACCATTTTTTGTAAATACAATAAATTCTATTAAATTTAAAATATTTATTTTCAGATTGGTACATGTTAGTATGTAAAATTGTATAGTTGAATACTCTTTATTAAACATAGAAAGGGCTATATCCGCCATACAGCGTGGTCGCCAGAGGTGTGTAACTGCTCATATTTTACATAAACTCTTTTTATTATAATATTACAGTAATATGTTACTAAGGTTTTTGATTAAGCGCAAAGACGTAGCTTGCTGTATACTTAAACTCAGTGGCACCATGCAAAAGTGAATTTTGCCGTATTCGAGCAAGATATTAGTCATAGGTATTCGCTGTCAGTCCCTCTCGACTGCAACTCCTATTCGTTTTTAGAACTACAAACGCTGCTAAAATGTCTCAGAAGTTTTACAATATCTGATGTGGTATGATATTTCTTGTATTCAATAACGTAGATCTTTTTTTTATCTATTTATTTAACGTCGGCCTATTTTCGCTACCAGGGCCTATCAACGACACCAGGAGACGAGCTACCCCCAACCTGGATACTCGTAAGATGAGTAGGGATCTTTTACTTGCCTAACATTTAATAGACAAGGGACGCCTGTTTTACATCCCTTCCGAAGAATGGTATATCCACTACGTAATCCTCGTCTTGAAATTACATATCTTCTGCGTATACGCTGATATACAAGCAGCTAGAAGGTGGGACGAGATCTCTGTGTTTCCCAAGATGAATTTCACCCATCCAAGTACTAACCGCGCTGAACGTTGCTTCAGTGGAATATCGAAAAACATACACAACCAACCAGTAACAAGTTTATTAACATTTGAGGTACATGTATATGCCTCCCCAGAATCTGGCCCCTCAGTATAGATCTAACTAACTTTAATATGTAAACTAACAAAGCTTCCTTTATATTTTTCTTCACTGAAATCTGAAAAATGCGGTTTAGTGATACATTGTCAAAGTATGAAAAACATATTTTTTATATACATAGTATTTACGTTAGTGGGAAGAGAAATTGTTCTTAAAATAGCCTGCAAAAAGAAGTGTAGCCGCGTTTAACTATAAGCGTGTGCGGAAAGGTACTTTTTGGACATTTTGCACACAAGATTTGTTCTGCAAGTAAAACCTTAATGAAAAAGTATATTCGAAAATTGTATGACATTTCCGATTTCTAGAATTATATTCAGAGAGAATTTACAATAGGAAATATGAATGATTTAAATTTCTTAAAATCATTTCCAATATTTGTTGGGCTTCGTTCTTACCAAATTAATTACCTACGTTTTTTTTTTCTCACAAAGATAGAAAACGCATGGTAGAATATGAGCGTCAATATAGTAGATTTTACATTAGAACATCATTTGCTTCGCTATTGTCTGATTCAGAATCAGACGTCTATATTCAAAATAGACGCATAGAACATGTAAATTGGCAATACACATCAGTAGCTCATAAATATGATAAATTATAAAGAAATTCTATAGAAGATAAAAGAAAAGTCTCTAAAAGATTTTCGGAAAGAGAGAGGCCAAAACAGGGGAAATCAAAAAAATATAAAGTGTACAATATCCTCCGATTTCACAATTTTCATCGCCAGCAGTAACATTTTGTAAATTGAAATACAATCTTCGTATACAGGGGTGTTTCGAAATTCCAGCATGTCCGTTCAGGACCTGATTCTACACGGAAATGTAGTAAAAAACATTTATATAAGCGCATGATCTTAAGAAGCATTTTTTAAATACATTTGGGAAATAGTTCTTAAGCGTGGTTTTTACTAATTATCTGGGAAACACTTGGAACAACTATATACCTTGTTATGTTTTCCAGATGCTACTGACTGACCAGTGAATGATGATGTAACCAAAACTTTACTTGATGTATACCATGTCTAATACATCATACATCAAACCCTTCTAAAAAACCATATTTTATTGTCATTGAAATCCTTCAAATATTCTTCTGCACCGGTGGTTTAGCACCATCATCCATGCCTTCACAGAGATGTTTTTTCTTTTTCATCATACCACGCAATAATACAACCAATATAGATGCGGTCTCAATATCAGCAATATTCAACGTGTGTGGCTTCTCATGTCGACATACGCCAATTAGGACTAAATATGAATGCAATCCTCATGTACAAAAACCGTTGCCCAAGGAATCACTACTTCCACATCCAGATTTTCTATCCAAGTCTCTCATAACAAAATAAATTTGTATGTGGAAATAATTGTTTATAGAACTTTATTAATGTAATATTTGAAATCGTCTACCCCCAAAAACTCATAAAACGATATCCCACACGGTATTGGTGGATGTACTAAAATAATATTTTGAGGCTTTTGGTTCTTGTACACACACTAAATCACATTTAATAAAGGGGTAGGGGTGCTAATGAGGGTGGCTAATGCCAAAAAATTTTTTGAAACCTCCAGCTTAATAACAGAAAGAGAAATTGCTGTTGTCATATACAACAAAAAGGCCAAAAATAGAAACACGAATACAGCTACGGGACGTGATTCGAAATTATTGCTCTTATCACCACATTGTAATGTAGCTTTAGGGAATGTGATCTAGGTGAGATATATCAGGAAAAAACTATAAACGGTTGAAAATCAGGGTATCCAGTACTCAATTGGTACTTTCGAGTAGAGCCACAAAATGGGTAGTTAGCAAATAGAGCTCCATGTAAATGATAGAGTTATTGGGGTCCAATAATAATTAATCGTATCCTTTTTTGAACTTTATGACAATTCCTGAATTGTTGAAATTTCGAATAATACCTATAAAGGAATGTTAAGAAACAACTAATTTTAATAAATGGACATAGATTTTTTTTAGATTAATGTTTTGGAATTTTATACCTCCTAAATTTAATAAAATGTCCATTTATTGGTGGTCAGTACACCTAGATGAACATGTATCTAACTCTTTGTAAAAAACTGATTTTTGGGCAATATTTCATCATAAACAACGTTCTTCTACTCATTTGGAACAGCAAATCTTGAAAATGTGTGTATGTCCACATATTCATATACACCCCATTTATTATGTGGACACTCGTATAGTAATGTGTAAGTCCACACAATATACACACATCTTGGATTGTGTGGACCAGGCCACACAAGTGAGTTTCGTTAAAAACCAATAGTATTTTTGAGTGTTTAAATACGGCGGGAATATCTGCTGAAACCTTGAAATAAACTGAATGGGGTTCCATTAATAACTATGAAGTCCACACAAGTCCAGTTATTGCGGGCGTCCACATAAGCATTACGGCACCTGTATGTGTGTGTATGTATAAGTTTAAATAAGACTAATAGTAAAATACTATCTAATCCGTTATTTGCAAGTATTTAAACAACAAAATAAAATTGAGGCTAATTATATTTTAATACTGAAGATTTATTAGAAAAAATAAAAATAAAAATATTGTTAATTCATATTTAAGTAAGTTATTCAGCGACTGAAGCAAACAATTAATAATATTAAATATAAATTTCAGTATTCATTGTTAATCATTACGGAACAAAGGAGACAAACAAACGTGTACAAAAAATCAAAACACGATACTTTTTATTAGTGTTAGTATTAAGTTTTTATAATAAGGTGTGTTGTAAGTTATTATAACAAAACATTTTCCCACACATATGTTCCTTATTCTCACACGTTTCACCCTTATAATAGCTTAAAACATAAACGCAACGAGAACTTTAGAAAAAACAAATAAAGCTGTGCTTGGTATTAATTAGATTTTTCATTCTTTCTTACCAAGTGGACAAAAGTTGTTATTTACTGTGAAAGTTTTGCAAACTTTATTGGCTTTAATAAAATTTTAAATGCAATTAAAGATTAAACAAATTATAATGCTAAGAGATAACAAAGCGCAACCAATATGAATCATTTTAATAAGAGTACACACGAGTATAATTTAGATGAGTCAAGGGTGGAAACGGCATGCTGGTATGATAAAGTATCAACCCTTGTATTAGCCACATGGAACTTGCGTGTTTACTGCTCGTTTTTTCGTCCCTATTTTCTATTCCTCTTCTTCTATCTAAAGCCACATTCATAATGCATACCGCGCGCTTTTTTATGAATTATACAAGTTTTACGTGAACTAGCCCCATGCAAGTGTCTTGTTTTTTATGAGATGTTTTGTCTTCATTATACCGGAACACAACACTGTAAAAAACATCGCGTTAGGGCCGAGCTGAATGCCAGATTGGAAATAGAATATAAAATAGTCAGTTTCAGACCTTCTAACGTTGTTGACGCCAGTATTTTTTTAAAGCACTCAACCAATTTCTAACTCAAATTATATCGTCTATTGTTAAATTATTCGTAATGAATACAAAGGTTTTAGATGGTTAATGCTATTGAAATAGACAAGGCTGTCCTTGAGAAAGGTATAGTTGATAATCAAACTGTTCTCCAACTTCTCAAAGCCTCTTATCTCGACAGTAGTTTCTGATAATAATTGCATTACAAAACAATGTAATTGTCACAGTCACAGATTAATAGAGATTCAGTATTGGTGACCCTTAGTATTACACAAAAATGTTCCATTGATATGCTGCGACCATTGGGGTTGTGTCGCAGTAAATTGATCGAGAATTTGACCAGTGTTGACAAAGTTTTACCAGTGATTAGAAATACGAGGACGAAAACAATGGATTGTTAGATTTAGGAGGGGAAATCGACATGCTATTTTCGTATTTAGTATAAATGGTATGAGTAAAACATAAAAAAGAATTTCGTCTTCCCGAGTAGAAAATGGTAGTTTATATATTTATTTTGTTATATACTTAATAAAAGTGTTTGTTTTGTTGTTTCTTCTATTCATTCATATAATATATTGGGTTGGATATTTTCCATTTAGAAGGTAGAACACATAGTTTTACCTATTTGATTTAATCCAATAGGTATATTATAATCGGACATTTTTTTTATATCACCGTAGAACAAAAATATTGCAAAGAAATCAAATAACAGACTGAACTCAAACATCAAATAAAAGTTGTCTGTGTGTGTGTCTATATAAGTTAAACGTTTCTTATAAACACGATAACTTATTTTCGATTTAAAAATTTCGTTTGAAATTTGGCAAGTACGTAAAATAGCATTGGTAGAATACTCCTTATTGAAATTGCACCATATTTGTCATAAAAGGCGATCTCCAGGGACGTGTAAACTATCAGGTTATATATAAACTCTAAGCAAAATGTTACTAAGGTATTAAGCACATAAAAATGTACAATATATCGAAAGTGTCTCTCAGGTTCAAACAACTTTACATATAGTCGAGGAGCCCTCCCGATCCTTGGGGACAATGTTTTTCTAAAGATTAAAGCCTAAAGAACAATTTAAGACATGTCCTAAAAAAAAAACTGGCTGTACTTTCAAAATGGCGGCCATATGTTAAAAAAAAAACTGTTGCCAATGTTGTTTTTGTCATTTAACACAAAAACTAAAAAAGATGGACAAAAACTTTTTCCACAAAAAACAACGTGTATAAAATTTTCTATAATTTTGTTTCTATACAATATTTTGATAAGAGTTACCATTTTCCAGGTAAATGAGTTCAAAATTAAGAAAACATGGAAATTCATATATCGGTAAATCACTTAGAGGAAATAACTGTGACAATTATTGTAAGGCGTATAATATTACTTTATATTATTAACATAACAAAAAATAAAATAAACTGAAAAAAAATTAATAATAATAATATTATAATTTGCAAACATTTATCTCGAAAACGGTAACAATGGTATCTGAAAAATGATAACTCCTATCCAAATATTGTATAGGAACAAAATTGTAGAAAATTTTATGCACTTTGTGTTTTGTGCAGAAAGTTTTTCTCCACCTTTTTTGGTTTTTGTGTTAAATCACCAAAACAATATTTGCAATTTTTTTTAAACGGACGCCATTTTGAAAGTACGGCCAGTTTTTCTTTTTGGGTACATGTCTTAAATTGTTCCTTAGGCTTTAATATTTATGAAAAACATTGTCACCAAGGATCGGGGGTGCACGGACAGTTAGGGTGGGCTCAGATAGTATTACGTTTTATATTGAATTTTATATTTTATTTTAAGAGTTGAATCATTTATCTGGAAAATGGCAACTCCTATCCAAATATTGTATAGGAACAAAATTGTAGAAACTTTTATGCACTTTGTTTTTTGTGCAGACAGTTTTTCTCCATTTTTTTTAGTTTTTGTGTTAAATGACAAAAACAATATTTGCAAATTTTTTTTTAACTACGCCATTTTGAAAGTGCAGCCGATTTTTTTTTTGGGGGACAGGTCTTAAATTGTCCCTTAGGCTTCAATCTTTATGAAAAACATTGTCCCCCAAGGATCGGAGGGGGGTGGTGCACGGACACTTAGGGTGGACTCCCGTAGTAAGAGATATATTGTAATGTGTTACAACCCCTAGAATGATGTATTTGCACCTACTCGAAAAAGAACCTACAAGAAGATTCCAAAGTGACATCTGGAATTATCTAGAGAATGGTAGCGTCATCACAGAACAATCGAGATCTGTCATTTTTAGGTATAAAAGACCGACCGCATTCTCGGCGAGTAGTTCAGAAAGTTCAGAAAGTATAGAAAGTGAGGTTAAGACTTCAATGATAAACAAAGTGATAAACACTGTGATTTTTAGTCAGTAAAGTGTATTTAAATTAACAATAGTATTGTGAAGTATCCAGTAAATATTTAATAAAGTGTGTTAGTGGACATCTCTTGTTATAATTTTTGGAACCCACGGATTTTGCAAGGGGTAGTTTCCTAAGGGTGGAAACACGTCACAAATTGGTGTCAGAAAGCGGAATTTTATGACAAGAGGAGCTCTGAAGTTGTGCTGGAGTGTTCGAGAAGTATTCTCGAGGGTTAGTGCTAACACGGAGGACTCATTTACTGGACATTGTTCGAGGGTTATTTTCGAACAGGAAAATAGTGTTAAGTGCATTTTTGAGACATTGTAGAACATTTTATTAGGACATTAGTGTGATAATTAAATCCTTTGAACTGAGAAGTGATAGAGACACTGAAAAATACTCATTTATTTGTGTTAGTGTGTGAAAAATTTCTAGAACTTTTCTATTTGGACATTAGTGGAGATTATTAAATTCTCTGAACTAGATAGTGACAAGACTCTGGATAAGACTTTTTCGTGCTGTTTCGAGATTTTTCTGGAAAGTTCCATTACCGATATTGACGTGACAGTTAAATTTATTTTATTTTAACATAATCTTATGCCTATAAAAATTAGAAGTATGGCATCCGATAAACAAATACAGGACTTATTCGAACAATTCCAAAAAATGATGGCACAGCAACGGAAGGAAGACAAAGAAGAACAGGAGAAAAAACGTCATGAAGAAAAAGAAGAAAGGAACGAATTAAAGAAAATGATGGAAGATCAGGAAATAAGACGTCAGAAAGAAAAAGAGGAACAAGAAAGACGACGTCAAGAGGAGAAAGAGGAACAAGAAAGACGACGTCAAGGGGAAAAAGAGGAACAAGAAAGACGCCAAGAAGAATTAAGGAAAATTCTGAATGAACAAATGAAAATACAGCAGGACGCGATCATTTCTGCCAACGAAGAATTAAAGAGTCAAGTCAAAGAAGAGATAAACAAGGTAAAAGAAAAAGTAGGTGAAGTCGAGACAGAAGTCAGTCAAGTAAAAGAAGAAGTAACTGAAGTTAAAGAGAAAGTAAACAAGTTCGAAGAAGAAGTCAAAAGAGAAATAGACCGGCTTAAACGACAGTTGAGAGATAGAGGAAGCCAGCAGGTGGTATCATCAGGACAGCGACTAAAACCTCCTTCTTTTGATGGCCAAAGTTCCTGGACGACGTACAAGAGGCAGTTTGAGGCAGCAGCGTGTGCGAACAATTGGGATAATGAGGAAAAGGCCATGGCATTAGTTCTAGCACTAAGGGGCCAAGCTTCAGAGTTACTCCAAACCATCCCAGTTGAGAAACAAAGGGACTTTAAAGTCTTGGAAGCTGCATTAGACTTGAGGTATGGCGATCAACACCTTGCCCAATTATACCAGGCTCAGCTGAAATCCCGGATGCAAAAAGCTGGGGAAAGTTTACAAGAATTTGAAGCTGCGATAGAGAGACTGGCACACCTGGCGTATCCGAGTGCACCTAAAGAATTCCAGGAACAATTAGCCGTGGGGGCCTTTTTAGATGGTATAAGGGACGAAGAGGTCAGGCGAGTTCTGAGGTTGACGAGACACCAAAGTAGTAGCGAAGCTTTGGTGCGTGCACTCGAAGTAGAAGCCGCTTACAGGGATACTCCAAGGTCGAGAGTGCGAGCTGTGACTCTCGAAAAATCGCAACCAGAAATGAACCAGAACCCCTTGCTGACTGAGATGCAGAAAATATTCACCAAATTATGCGATAAATTGGATGGCCTAGGAAAGCAGGATAAACAGCAAAATAAAGGAAAGCCGAGTGGTGGTATTAAATGTTACAACTGCGGCAAGGTGGGCCATATGAAACGAGACAGCAGAACTCGGAGAGTCGAGTAAATGCTGTGAATGTTGAAGAGAAGCAGGAAAACAGTACCAGGGGGGTTATGCTGGCTAGGGAATGCGGTGCCCCCAGAGAAATAAAGATTTCCCAGCTTCGAAGAATTGCAAGCAGTCTGTTGTTGCATGGATATGTGAACGGAAGAAAATGTTTGTTTACCATCGACACAGGTACTACGTCATCAATAGTACGGCCAGGATTTATATCGGGCATAAAGATTACCAAGAGGCAAAATGAAGTGATCGTCCGGACAGCTACGGGGGACAGGGCTACGGTTCATGGAGAAGTAGACCTGGGTTTGCAGATTGGACAATTAAGGTTCGACCACAGGGTCATCGTGGCTGACATCACGGATGACTTCATTTTGGGGGCTAGACATCATGGAACAGTATGGATTTATTGTTGACGTAGGAAAGCGAGTCCTAAGGATTGGAAACGAACAATTTATTCTGTCAAAAGTGAACGACCAATGCGAGAAAACCAGGCTGTTGACAACGCAGGCAGGCAAAACTCCTGCATTATCCAGAAAACCAGGCAAGGAAGATTGCAAGCGCTACCCTCAGGTGGGAAAATTGCCGAACATGGTTGAAGTCAACATTGTCAAGGTCGATCTTTCAGACAGTTGGACAAAGAAAACTCTGAGGCAAGAGCAATTGCGCGATGTAGAAATCGGACCCATGTTGAGAGCAAAGGAAGGGGGAACGCGACCAGTATGGAAGGATGTTTCCAACAAAGAAGTGGGGCTGAAGGCTTTATGGTCACAATGGGATTCACTTACGGTCGTAGATGGGCTTTTGAGGAGAGCATGAGAAAGCCCAGATGGGAAGCAGGTTGCCATGCGTCTAGTGATTCCCAGGTGTCGTGTACCAGAAGTACTCCAGGAAGCACATAATGAAACATCCAGCAGACACTTCGTCATAAACAAGACATTGAGTAGAGCACGGGAACAGTTCTATTGGGTTAATAGTCGCCAGGATGTGGAGGCCTGGTGTCGCAAGTGTAAAAATTGTGCTGCCCGTGGAGAACCATTTTCGATGAGCAACTACAGAAATGGAAGCCGAGAACAGCCGAAGAATGATCGAGAGCAGATGAACAGAACTAGTAACCGCTTGAAAGCTCGTTATGATCAGAATGCCAGTACAGGGGGATTCAAGGTGGGAGATCTGGTTTGGCTGTACAACACACAGCGGAAGGAATGGAGACCCCCGAAACTTCAACCTCCTTGGGATGGACCGTATACTGTTATTACCCGAATAAATGATGTCGTTTATCGGATTCAACGAAACAAAAAGTCCAAGATGAAGATCGTACACTTGGATAGACTGGCGAAGTATGTGAAAGAGGCTGAATTGCCTGACCGGGACGTTCAGGCTTAAGGAGGGGGCAGTGTAATGTGTTACAACCCCTAGAATGATGTATTTGCACCTACTCGAAAAAGAACCTACACGAAGATTCCAAAGTGACATCTGGAATTATCTAGAGAATGGTAGCGTCATCACAGAACAATCGAGATCTGTCATTTTTAGGTATAAAAGACCGACCGCATTCTCGGCGAGTAGTTCAGAAAGTTCAGAAAGTATAGAAAGTGAGGTTAAGACTTCAAAGATAAACAAAGTGATAAACACTGTGATTTTTAGTCAGTAAAGTGTATTTAAATTAACAATAGTATTGTGAAGTATCCAGTAAATATTTAATAAAGTGTGTTAGTGGACATCTCTTGTTATAATTTTTGTAACCCACGGATTTTGCAAGGGGTAGTTTCCTAAGGGTGGAAACACGTCACAATATCAATTTTACTTTAAAACGTTATTAAGGTATTTTTAAGAAGACTGTATGAAACGAATGAAAATTGAAATCCGGCACTACCGAATGCGAATAACTATTAAGCATGATAACTTGTGTTAAACAATAGTCAAATTTTGAACATTTGTAAAATAGCATGATAGAAATATTACCTATTAAAATTAGGCATCATCTGCCATACTGGACGACCGCCAGAGACGTATAAACTGTCATTTTTGTATAAAATATAATTTATTATAATTTTATAGCAAACTGTTACTAAGGGTTTTGATTATTAAGTTGCACAAGATATCAAAACTGCAATATATAGTGCGTCTTTCAGAATTGAGTGAACTTTGTGTAGATTAGAAGGTATATCAATTAACTTTACAGAAGTATGTTTAATAAGACTCACAATTCGAAGTAAAATTGCAATGGGGCATCGAAAGAAAACGGTGACTTCTGTTATCTTCTGTTAAATTTTTAGTTCATATTTGGAACTTATGCAAAATAGCAACGTAGAATACTTTCTATTGAAATCGGGTCATATCCACCACACAGGATGATCTCCAAAAGCGTTTTATCAGTCATATTTTATATTAACCATATTTTATTACAATTTTTGTAATGTTAGTATTTTTATTATACCAGTAAATATTACTTAATAAACATTCATTCGCATTCCGGTTCATTTACTTTCAGTTTGTTGTGTTTTTACTAAGAATTTTTAGCGAGTTCACAAGAAAACGAAGACGTACATGTTGAAGATATTGAAACTGCAATATATAGTGTGTCTCCCAAATTATAACGAACGTTACATAGATTACGTTTAGTTTAAAATGTTACTTGGGTATTTTTAATAAGACGGTTGCGAAATGAATTCGTGGTTGATCTTTCCCGGTGTCGAATTCATATTAAAAGCGATAGATTCAAAAATTAGATTAGATAGATTCAAATATTTCATATCAGTTATAAAAGGTGATCGTCACAGGCGTGTAAACAGTCTGGTTTTATATACTTTACCATTTTTTATTATTATTTTAGTGCAAAAGGTCCATAAGGCCAGGCCGGTTTTCGGCCTAATTTATTTTTGATAGAAAAAACTGAAAGACATGTTTTTATTATTTACTATCAATATCGAATCGATTCCACCCCAAACGAAACTTTCCGCACTCGCCTCCCCTTTTTATACCCCCCTAAACTATTAAATAACCAGCATTCAGTTGATTTTTTTTGCAGGTCACTGAAACCTTTTATCATGATTGTTGCTGAATAAGGACATTTTCGATTTTGTACGTGTATTTTCGTTATTTCGGAAAAGGTTGGAGGGGAGGGGTGATAGGAGGGGGGAAAGTTTCGTTTGGGGGTGGAATCGATTCGATATTGATAGTAAATAATAAAAACATGTTTTTCAGTTTTTCTTGTTCAAAAATAATATGGAGCCTCCTCCTTTAACCAGGTTTTTTTTTCACTTTCCTCATATTGTGTTGTAATCGTGAAAGGTCACTCTACGAGATATCTGAGATTTTCACGTTATAGACCATGTAGATAGCGAAAATTAAGGTTTTTCAATTTCATCAGTCGATCTGTCTGTCTGTCGGTCTTGTGTCTGTTTATCTGTTGGCTCTATGTCTACAGAACTAGATGATGAGGAAAAATAATATTTGATAGACAGTTGACGTTATTTCCAACAAAAAAATGGGATATATAGTGCTAGTGAAAAATTTACAAGATGGACACTAAACACACAGGTGCCAAGGAAGAAACTGGCTATACTTTTAGTGAAAATGTACAGAGTGGTCACCTTAAGGCTGCGTTTGCACGCCATAGTAAATTCTTGTATAGAAATAGCGAACCAATGGTTCTGCCGGTAAAACAGGATTCATACAATTGCCTAGTTAAGAGTTGAGATTTGCTTATCTGTTGTTGGCAACAGAAGCGTTGCAGGGCCGTACGGAGGTATTGCAAAGTGATCAACGTTGTTGAAAATAGTCGACTAGATTTATAACAATGAATTAACGAATTATTCAGCTCCTGTTCTATCTTGCAACTTTTGAAATAAGATTTGATGTTCGTAAATAATAATTAAACAATCGCGCACTGCGCACTATAATATCTAACAAACTAATAATGTAAATTATTTTTAGATTACCCACCGAACACGTCAAAGTATTACGGGTTGCGTGAATTGCTCTTGGATTCTTTACATTGAATGTAATTAATACACCCTGCCTGGGCCTTTCACAGTTACACTGGTATTCACTCAAAAAAATACTACGTTGATATTGCTACCAACTGGTCAAATATATATAAAAATGTTGGATATGTGTTCAATTTAGGCAAAGCATGTACCGAAGTGGTAAGTAGGTAGTGTGGCAGTGGTGTGGTGACCATGTGACAGGAAAAAATTAGGTAAGTGCTTAGGACTGATTTCCAAACGTCAGAAAGTTTGCGTATAATGAAATTGATCAGTTTAAAATCATTATGCGCAAGCTTCTGACGCCTGGAAACCAGTCCTAAGTACTTATCTAACGCTTCCTTTCACACGGTTACCACTCCACTATCACGTTTACCACGCCACTATCACGTTTACCTACTTACTGCTTCGGTGCGCGCCTGGTCTTATAAAAAACTCGAGCCTTTGCTTGCCACCGATATGAGGAACACCTTAGTATATTTAAAAACAATTTTAGCATATGCTACTCTTACTATCACAACTTTTATCTGAAACATTTTTTTAAATTTCAAATAGTTGAGGAAGATATTGACCCTCCACACACTATTCACTGACTCTGTATGTGGAGCAGTGTTGAGTTAGGGTACAGATATGCCAAAAATGCTACGCAGCTAGAAGTTGAGGCTGCAGTTTCAGTCGATGCATCGAAGACGTCAATTTGTAAAACAAACCTGTATTTAAATGTGACTGCACGTACCGAGGATGCTAGCAGCAGTTCATCCTCTAACATTCTTTCCTGAACTTCTAGCGCGTAGCATCTTCGGCATGTTCGTACTCTTATACTTTTTGATATAACTAATTTGACCAATAAAATTGCTTTGAAAACCAGGAAATGAACATTTTGTTTATGTTTGTGTGTAATATAAAATAATATCAAGTATTTACAGTTGTTTTATTTAATAAAGAGGAAATAGTGAACAATGTAGAAATTTTTTTTACACCCTTCATAAAGCATTTATACCAGAATGGAAAAATAAATTGAACATTCATGTCTTCAAAACAATATTTTTGTACTGCAAGTTTAATAATCATTTTCAAAGACTAAAGTGTCACTTAAGGCGTGTTTGCACGCATCCATTAATTTAGCCGAGTCGTTTAGAAATTTAGTACTCGACCAATGCGGACAGCGTGTTTAAGTCGAGTGACTTAGTGGAAAGTGCTGTCCGCATTGGTCGAGTACTAAATTACTAAACGACTCGACTAAATTACTGGATGCGTGCAAACGCGCCTTTATTACTTCCAGAGAGAATTTGAACTCTCCTTCGAGAAGTAAAAGACTCCTTTACTCTTTTAAAATAATTGTTGATTATATATACGCTATTAGAGTGTGCAAAGAGAGTTTGTCTGTATAGCACAAGTTCTTTTGTATCTCTCCATGACATCGATTGTTCACAGTCGGAATTAAAAATAGTTATCCTAATCTTAATCGCTTTTCTTAGTAATGATATTTTGTTAGACATACTAATAATTTATTAGCAATATTAACAATAAACAAGAAATGTAATGTAATGTAAATAAATGCAAGAAATGGACTTCTGGATAAAAAAAGAGTAAAATTAGCTTTTATGAAAAAAAGCTCTGGAATTGTGCAATAAGGGTGAAATATGCTCTAATATAAAGAATACAACTTAGCGTATCAATCTTATTATTAAAAAATGTTAATCGTAAAAAATCGTAATGGCTACTTTGTTTCTACGTACAATCTAAGAAAAAAGCCCTGCGTAAATAGCCATAGGCAGTTCTCTTTGTATTGTAGTATGTAGTTAAGAGATCAAGCCCCGTCAATCATAAATAAAAATAAATGAAACAATCTTAAAAATATATAATCAGTACTACAGAATGTGGACAATTCAATCGGCAAGTAAATAAAAATTCTTTTAAACACCATTTCCAACATTAGAGAAATTAAAAATAAGTCCGACCCTGCTCTTACTGTCTTTCTAGTGTTATTTCAGCAGTGTTACCACTTCGAACAACTTCTGTCCCGCCATCTAGTAGTAAAACGTCAAACTAATATTAACAAAATCAGCAATTTTTTCCACGAGGTTAATCTTTTATAGGAGCAAATATTATGCCGATTTTTAACTTTTTTTCACGTTAAATATATTTATTCTAGTATGTATCATATTTTATTTGAATATTTGAGACCCATTAAAGAAAATAAAATAATTATAGATTAATTACGGCCGATTGAGAGATACGTTCACGTTTAAAATCCAAAGAAGAAAATTTTGGAAACTTAATTTCATTTAGTATTCAAATATAAAATATTATACATAACAGACTTAAGTTAATTAGTTATAATAATTAAATCAAATCTGAATTCTGTTGGTTCGTTTTTAAGAACAACCTCGCGAAAGAATTAGAAAATGACGAATTAATGAACGCGATATTTTGACATTGGTAACACAGCCTTAAAAACTAGTTAATTAAGAAAAGGAAGGAGAAAAATAAGATTTAAAGTGTAATTGATAATATTGCTAAAGAAGGAAACCATATATTATGCTCTTAATGAAATAGAAGAATATACAGTGTGGTCATTCAAAAGAAAATACGAGGATGTACAAGATATTTAAACAGCAAAATATACACGGTGGTCTCTCAGATTCGAACGAATTTTTCTTATGTTAGGCCATATATCAGTTCTGCCTTAAAATGTTGTTCGGTGGTATTTTTAATAAGACTAATACGAAATAAATAAGAGTTACAGCAGGGCGTTGCCGACTGTGAATACCTATTTAAACAATAAAAATAAAATTATTGGCTGTGTGCTTAATCTCAGTGGAAACACTTAAAAGTGAATTAAATTATATTCAAACAAAATGTTAATCAAGTAGGTATTCACAGTCGACCACGTCCGAGTGCAACTTCTAGCTCTAATGATATATTAATAATATTGGAGGCGGCGGCTAGCAAAATGAAAATCCGTAGGAGCTAAAGTAGTATTTGAATTATTTGTAAAAATATGTTTAAATTGCCCTTACTTACTTATTTTTAATCCATGAATGCGATACAAGGTATTTGTCTTAAAAATATACTAAAACATTATATCTTTTTTCAATATTTACGATACGTGTTAATTTGATTTTGTAAAATACATGAAATAAATACAAAATAAATGAAGTGTAAGTCAAGCTTTTTATTTGATTATTTGTGCAATATGTTATTACTTCCTGTTAGTTACATTATTATTGCAGTTAAAAGGTTTTTTATTTGGCTGATTGGACCAGTTCCACGGTGACATAAAAAAGAGGTTTTTACTTATAAGGAATTCCCAAAATTAGATGAAACAAAAGTGACACATTATTTTAATTCCAATGAGGAAATAGGTTAGGTATAGAGGGTATGGTATTAATCATTGAGTTGTGCATACCTTAAAGCTCTCAACTTTGTGTGAGGTCTTAACTTTATTACTTCTAAGGTTTTTTGTCTCCATTTAGTTATAGCTCGCATCAACAATGTTTTTGTATTTCCAGGTTATGATTTAGAATAATTTTTTAAATGTTTATTTGTTAGGCATCAATGAAACCAAATAGATAATTTACTGGATAGAAATAATTCAAGTGGAAAGAAGATCAGCAATTCGTTAAGAAAAACACTACTAAATATATAATAAATATCTTTCGGTATGCGCTTAACTGTTACGAAGATTATAAATTGTTTTTTTCAAATAGTCAAACTTTTATTTGTCTGTGACAGGTAATACAATTATTCCTCAACTATGTACTTCATGAAAAACATTTATATATTTTTATTGAAACTATTTGATACAAACTTATTCTGCTTTTGAGAAACTGAATGCGTAGTATTTCTTAAATTAAAACAGATGAAGAGTATTCTATTCATTGTTATGGATATTGAACACGAAATTCTATTGAAAGCTTTTTCATTTTTTTTTATCATATCGACAGACTTCACTTACCGAAGGGAAGTATTCTAATCGTGGTGAAATCCTCTCCGAGATTTTTTCGGATTTTCACGTTTCAAATTATATAGATAATGAAAATTAAGATATTTGAATTCTGTATATCTATCTGCCTGTCGTTTGTCTATTTAAAAAACTATTCAATGGAGAAAAATTATATTTGGCAGCTAGTTGATGTTATTGGCAAACAAGAACATTGCTCTAATTTTATTAAAAATTATACGGGGTGGTCACCAAAAAGAAAAAAATAGTTAATTAAAAATAGGTGTTAGATACAGATGAAAATTTGATTAATTGATTTATTTACCAGCGTGTAGTAGGCACTACTGCCACTCCCAAGAAATACCGCTGGGCTGGCTACGTCCACGCTGGGTTGGATTTGGGTCATGCTTGTTGTCAGCAGCGAGAGCCACATGACGCACAATACAGGAATGTGGGCCAGGCAGTGCAGATGTTTGTGAAATGCGTTGCCGCATTGTGCCGCGATATGGTTTATGCTCCTCTTTTTGTGTTTCTGCTTCTGCAATTTTTCTTCTTCTGAGTCTTCTGATTCCTCCATTTCTGATTCTGATGGAGTCTGATAAAGTATATAACGTTTCTTTGTGGTATTCATTTTTTCCTTCGTCTTCGTCTTGTTGTTTTTGCGAGTAGTTCGATGATGCCACTTTCATCTCTTCTCATACTTCTTCTGTTTGCTCTTGTTGTTGCCGCGTTTTGTCTTAGTAGTGTTGATGTTTCATGTCGCTATTTTCATCCTGTTGTTTCTGCGACTAGGGCGGTGGTCCGTTCCTTTTATTAGTTCTATTCGTTCTTTCGTTGTGTTCCCTTCTTCCTCCAGCTTTTTGGTCCAATATTGCAATGATATGTATCTTCTCTTGTGGGTATTATTGTTTTTTCAGATATCTCAAGGTTTAATTTATTCGTTGTCCTATTGAGAGTGTTTCTATGTTTTTGAGAATGCTCTACATTTTTCCTCATTGTGGTTTCTCTCCGCCTCTGTTTTATCTTTCAGGGCTTCTTTTAGTTTTTCATTTATGTTCAACGTCGGGTGTTGTTTATCTGTAGCCTTCGTCTTTTTTTAGACTTTCGTACTTATAATTTTTTTCCCTTCTTGTCGGTCTCATAGATGACCTATCCCTTTTTAACGTTTATCTTGCAGCAATTTTTATTTTTGAACCCATTGATGTCCCGTCTAATTCTTTTCCTGTCAATAATTGTATTTCTATTTCTTCGCAGTATCTCTTCTGGAAGTCTTCGTGCTGTAGGAGAGAGCTATTTTCAGGTACTGTATGGTGTTTTGTTGTTTCTTTTACGTCTTTTCTCTTCATTTATTTTCAATTTTCTCTATAGAATTTTGTGGTCTGTGTTTTCTGCTGTGCTTTTTTCTTTAATCTTCTTGATCCTTTTTCTTATCTCTCTGCCTACCTCTATTTGTGTGACTAAGCTTCCATTGCTGTGTTGATTGTAGCGAGCTTCCAGTTCATTGATGGATGTCAGGAAGAACGGAGTGAAATAATCTGTATTGTTTTGTATATATATATAGTCTGCTACTTGTTTTCGTAGGTTTTTCATAGCGTTGGTGTGTGCCGGGGTTATGTTTTCTCCTTTTAACTGATGGCTTAGTGTCCTATATAGACAGTTCCCGTTAAATTAAATCCGTTTCGATATTTTTGATAATCATGAAAAATAATTTACGTGAAGAATTACATAAATTTATATTATTATACTTTAAAAAATAATGCATTGTTGATTATTTCGGATTTAGTTCAAATTAAGCTCGTTTGAGCATTTATAATAATTATAAGAAATAATTTGTTTGCAGGTTTACATAGGAATATCATGGCCATATTTTATTATTAATTGCCCTGCCATAAATTCATGGTGACAGCGGTCGACATTTCAAGGGCTTAGATGTATAAACACTCCTTAGTTTATTTTTCTAAGAAATTTATTTGAAGTAACTTTTCAATATTATATAGTAGAGTAAAAATTAAAATTTAACAGGAAATTATTGCCCTGTAAAAAGCTTTCCTGTTGTTGCAAATAAAAAATGTAAGGGCTTATCTTATCCTGTATTCGGGTATTTTCATTGATCTCTGATAGTATACGGAGCCACGGTCCCATCGATATTGAGATTACTGCCTGTCCGTTGTCACCATGGGTGTTAGCCACTTGTTTTCGAAAGAAAGGCTTCAAGTAATACTATATTTGAACACTTCTCCGGTATTAATTAAATATTATCTTTATTTAACTGTTGTACCAATATATATTAGTTTATGCAGAATTAGATAGTTTCCTATTTTAGAAATATTATGTACATTCAACCTCATTTAGTAGTCTTTAGAAAAATTTAATTCTATTTAAATTAGCTAGAGTAGTCTTTTGGCGTAGATTAAAAAGTTGTCAACTGTCGAAGCTCAAAATTTGAGTTTTTTTGCCATACATGGCCGACATTTCAGTCCGAAACGAAAAAAAATCATCATCAAAATTCTGATGGAAGTAAAAAATTCGTAGTGGAAAATACTCGTTTGACCTTATTTTTTATTTCCAGCTAACTCCCACCGTTTCGGAGAAAAATAGCAAAAAATAGCTTGCATTTGGGAGCCGAAAAAATTGTTAAAACATGCAATCTTGGCACGTTCATTTTTTCGAAAAATACCATTGGGACGGCCGTATGATGTCACGACGTAAAGAAGAAATCTTCCAGATAAACCTGATCGTAAATTGCACGGCGAAATTCGAAAATAATTCGGCTCGGCACGAACGAATCAAGTGACATTTTGTGACATTTCAGAAAATCCATGTCTCTTTTTGCAACATGTTATTTAATTTTTTACTCATTTTGAGGTACTTATAGATTGATAGAATTACACCTTCATCATTGATACTGTCTAAGCTATCATGGGAAAAAATCTAGAGCTTTATGCAAATGATTTCACGGCTACCTCCCTGGCTATAGACTGCCGGTGCGCCCGCTCGCTGTTGATGAAATCATGTACTGTGACGTAATCGAGCCTCAGCCCAGACGATCGCAGCATTTTAAACTTGGAAAGACCATAACATTTTTATTTGTAGAAATAATTTTAAAAAAAAATACGGATATTTTTTAGATTTTTACGACTATTTATTACAAGAAAATGAGAAAAATGGAAACTTCCTAATTATTTATGATTCAGTTCAACATCAATCTGTCGAAAATTAATAAAGTTTTAGCCGATTCATACAAACATTATTAAGAGCGTCACAAAAACACATTCGTCGTCTAGCAGACCTCTCGAGGAACTTCCGAACTAGATTTTTCTAATCCTGTTGCAAAATAACAAATTATTAGATGTCACTTCAGTTCTGAAAATTCTTTCTTTTTATAACTAGTTATAAAATAAATATTACTTTTTATTACTAGGTACTAATGTACTAATTATAAAGTACGTTCAGAATGGCAAACAATTTTATTAGTATGAATATTTACAACACGATGTGTGAATAATCATATCAAAATGAGATTATACTCATTTTGATATGATTATTTTCTAAGTTCAACGCAGATGCCAATAATCATATAAGCTATCATCTATAATGGTAAAGATGTTATAAATTAAACGTCAAATTATTAGTTTAATTACATTTTTGCAAGGGGATTGAAAAAATTTGGCATGGAATTCGAAATAATAATCTTTTTATCACGCGCCGTGCTGTCCAATATAAATATGTGTGTCCTCTGTTACGCCTTGACGGAAAATTTTACGATAAGAAGTAAAACTTTTACTTCTTTTTGTTGAATAATTCTCTTAATTCACCCAATAACAAGAAAAAAAATACAAGAAAAGGCACAGTCATCTCCTCCTTTCTCAACTGAAAGATGTGGTGACATGTAATTTTATTTGGGAAAACGAGGTGGGTTAATTTATGAAAAAGGAACAATTTTAGGTAAAAATAAAACAGCTGCGTCAATATTGTAATATTTCATAATAGATCAAGCCGCCTAACACTGAAATCTTAACAATGTATCAACTTGGCTTTGAAATCAACTCTGGATGAAAAAATAACCACAGATTTTCCATGAAAATATTGTACTTGTGATACCATAAAATATTAAAACATCTACAAATTCCTGACCGACCTATCTTGTTCAGACTACTCTTCTAGGGAAAACGGGTAGCCCAGGAACATTAAGCGAAAAAGGTAACATTTTCAAAAAACACTCCAAGTACATTAAATTTTCGTATGTAAATATTGTAAATATGTGTGTCCTTTGATTGATATCGAGTACATTGTTTTATAGTACCTAAAAAAGGTTAAAAAAGAAAAATTCCTCGCCCAATATCTTCTTTCCTGTCGACTTTACTATTAAATACTTAGATGCAGAAAAAAGTTCATAAAACTGTATAAAAAAAATTGTTGTGATTTTTCTCACAAATTCAATTGTTTTCGCTTTATCTGATGCTGAATGTTATAAACAAAGCGAATATTACAGTTTAAACCAATGTAATGGTCTGAATCATTAAAAAAACTTATTAGTTATATTTCAAAAATATACTCGTCGATGCATGTATTTCAACTACAAAAATACGTCTGTCGGTATGTTCGAGCTCCAAGATAGTGCCTTATATTTAATATTTGGAAGTAACCTCCAGGAAATAAATATCTCGATTGCATGTACCCACCTTCCACTTTGGTACAAACAGCACATTAATTGATTACTACTATCACATTGTGGAGCGCAGCTCCAACACAAAATTTAATTTAGAGCAACGCATCTGTTATACATCGAAGTTAGGCATTCTTAACGAATCAATTCATGCACGTTTTGGTTCGTTTAACCATGATACATTTTTCACTTTTTGTTCCTCTAGAAATGGAGTTGGTCCCATTGTGCGGTATAACCAGGGTTTAAGCCTACTCAATTGGTTTTGATAGGTTAATTCAACAGTAGTGAATAGTTTTCAGCTCACAACAAACATTTCTTCGTAGTGCTATTTAGTTGAGTGGTTTTAAAGTAGATAAATCCTGTGTTATCAGTGGTCAAACGTTTGACTTTGAAAACACTGAAACTGTAATACATTTCTTGAATTGATTTTTTAAAGGAATTGTCAAAGGGAATTCTATCATTAGCATCGTTATTCGAGCTTCATCAAATCTGTAAGCAAAAACAAGCTGGTGAAGTTGAATTCATTGTCACCTACCATTTAGAGTTTTTTTTATCAAATGCAGAAGTGGTCAAGCAATGAACTCAATCTCAATTACAGTTGAGCAAAAAAGTTTCGGACCAATGTGTGGTTACCGGAAATTAAGACCCTACTGTGTATTACTTTATAGTAATTGTCACGAAAAATCGTATCTGAATGTCCACCAATCAATGATTCAATTCAAGTCAATGGAAATGAGAAAATTGTTTATTCAGATATCAGTTTCATAAATTTCTTCGAATAAACCCTCTTTTCTCAATAGAGCGAAGAGGAAAACATAAAACTAGCTGGAGAAAGACAAACAAAAGAAGAAGAGGGCGATCAGAATAATTTTGCTAAACTATTTTTCTATTTGTTTTGGTCCTATTCTAGAACTTAAATCATTAAAATTAAGTTTATTCCAGGTTTGTTTATTTGCGCGAGTTCATTCGCGTGGCTTGGTAGGCAAACGAGAAAATAAAACAAAATTTCCAATATTGCAATACACAAACGTAACCCAACACTTTTGTTTAACAAGTCAATAATGGAAGTATAATATTGAAAGAGACAGTCACCAGAATACTGTTACTCATATTTCAACAAAGCCATATTTTAAAGTTTAAATTAGTAAGTACTAAGAAAAATCAATATTGTAAACACAGTTGCAACCGTATTAAAATATTGAGAAATATTCGATTACTGAAATGTATACATGTTGAAAATGCCTTAAGGTATAGAAGCATAATCCAGAAGATTTGATTTTGAATAGAAAATTTTATTAAACTTCCTGGGAAGTTAAATTGTAACATAATATATTATTAAGCCTTAAGATATACATAGCAGCATGTGTGTGTACACTTATATACACATATATTCATTTGGAGAGAATTATATTTACAACTAAATTAAACACGATTAATAGAATTTTAATCACATATGGGTCTTTACAAGAGAATTAGTCTGAGTTTATAACAATCAATAGAAGTTAATTTATATTTGTATTGTATGTAAAGTAGAATACCTATTTTTATTACCACGCTTCTATTAACTTCACCTGTAATATTGTAAACAAATCTTACAAGTCAGTTTTCACCCACTTCTAATTGTCATAAAGATGTGAAACTTGGCAAACTTATGTAATTCTGGTGACAATACAATACAATACAATAATATGGTACCACTGGTGGGAGGTAGTGATAGGGACTCTTCATGGACGTATCACCGACGACTCCTCCTTAAACTCGAATTTTCCGCGACAAAGAGAATAAATAGAGTCATTTAGTGATATGGCAGTTTCTTACTTTTTCTTCCTCAATTTAAAGTATAACAAACCAATAGCCTCAGAAAAAAATTTCAGCTCAATTGAATCAATAGCCACAGAGATATTCGCATTTGAATAGAAACACGCTCGGCCGGCCAACAGTCCGTAGAGTGACGTCACTTGGCGTGCGCCGATACCTATTATATTAGAGCAGCGATTTCGTAAGTCTATCGTGTCGTTTTTTTTTGGCGTAAAACCAGGTCAAACATGTTAGGTTCCTTTGAGTATGTCACCGGGCATATGAAATCATATTTTACGACATTTTTTTGTGGTCTCGAACTTTTTAAATCAATAAAAAGTGAAAAAAACGTATTTTTAAATAAAATTGTTTTTTTTTGTTTCCACCGCCATATTTTTAAAACTATTAAAGGTACCAAAATTTGTTTTGTGTCAAATTAAAGCACACACTGTAGCGCTTTTACCAATATAAACGGTTTGGGCATAATTCGCACTTTCATTTCTCTAAAAATCAGATAAACTAAAAATATATATTTTAGGTATTGAAATCTTCACCAATCGATAAACTTTTTTATTTTTGAAAATATTTACATACATGCAGAGAAGAAAATAAAGCCTAATAATCACAAAAGTTTTTGAAACAATATATTTTTTCCTAAAATGTACCGTGTGGCAACAGCGATCTTTTTTATCAGCGCTAAATGCGACATTGAGGCGCAATTAATACACCTTGCATGCAGGGTTGGTCAGATTAGTCGCGTAGAAGTGGCGGTTGTCGAAAATCATTAAGTATTCATTGTTCGGATAAAAATTGTGACAATCGAAAATGTGCTTGTTTTAAGGAAGGCCTAAAATGTTGCAACGAGTGCAAATGTCGTTCCTGTAACAACATTATTAAAGATTTCGAGGCAGATATGAACGAATTAGAATGCTATTAATGTAGGGCCTACATAAACTACATACTACATATTTATCTATCCAAATAGAAAATTTATTTCATAAAACTCATTTTATGCGTACGTTTTTACTTTCATTCATTTAAAAATGTCTAATAAACTTACTAATTAGGTGGGTAGTTAGTAACACTGATTGATATTTATAGATTAGGTATTTATATCTACCTACCTGTCTTTTTATTATTAAAAGGAGACTATTTTATATTTATTGTATAATTTCTTAATATTAACAACATATGATCAATACTACTGTACAATACATGAAATATTGAACAATAATATTGATCCCCTAGATGCTATTGATCACTACTGGTTTTGTATCTACTACATACACCCCGACCGGGACCGTCAGATCGTTGCAGTCGGCAGGCTTGCTACAGCCGAGCGCGCAAGAATATGACTTTAGCCCGTTAAAAAAAATCGCTGACTCAATACTATGAACGGGACATGAAAAATTTTTATCCTAAAAACTTTTTTCAATTATTAGCTTCAATTTGTACGCAACATGTATATACAAATTTTCATAAATAAATTTTTTTCTCGATTGTCTAAAATTACGCTACTGAAAATAACAAGTTTGAGTTTCCTATTATTTTTCCAACTTAAAAAAAAAAAAATAAATCAGGTTCACGTGGGACGTTGTTCGAAGCGCTATTGTGTCTACTTTAATCTAAAAAAAAAATAGCTTGATAGCACAAATATATTCAGAGATATAGCGGTGGAGACGTTACAAAAACATATTTCATTAAAAATCTATTTTTTTGAGTTTTTCCGAAATAAAAAAGTTCTCGACCACCAAAAAATGTAAAAAATGATTTCGTGTACACGATTATCTTACTAAAGAATCCCACTAAGTCTGGTTTGGTTCCACGCCGGTTTTTATCTCGAAAACTAAGCAACTTTACTTTCAGAGTTTACTCTACTAACTTGCATTCGCAGCCGTATTCACTGGGCGGTTCAGCCATCTGACGTCACAACTCGACTACATATTACCCCGAGCGTTTTTAAGCGCGCCGACTTTAATAATTTTTTTATACATGAAGGCGACGTCAGAAAATTCTAATTTTTGACATACTTACTGTACTCACCAAGCTCTTTCAGAATATGTAATAATAAAAAAATGTTAAATGAGCCTATTATAGTTTAAGAAAACTAAAAAACACGTTTCTATGTGTTTAGGTAATTACATTTAAAAGCGTGGGACGCACTCGTATAGGTAGGTAGGTAACTACATTACATTTACCTACCTACCTAATAACTATTTTTAACTTTTTATTATTAGTCAAGCCATCCTAATATTATTGATTGATTGATTGATCGATTGATTTACCAACGTGCGGTAGGCATTGCTGCCACTCCCAGATATACATCTGGGCCTGCTACGTCCATGCTAGGTTGGATTAGGGTCATGCTTGTTGCCAGCAGCGAGAGTCCCATGGCGCATGGTAAAGGAATGTAGCATGGGAGGTGTAGGTATATGTGAGATATGTTACCGCACTGTGTCTTGAGGGAGCGTTTAAGCTCCCTTTTTGTGTTTTTGGTTCTGAACTGCCTCTTCTGAGTCTTCTTGTGAAACCTGTTGCCGCGTTGTGTTGATATGGAGTGTTTATGCTTCTCTTCGACTCTTCTTTTTCTGAGTCTTCTGATTCCTCGGTTTCCGATGCTGGGTTGGATTTGGGCCATGCTTGTTGTCAGCAGCGAAAACCACATGATGCATGCTACAGGAGTGGGGGATGGGCAGTGTAGGTGTTTGTAAAATGCGTTGTCGCGTTGTGCTCGTGATATTTAATATTTATGCTCTTCTTTTTTGTGTTTCTGCTTCTATAGATTTTCTTCTTCTCCTTCTGAATCTTCTGATTTCTCCGTTTCTTGTTCTGGTAGAGTATATCTGTGGATATTTGTGGAATGCGTAGCCGCATTGTGTCATGTTGTGGAGTGATTGTGCTCCTCTTTTTGTATTTCTGCTTCTACAAATCTTCTTCTTCATTTAAGTCTTCTGATTCCTCGGTTTCTGGTTCTGGTAGAGTATATATCGATGCGATTTCTTTGAGGAATTCAAATTTTCCCTTGCTTTTCTTTCCCAGTATGTTCATGGTCCGCTCGGTTGTTGTTTTCCACGCGTAACCTGGTCTTCCTCTTTTTAGTGTTGAATTTAATGTAGAATTTTTGATTTAACAACGAGCGCAATTTTGACCTGAAAAACCTCACTTGATACTTTACCTGAGAAAATATTCTCATACTTTAAGAGTAATGCATTTGATTATTACGGATTTAATTTATATTAAAGTCGCCTGAGTATTTTTAATAATTATGAAAAAAGATTATTTGAAGGTTAACATAGGAAATTTATATGACCATACTTTACGAACAATACGTTATTTATTATTTCGGGTACAGTCTAAATTAAATTCATTTGAACATTTTCATAATGGTTAAAAAATGATTTGCTTGAAGGTTTACAGAAGGATGTCATGGCCATACTTCAATAATTTATTGCTCTCATAAATTTGTCGACAAATTAATGGTTTGATGGGCCTAAGCACTTCATTGGTTTTACGCGGCAGATCTTTGAGTCATTAAGACATAAATAAACTTGGCTGGCAAGGTACTTAGAAATGAAAAGGGTACTTAGCTTTTTTCCTCTGTTGGGTCATTTTTTTGTTTACGCTCTTTTCGTTTCTTTATACACAGCACTAGTCACTAAATAACTCTGTATTAGATATTTTCAAATATTAATTATATTTCAACTTTGTTCTTTTGTTTTGACGTATCGATTTACGCGGATTTTTTTGAACTACAATTCACCTAAACTTTATCAAATTTGACGGAATTTTACGCGCTATATTCGCGTTTAGAGTGGGATCATTTCAGGCATACATCCGTTCGCTTCGAAGGCACAACCGACTGTCCATTAGTTAAACCATCCTAATATTATGGAAGAATATTTTTAATATATGATAAAACTTTTATTTAAACAAATATACCATGCTGGCCCGGTCACTATTACAAAGCTGGTGTTAATGTAAAAAAAGAAATGGGTTATTAATGTAAATCGCTAACGAGAAACAAAGTCAGTTAGAATAAGAATTCTGTAGATAAATAGATCCAGCTGTGCACGTCACTTTTAAACTGACGTCACAATTTTACTGTGTTTACATAAGTCAAAGTTATTATAATATTTAAGGTTATTTTAACTCAACCGCAGCATCGTACCGAAATGTTTAAGTGATCATTTAGTTATCAAATTAGTAAAACTTATAATAGTTTAGATAATGAGCTAAAAGGAAACAGCAACTCTAAATTTAAAAAGGTTATGTCATATTTGTACGAACGTCATCGAACAAGATTATTACAGCCTTTTAATAAAGAAACTATACTTGAAATAGGTAAATCACTAATGTAGTTTTGTCTCTTTTTTTTTGCTATAATTATCGAATTACTATAACTATTTTGAACCTGTGATTAACTGTGAGAAAGGCGTACATGATATGGGATCTATTTTTCGTGTTTTATTTATTATGAATTCAATAATTAATTGTAATGTTTATAAGAAAAATAATAAAGTGGTTATTATTATTATTAAGTTATCAATTGCTCGGAAAATTTGAGAAATATTTATCAATTATTTTCTGAATTCGCAAAACTTTAGCGAATACTCCTAATAGTTAAAGAAAATATAGACGCAAGCCACAAACTTGTGTACAAATGCCTAATGGGACAATTTCAAAAGCAAACAGTTCCTTATGCAACTAATCTACATAAATGTATATTCAAATGTAATGTAAGCACAGCGTTATGTAAGATAATCTGGTTCCTTAAGTAGCATAATAGTAATAATAAATATACTTTATTCATTTGATACACAAAATTTATGCCTCCGAAAAGAAGGTCGTTTCTTAAAATTGCAAGATACGTTGTGGGGGTTGCTGCACTGTATAATAATATAACTCAGAAATATACAAGGGCCCATTCTGACCAAAGCAAATCTGATATCGATACCTGTTTATTTATTTATTTTTGTTAAAAAAGAGCTCACGCAAGGGACAGTCTATTTGCTCAAAGATAGTTGTTAGGCTGACTTAAAGTACCCAAAAGAATTATTTTGTATTTCAGAATGTATACTTCATGAGGTTTAACACATATCACAGGAAAGCTAACTTTATTTTAACATCAATGTAATCATGAAATTAGAATTGTGGAAGCCTAAACCTCTACTTAATTCAAAACAAAAAAGAGAAGGAGAACGTCAAGTAAATACACTGAAATACAATAAATTAAAATGTAATATGATATATGTCGACATTATCATCTAAAAACGCGTAGCGAGCATTATTGGTCTAATTAATGATTTGCGAAGATAGAATCGGTTTTTTTATTTATATATAGATATTTCTATGTTTAAGATTATGTATTATTAGAACAAAAAAACATTCCTTTAGAGTGGATTTTCATGTTTTACATGTAGAAAATAAAAAACAAAGACTGTCTTTGCTGGAATGCTTAAAAATTAATAAACATCAAAAATTCAGTCTTTTATGAAAAGACCAAAATGAAATTAGTCATTCTCCATTATTTAACTTTGCTTTTGAATAATTTGTTTAGGTATAGCAGGCATATTTATTAAAAGTAAAGTAAATCAATTTATAGAGAGTGGTTAAAATAATCCGTAATTATATTAAATTTTTCAAAGTGTTTAGTATATTTAAGGACAGAATGTAAAGTTTAAATTTAGTAACTACCTCACCACCCGAGGAAGATAAGGCGAAACAGTTGTTATGGTAGAAAAAATAAATTGTGAAAATTTAAAACTTAGTTTTTTATTAAATAGTATAAACAGTGAGCAATAAGAGCTATAGAATAGGCCACTAGGGTTCTCCCATTTAACTCCTAATCGTTTTCGTCATCGTTGAAAATAAGCTGCAACTGTAAATATTTTGCTATCATATTTTAAGTTTTTAACAGGCTGCATCTTTAATTTTCCATTTAATCGTCCCGATGACATAAATCGTATTGGCGAAACGCGTGTCGGTATACTTCACAGTATTGTGGTGTTTGTGTTTATTTCAATCTTAGTGTCACATTTCACAGACATTCTGGAAGTTATTCTGAATTTGATGACTAACACAATGAAGAAAATGTTTTCTTAACGAGCGACATTTACAGTTTTTAAAATCAAATTTCGATCAAATACAATATATTCGTCTTCGTAATTTCGAAAGATATAACAATAATGTTTTCTATCCTCATACGAAACACTTTTTATTGAAATAATGTAATATAAGCAATCTGAATATAAGAAAATATGATAATAGTACAATCATCCCATACAGCAAGTGAGTCATTACAACAAATCTGACCCTAACGAAAACCAGGCTGTATTACTGGTGCACCCCAATGGAGCCCGGATGCCCCCTGGGCCGAACAATGATTGTACTCTTCTGGATCTTACAGTTGTAAATCACCGGAAGTATCTTAATACGCATAAGGTCCCTAATGTTTTGTGGATTTCAACTTTTGGTATTGAAATTATACTTTACACATGGAGAAGAAAATTCTTTATAAACAATTTTGTATTGGATAAATTAGGCAATAATAAAAAAATACCGCAACTTTACAAAATCAAATTCTACTGGTTCAGTCTCAGCAGCCTTTGATTAATATCAAAGGGACGGAATGTACGGTTTAAAATGTTATGATCATTTTTACAACACCTACATTATAAAGTTGCACAGTTAAAATTTACTAGTGATATTTGGTTCAGAAGCAACCTTTTATTAATAAGGATAGCCTGTTCTTTAATTACTAGTTAATTTCTAAAAAAAAAAAAAAAAAAAATTACGCCATTTACCTCAACTCAAAAATATGTTGACATTTAAAATATTAGTGTGTCAATTATTGAAATTTACTAAAATAAAATCTGTAAACTCTCTTATTTTTGATTTGTGGAGAAAAAGTCATTCCTATAAAAAGTTTTGCTTGTCTTAAGAAATCATAAACAGTTGTCAAACTGAAGATAAATTATACAGGGTATTCTAAAAATTAGAAGATATGAATTCGACTTTAAGCAAACTACCTTTTTTTACATTTTTATTGGAAACTAGATACACAGTTTAGTTGCAAAATAAGGAAATAACAATTTTCAAGAAACAAATAAAGTTTTATTGAACGAAGTTAAAAGCTATTCTACATGTAGACGTCCTACTGGTACACGTTTTTCTAATCTTTTTCTAAATTCCTCATAGACAGGTGAGATCACATCTTCATTTATTGTCGCAACAGCACAATTTTTTGCTTTAATAAATCTACGTCGTCTTCGAAATCGTTAGCGTATATTATTTGCTTTAAATACCCCCATAAGAAGTAATCCAACGGGGTTAGATCTGGCGAACGGGATGGACATGCTGTTGATCCATAGCGACCAATCCACCTGTCGTGGAAGTGATTGTCTAACCATTGTCTAACTAGAATTGTGGAATGTGCTAGGCATCCATCTTGCTGAAAAATTGGTTTTCTTCTAAATTCTAAATTTTCGTTGTCCAGTTTGCTCTAAACAAAATTATTCAAAATTTGTAAATAAGTATTTTGATTTAAATATTCATCCATAAAATATACTTTTTTAAACTTTTGACTATTAGTGGTAAAATAAAATAAAATAGAATAAAACTCGGAAATTAGGATTTTCCTGAGCCCAGTGCCTAGCTACTTACCCCATTAGTCGTAAAAGTAGATTCGTCCGTGAAGAAAATGTTTCAACGAAACGATATATCTGCCAAAATTTTCTCAGCCAAAGTTAAACAAATGGGGCAAGCGTTGAGGCGACTTCAATGTGAATGTCAGTCGATATTCCGTTGAAGCAACGTCGAGCGCGGTTAGTACTTGGATGGGTGACCCATCTTGGGAAATACAGCGTTCTCGTTCCACCTTCTAGCGGCTTGTATATCAGTGTATACGCGAAAGCTACGTAATTTCAGACGAGGATTACGTAGTGGATATACCATCCTTCGGAGGGGATGTAAAGCAGGCGGTTCCTTGTCTATTAAATGTTAGCCAAGTAAAAAATCTCTACTCTTCTTAAGGGAAGAGGTTCGGCAAAATTTCCAGGTTGGAGGTAGCTCGTCTCGTGGCGTCGGTGATAGGCCCTGGTAGCGGAAATAGGCCGACGTTAAATAGTTAAAAAAAAAAGTTAAATAAAAGTCCATACGACAAGCATAATCTCCTTGACATTCGTGAATAAATCTAGGTTTGAATGATGCATAAAATTTGTTGCTGACTAAAATCCTCTGAATATAGGATTTGCTAATACCTAAATTTATTGATCTTTTCCTTAACGACCATCATGGGTGTTCTTGTACAGAGTGTAGCAGTAGTTTTTTGGTTTTTTTGATATTTTTTACATCCCCAGTCGAATCAAATTTATAAATTAATTTACGTGCTGCTTTGCGAGTCACTTTAACGTCTGGATACTTCTCATTAAAAACTTCTATTGCGTACTTATAAGAAACATTTCCCATTCCATAGCATTTGACCAAGTATAGTGCGGTAAACTCTAAGGTGGCGTATGTATGAGTCGGTAACACGACGTACGAATTGATATGCGATGCGCATAAAGCTATCGCAGTGACATAGATATGAACTAGTTGCGTATGTCTTATTCTCTTAGTTTATATGATGAAGCGACCTTTGGACGCGCCAGCTTAGAGTTTACTCGACTATAAATTCGTTGTTCCAGGGTTAGCACAATTCAATAATCGGTAATTAATACTTTTATAGAAAATATAAAATACGAACAAATATCTATTTCACTGACATTGACATTAATCCATGGCATTACTTGGTGTAATCTCATTTGTCTATGATGTTTTCTCCTCATTTTGCACTGCATTCCTATGTTCTTCCCTTCTTACACTTATACGTCTGTTGGTCTGTCCTATGTATGATTTATTGCAATCTTGGCAAGGGATTTCATATACTCCTTGGCTTTCTAAGGCAAGTGACAAATCACGAAGAGACTCCACAACCTACCACAAGAGGACCTATCATGAGGAGCCGGAGCCAAGCGCTGACCAATCAAACAGAAATACGGCAACCTTCGATGACGATTAGACATGAGGACGCACGACCACCAATGAGAAGTCACGTGAAACGCGACGTTTCAGCGAGGCCACTTGCCGGATTAGCTCAAGCGCCCGCTACGCCTTCCACACACAGTAGAGGGCCAATAACACGTAGCCAGTCGCGCATACGCGCTCTAGGCCCAAGCATATATAAGGAACCACACAACGTCAATCCAGTTCAAGCAACAAGGAGCAGCAGTAGGCAGCTTTCAGCGAGAACCTGAAGATGGCAGATGGGATTCGGCCGAAACGTCGTTTAGACAAGAATGGCTCCGGCAGGAGCCTATCAACTACGTGGGAAAACACCCGGAAGTACACCAACACTTTATATATATATATATATATATATATATATATATATATATATATATATATATATATATATATATATAGTGCAGTGAAATCGTGTACCTGGAGACTTCAATGCACATCTCCACATATGGCCTAATGAAAATGGAAACGCGCTGAAAAACCAAGCACACATGTTTGACTTAACAATAAGAAATACATGGAGCAACAGTCAAACATGCATTGACACCTGGAGTAATGGAAGCTCAATCACACAAATAGACCATATCCTGGTAAGCAAAGAGATAAGGGAAAGGATCAAGAAGGTTAAAGCAAAAAGGACAGCAGAAAACCTATTGATGAAAACACTAACACTGAACAGCAGCAAACTAAAAATAGGGAGACCATGTTACACGTGGAAAACAACAATCGAGAGGATTATAAACAAACTGGGGAAAAAAGCGAGGGAAAAAATGAAAAAAAAACATGCGTCATATGGCTCTCGCTGCTGACAACAAGCATTATCCAATCTAGCATCGGAAATTGAGGCATCAGTAGACTCAGAAAAAGAAGATTCAAAGAAGCAGAAACACAAAAAGAGGAGCATAAACAGTAATAAACACTCCATATCAAGACACAACACATATTTCACACGAATATTCAGAAGAGGCAGATACCCAGAACCAAAACACAAAAAAGGAAGCTTAAACGCTCCCTCACGACACAATGCGGTAACGCATCTCACAAATACCTACACCTCTCATCCCATATTCCTTTACCATGCTTCATGTGGCATTCGCTGCTGGCAACAAGCATGACCTTAGTCCAACCCAGCGTGGACGTACCAGGCCCAGCTGTATAACCTTGGGAGTGGCAGCAATGCCTACCGCACGCTGGTAAATCAATCAATCAATTATGTTTTGTAATGTGTTGCCCTGTATATTTTTCACTAAAAGCATATCCCATTTCATCAATGACAATAACATGAACTCCTGACCAACTATTTTTTTTCTATCTCAACTAGTTCTGTAGATATAACGCCAACTGACAGAGAGACAGATTTCTCGAACTGAAAGACCTTAATTTTCGTAAACTATGTAGTACAAAATGTAGTCTGAAATGTGTAAATTCGAAGGATCTGGAAGAGTTAAATAACGCTTTTCTTCAGTAAGAGAGGAAAGTAAAAGGAAAGCTTCTTTAGTTTTTCACAAAGATTTTGGAAAAATGTATACCATATGTGAATAAAGACATTTATATCTACTCGCAGAAATGAACACATTCGGCTACATTAAACTTCAGATCACACGTGGATAAAGTATGTCATTATTCACTTGTTCTATAAATAATTATTTGAATATTAAACGAGTAGAAGTTGTAATCGGGCGTTGTCTACTGCGAATCCCTATTTTATTCTGCTCGAATATGGTGCCACTGTTATTAAATATACACCCAATATGTTTTCTATTTTTATTTAAACAGATCTTCACAGTTGGCAACGTCCGACTGCAACTTTCGCTCGTTTCCTAATAATCAATAGTAGAAATGCCTTAATCAGAACTTAAAATAAAATTAATACATCTCTAAAAATACAAGTTCGTTCGAACCTGGAGAGACACTGTATATTATAGTTTCGATATCTAGCAAATCGTAATTTTTTTTGTGCTTAATGAAACAAAATATAAAACAAAGTTCATATAATACAATACATTATTAATGCCTGAATTCGCCAGGGGCACTTACCTGATGCATTAAAAGTTACCAAAGTTTTACCTCTTTTTAAGACATAACATTAATGTTATCTATAACTACCGTCCTATCTACATCATCACCATATTTGGAAAAATCATTGAAATTATTACCAAATTTTTTAGACAGTAATAATGTTCTAAATTTTCGTCAACTTGAAATGTAGTCTGACATAACATTAATGTTATCTATAACTACCGTCCTATCTCCATCATCACCATATTTGGAAAAATCATTGAAATTATTACCAAATTTTTTAGACAGTAATAATGTTCTAAATTTTCGTCAACTTGAAATAAATGTTCCACCACTGTAGCAGTATTTAAATCAGTGTGCGACATAGTTGAGGGCCTTGGGGAGTGCGATCATGAAGCTATTAGCCAAGGCCTTTGACTGTGTCTCACATGAAATTTTTCTGGAAAAGATGAGTTATTATGGTTATTTGAGGTTTGCCATTGAATCTTTTCTATTCCTCTCTTAACAACAGATTTCACTGTGTCTCTATAGATAATATAAACTCTTCTGGTTAAACATGGAGTTCCTCAAGGCTCTGTTTTGGGGCCCCTACTCTTTATATTATACGTCAATGATTTTTTTCACTTTATGTCACCAAAAAAATGCATCGCTTATGCTGACGATACATTCATTATTGATTTTAATTTGAATATTCCTGTCCTAAGTGAGGATAGCTTTAGTTCTATCAAACAAGCTGATGCTTGGTTCTCTTCAGATAATCTCAAACTGAACGAAGAAAGAACCCAACAAATCGTGTTCTCAACAAATAATTCACTAATCAAGGGTAACAGTGTTAAAATTCTTGGCGTTGTTTTAGATGACACTCTTAACTGGTCCAATCATGTGGAGAAACTGTCACACAAATTATCAAGTTCGATATGTTAGATCACGATTTACATGAGTGACTTTTTAAAAAGGATTTATTTATTTAATGGAGCCAACGTTGGCTCTTGAAGAAGGAATAATACAATAAATTAGAAGTGTTGCATTCTAACTGAGTTTAATAACTGATTCAACAAAGCGTGTTTAGTCATATTTATAACATACAGAACCTGAGTAAGCAAAATATATAACAAAGGAATTGCAGTTCTGCAGTCTGCACAAGTTATGAGAAACAAAGGTGTAATATGATATCTTGAAGATAAGCAATTAATAAGAGAAGCTGTTATCGTGAAATACGATATACCTGTGAAGGTTTATTATGGCTAAGTCGCAATAAGATAGCGTGTAATATTATATAACAACTTCCCCCTTAATAAAAAAGTTGATGTTATGCAGCAACTTTTGAAAATTGTTAAAACGTTAAATGAATATAATGCAAAAATAAATTGAAACAATGTTGAATGAATACAAAGCAAAATAATAAAATAATGTGAAAGTTAAAATTGGTAAGCGATAATAAAACATTACATAACGTAATAAGGATAAAATACAATAGTCTAAATTAATAGACGAGGGTAAAACTCCACATGAAAGTCTATGTTAACTCGATGTCCTCTTCTTCTTGAGGTCTAATACCGGGTCGCTTTCTTGGAGGGATCAGTCTAGGAAATTTGGTAAATACTCTGCTTCGCTCTGAAGGAGGTGAAGGAGGGTTATCCGTTGAGGGTTGGATTCGCAATGCTCCACATCTTCTTCTTCTGCATTTACAAGTTATGTAAAGTAGAACTAATAGGATGATGAGAGTGATTATGAAGTATGTGAACCAAGATACATGTTTGGTCACAAAAGGTTCGTTTATGAGGTCGTCTAGGTCTTTGGAGTATTGCTCTAGTTTGTTTTTAGCAATATCTAAATCTTCTACGTCGAGACTGTTTAATTTAAGAGGTTTTAATTTTGGGATTTCGATTTTGTCGGGCATGTGATTGCAGCATTCAAAAGGAATTTGGATTGGATGTGAATTGTCCTTAATTTCGGAAAAGTCTTTAGCACTGGCTTGTATTCGAGTAATGCCTGCATAGGCGTAACATCCTGGTTGTAGTTTTATGATGGAATTTTTGTTAATTAGCTCTGTTATGGATTCTCTCTTCGGGCAGTTGATGGTAATGTGAAGTGGTTCGGAATTAATTACTAGCCATGTGTTGTCTTCAAGTTCTTGGACGTTGTATCCTTGACTAATGATGAAGGAAGTTTGACAATTTTCTGGGAGTTTCGGCAATGGTTTTAATATTCTAGCTTCACAAATGGCATTTTGGTTGATAGGATATGCAAACAGGTTCGAACATAGTTTGGTTCCAAAATAAAGTGGTTTGCATTCTTTCAAATTTTGTATAGGTATGTACATTAAAGAATCATCGTCTCTCGCGATAAACTTTTGTGAAATAGATAAAAAGTGATGTAGACCAGTTCTGTTATCAAGTATAGGTATAGGGTACAGACGAAAGGTGTTGTAATTTTGAGGTTCAATGAGAGGTATTGTTAAAACAAATATTAAGTTAGAATCTAGTTGAAAAGCTTTTAGTTCAATAATATCCAGATATTGAGCAACTGCTGATAGTTTAATCGGAAGAGGTAAATTGTTCCTTCGCAAACTCTGTGAAATCTCTTGTAACGCCGTTACTAAGTGATCAGGTGTTATGATTGATGAATGAATAATTCCTAATCTGGTGAATGTTATTGAATTTAAAATATCGTTTAGATTGTCTTCGATGTACAAATAGCTGGCCATTAGTTGTTCGGAAATGTATAGAAATTTTAGTTTTATTTCGGCAGCTTGGATCGTTTGAGTCATAGTTTGAATTGTGTGCTCGATTTCTTTGATATCTTTGTTAAATGTTTCCTCATCAATTTGTAATTTTTGTATAGTTGAGTTGAAATTTTTGATAACAGAAGTTGTAACTGAGATTTGATTTTTGATTAAGTTTTCTAATTGATGTTCGTCATTATTTAATTTATTTATACAGTTAGTGTAGTACTCGCCATCTTCAGCGTCTAAGTTTCCGGTAATTGATTTGAATATTGTTCCTAAACCGTTAAGTATTCCGCGTTTATATCTCTTTGTGTCTGAAAAGACTTCGTCAAATTTCGTTTTTATTGAACTAGCTATTTGCATTAAAAGGTTAAACTCTGTTTTGACTTCGCTTCTAAACAGGATTGATTTTTGGTCAGCACCATCGAGGGTGTTCAAGATTCTGTCTAAATTATTTTGGTTTTTGTCAAAAGCTAGCTTGAGAGATGAAATATTTTTATGCACTAGCAGAGTCCATTTGTCATTTGTCACCACGATGTCCGTGTCTTGGTGATAGTATACACCAACAGTGTTATTGATCGGGGTAATTTTGTATTGACAGAGTGCTGATCCGAACAGCAGGAGAAACCTGAAAATAAATTTAATTTTCAGTATATGGTTTCATTCTATCAAAATTTACTTTAGTTTCTTGTTTTGTTTCGAGATTTAATAAGGTAGCAGAATTTTGAAAAATTTCTTTTATTTTAAAGGGACCGTTAAATTTATTTTGTAGTTTGTTCTTAATTTGTGATTCTTTTACATAAACTAAGTCACCTATTTTGTACTCAGATCGTTTCTGGGGAACATTTCTGTCAAAGCGAACTTTCGCTTTCTCCTTTTGAGCTTGTGTTCGATTACGGGCTATTTTATAATAGTGGGATATTCTATTGTTCAAATCTCTGACATATTTAGTTATTAGTTCTTTCTGGTCATATAAGGTTTCAGGTGGTCTGTTAGACGTATGTCCAAATATAAGTTCGTATGGGGTGAAACCGTGTGTTTTATTTACTGGATTGTTATAACATATTACTGCATATGGTAAAATTGTGAAAGGATGTTCGTTCGGATTTTCAGTTTTATGAATTCTTATCATTTCAGCTAGAGTAGCATGGAATCTTTCTATGGATCCGTTCGATTGGGGATGTCCTACGCTTGAATAAGTTAATTTTATGTCGTAAAGGGTGCAGAGATCTTTGAGCAAGCGGTTGTCAAATTCGCCACCGTAATCGCAATGGATTCTTAATGGGGTACCATAATGTTGGAAATATAACAACAAAGTGTTTACGACAGATTTTGCGGATTTATCCGGGACTGCATATGCTTGCGTGAATTTAGTTAATTCGTCGCGAATGGTTAAAGCGTAATTTCGAGTAGGGAATTCAAATAAATCAATATTGATTCTTTCGAATGGTGTTCTTGGGGTTTCTGTGACTACTAGAGGGTTATTAAGGTTTTTCCGGCATACTTTAGTCTTTTGGCAAGTTTCGCAATTTTTTATAAAATTTTCAACGTCTTTAGTTAGACCTTGCCAAGTGTATTTTTCTCTAACTCTTCGAATCGTTTCATTTATTCCGCGGTGTAGATTATTTTTACCAAAATGATTATGCTCCAATATAATTGGAATTTCATCTTCGTCGGCAGTTCTGACGATATCTTGACAAATTACTACTTTTAAGTCTTTTTCTGCAAAAATGAATGATAGAATTTCGAGTATGGGGAGGTCTAGGTTATTTTCGACAAAGTATGTCTTAGAGAGATCTAGAACATCTTGATTTTTAAATAGTACTAAAAATAGATGTTCAATTACAGATTCGATATCAAAAGGTAGAGGGATGATAAAATATCTCCTATGTCTGACTGTTTTGCTTGATACAATATTGATTTTATCGTTATGAAATTCGGGGTTTTCTTCGAATATGTCCTCGATAATTTTATGATGGAGGTCTTGTAGGTTATTTTGTTGAAAGAAAGTTATAATATCTTTGTGTTCTCGATACAAAAGTTGTTTGTTCGAGGCTTTGATTTTCGAATAGTCAATTAAAGATGTTGTCTTATATAAGTTGGCGAAAGTTTCGAATTCTTGGGAAATTTGTTCGTCAGTGATCTCGTTATTGTCTGGGTTTTCGTCGTCGTCTGACTCTTCATCATTCGCGGCTAGAACCTTTGAATAGAATTTGGAACATTCAGAAAAATGATTAATTTTGATTCTGGAAAGTGCATCCGCGTTCTTATTGATTTTACCAGGTTTATAAATTATTTCGTAGTCGTACTCTTCTAATTTGAGTCGCCAACGGGCAAGTCTACTTCCTGGATCTTTTATAGAGAATAGCCAGGTGAGTGGTCTATGGTCGGTGACAAGCTTGAACTTTCTACCATACAGATATGGTCTAAAGTGCTTTACACTCCATACTATCGATAAAAGCTCGCGTTCAATCGTTGAATATTTAGTTTCTGCACTGCACAAGGTTCTAGAAGCATAGGCAATGGGTAAATCTTTGCCAATAGGCCCCTGGCTCAGCACCGAGCCGACGGCAAATGCGCTCGCATCAGTGGTTAGAACGAAAGGTTCATCAAAATTAGGGTAGATTAATATCGGAGTTGTCGTTAATGTTTGTTTCAAATCTTGAAAAGATTTTATACAATCATTGTCGAAGAGAAATGGTACGTCTTTCTGTAAGAGTTTTGTTAAAGGCTTGGTAATCTTGGAGAAATTGGGGATAAAGCGCCTATAATATCAGGCTAAGCCTAGAAATGATTTAATTTCTTTTTGATTTTTTGGTTGAGGAAAATTTAGAATAGCGTCAACTTTCGAAGGATTCGGTTTTGCGCCGTCTTTTGTAATGAGATGTCCTAGATAAGCGACTTCTTTGCGGAGAAACTCGCATTTGTCGGGTTGAATTTTGAGATTGGCTTTCTGTAATCGTTTGAAAACTTCCGTTAATCGAGAAATATGCTCGTGAATAGTAGGGGAGTAAACAATAATATCGTCCATGTAGACGAGACATCGTTCATTTTGGATACCTAATAAAATGTTATCCATCACTCTTTGAAATGTTGATGGAGCATTCTTAAGTCCAAAAGGCATTCTTACGAATTCAAAATGACCATTTTCAACTGTGAAAGCAGTTTTTTGAATATCTTTCGCATCAATCTCGATTTGGTGAAATCCGGAGGCTAAGTCCAAAGTTGTAAAATATTGACATTTGCCTAATTGATCGAGGAGGTCGGAAATATTGGGTAGCGGGTATTTATCGTCAATAGTCAGTTCGTTGAGTTTTCTGTAGTCCACTACAACTCGCCATTTTTGTTTACCGGAGGCGTCGAGTTTTTTAGGTACAACCCAAACTGGAGAGGACCAGGGAGAAATCGAAGGTCTAATGATGCCTTGATCAAGCATATTAGAGACTTGTGTTTTGACTTCCTCTTTATGAATATGAGGGTAGCGATATGATTTTGTAAAAACCGGTTTTGAATCGTTCGTGTCAATGGAATGCTTAATTTCGTTAGTAAAAGTTAAATTGTCTCCTTCCAAATAGAATATATCTTGAAAGTCTAAACAAAGCTGCGTTACTATTTCGGCCTCTTCTTCGTTTAGATGATCCAAGCGCAATTCGTTCCTAATTTCGAAGGATCTGTCCGTCTGTAGGTGTGAGTCAGAATTTTGAGTGTTTAAATTGAAAATTGATTTGAATTTTTGTACTGGCTCTAGTTTTATGTTAGAAAAATTTACCGTTTTTGGTATTGCATTCGCGTTTATAATTGAGGTTAAAAATTCTCCATTGTTATCAATTTTGACAATAGCATTTGGTAAGCGTACTTTCTCGTTTTCCTGGGCTAACAGTATAGCCTCGGTATTTCGTAGGTTACATTTTAGTTTACATATTTTTTCCATGCGAGGTTCGATAGAAATTAAATTTTTGATGTTGCCTAAATTTGGATTTTGGTTTTTGATGTTAGAGTTACCAGTTGGTTGTACAGGTAAATTTACTGTAGTTTCTTCCGTGACTTTAAATAGTGGTACGGTTTTAAAATTTGTGACTAGTTGTTTATTTTTGAAATCTACTCGGCATTCGTAATGTTCTAAAAAGTCTGCGCCTAGTAGTCCATCAAAATCTATATCTAGATTATAGATATAAACCTTGTGTGACTCATCTGAAAAGGGGATGAGAACAGATTCGTTGATATAAATTTTTTGATCAGTAATACCCTGTATAATTACATTTTCAGTATAATTACATTTTCAGGGGATCTACGTCTATAATTTTCAGCTGTTTTAGGTTTAAAAATTGAAATTCCTGCACCTGTGTCAATCAAAATTTTAAATTTGCCGGTTGCGTCTTTGATGTAATAAAGATTTTTTGAATTTACGGTTAATAGGGTGTGAGAAAGCGTATTTACATGAACGTTTGTTCTGGGAAGTTCAGCATTGGATCGAAACTGTCGTTGAGATTCATTGTTTGTATTTGGTTTGATATTTGGTCGAATTGGTCTATTTGTTGTGTTGGAGTATCCGTGGGGTACTCCGGATCTAAGCGAAAATCCTGAGGATTAGCAGTATAATCCTCCTGTAGTGTTTGAGAATTAGCAGTATAATTCTCGTACTGCTCATAATATTGAGAATTAGCCGTATAATTATCTGAAAAGTTTTGAGCGTTGCCTGAATCGTAATTTTCACAACTATCATTTTGATAATCGGGCGAGTAGTCATTATATTGATTATAGTTACATTGATTGTCATAATTGTCATAAGGTTCGTAATTCAAATGATGAGCTTTTTGCTGGTTAAAGCGATTAAAATTTGGGTTAGGTTGGATAGCTGATGGTCGCTGTTGCATAAAATTAGGGTTCGGCCTTATGGCTGAGGGCCTGTTTTGCTGTGATTGATTTGGCTGATTATTTTGAGGGAATGTCCTCTGACTAAATTGATTATTACTAGGTTGTGCGAAGTTTTGATGAGAAAAATTTTGTGAGTTTGGGTTTCCTTGGAAACTTGGTCTCTGGAAGTTTTGAGACTGTTGCCTTGTGCGGCATTCGCTTATTACATGTCCATTCCGTTTACAGAAGGAACAAAACTTTTGTTGCAAATTGGGACCTTGTGGTCGCTTTTGTTGAATTACTGGATTTTTGACTGGACTATTTTTTGGGAATTTTTGCTGTTCAAAATAAGAGAGTTGTAGCTCTCTACGAATTCTAATAATCGCGTTCATTATAGAAGGAGGGTTACTGGCACGTATTATTCTGCCTAGATTTGGTTCTAGACCCGTTAACAAATTATTTAATGTCATAGTTTCAATCAGGTTTGTTTGCGCGGTTCTTTGCTCCGAAGTTAAATTTTGTTTTTGCACTGCAGCGTGCATTTTCGCATTGTGCGTTTGTAAACGCGAAACAAATGTTAAGGCGGATTCACTAGGTAATTGGTGAATTCGTTGTAGGTCCTGAATTAGGGACGTTAAATCTCGGGAGTCTCCGAAGTGAGTTTCTAGTAGTGCCTTTATTTCTGGCCATGTGCTAGGGTTGCGTGAATTTATAAGTTCGGCGGCTCTGCCTTTTAATTTATTTTTGATGTGCATGGTTAATAGAATTTTTTGGTCATGAATTGCCATACTTTGTGCACAGGAACACGAGTTTAGGAATGTCTGTAAATTTATGGCGTTGCCATCGAATTCTGGTATTAGTGAAAAAATTTCAGAGAGCTTGTAAGGCTCAATTTGTTGTGGTTGTTGTTGTTGTTGTTCGGCTGGTGCCGGTGGCACTGGTTGAACAGTCTCTGGTTGAGCTCTATCAGGCATTTTGCTTTTTTATTTAGAGATTTTTGAACTAAAATTGGTTACGTATCAGCAGTATGATACGGAAATTAAATTAAAATTAGCTTGTTTTGTTACGTCGTAAATGAATTGTGTATTAACTGTATAATACACAGTCGTTTCGTGAATACGAAAATAAATAACTTAAAATTAAAATTGTTGCGTTGTAGCTTGTATAGGATTTGTTTGATAACAGAATTGGCTTTGTTTGCCGAGTGTATTAGCGGTATAATACACGTAAATAATTGTGATAAATAATATTTGTAAAAATCAAAAGAAATAACGAGATGATTCTTAAAATGACTTACGTTAATTTCATCTCCATGAGTAGGTTCTTCGTCCGTCAAGGGATTGGGATCCGCCACCACCAGTGAGGAAGGTCTCCTTGTTCTTGCAGATATACACGCACTAGTTAGGCACCTTCTGCAGATGTTGTCCTTGTTCTTTTGCGCTTCACTACCAGTTAGGCTTCTTGTTCTGATGATGTTTACGGATCCTACCGACTGCGCCAATGTTAGATCACGATTTACATGAGTGACTTTTTAAAAAGGATTTATTTATTTAATGGAGCCAACGTTGGCTCTTGGAGAAGGAATTAGAATAATAAATTAGAAGTGTTGCATTCTAACTGAGTTTAATTGCAGTTCTGCAGTCTGCACAAGTTATGAGAAACAAAGGTGTAATATGATATCTTGAAGATAAGCAATTAATAAGAGAAGCTGTTATCGTGAAATACGATATACCTGTGAAGGTCTATTATGGCTAAGTCGCAATAAGATAGCGTGTAATATTATATAACAGATATTCATGCTACGTAGGCTAAAAAATCAACTCTGTTCTAGAACCTTAAGAACATGCTATTTTTAGTTATTTCATGCTCATATGAATTATGCTATCCTCCTATGCGGTGGATCATCCCGGGCAGTCTTTCACCTGCAGAAGAAAGAAGTCAAGTTAATTGTTAATGCTGGTTGGAGGGATCACTGTTTACTAATATTTAAGAGTCTTGGTATAATGCCGGTTCCTTCCCTTCACATTTATGTTACTTTACTTGAAATTCACAAGAACGTAAATTTCTTTTTGTACTGATTCAGATTTTCATTCGTATGGCACTAGGTCTGCCAATCAACTGAGGCAGCCTCGTTTTAGATTAACAAAATCACAAGAAAACTCGCTACACCTTTAATTATACAATCACATTCCTAATGACGTAAAATCTTAATTTTAATAGTTTCAAGATCTTATTAAAAAACACATATTTTAAAATATTGTTTCTGTTCAATTGATGAATTTGCAAACACACAATTTGTTGATATCTTTTAGTTTAACCTCTGCTTGTTTGGTATGCCCTTGCCATTTCGTGGGAGCTTGCCTCTTCTTTCTTTTTTTAAAATTTTTTGTATCTTTTACATTGTGTGAAGTATTTATATATACCGGGTGTAAACGAATAGTGGGCCACCCCTGTAACTTCCTTGTTTTTAAACATATCGGGATGAAATTTTGTATGGTGAAATTAGGTAAGATTTCCAACTTTTTGAGACCTATCCGCCATATTTATCACTAATCACAAATGACCCGGAAATGACCCCCCAATAGTTTTTTCTAAATGGACCACCCTGTATGTTTTTACATTTTTCAAATAAAGATTATATTTTGAATACATTTATACTATTTTGAACAATTTATACAGTGTTGCTCGTAAAATAATTCGAATTTTATTTGTCAATCTAGATGGCTGCGAATATGTTAAATTTATTTTTGTTCCAATGTAATTCATATAAAAAATGTGAAAACGTGAATGTCCAATAATACATAATACAGGGTGCTGTAAACTCATTAAAATCACATTTTTTTAAACATGATATGGGCCACCCGGATATTCAGAAAGCTCTATTTAGTAGGGGTTAAACGGTCCCAAAAGTTCCATAATGTGTAATCGTTACCGGCAGGAATGGCAATTTTTCTTAAGAAATTTATGATCTAACTTCAATTAAATTTTGATCAACCCTGTATATTTGTGTTAATATTTAATGATATGCAAAAGTTGGAAATCTTACCTAATTTCACCATACAAAATTTCATCCAGATATCTTTAAAAACAAGGAAGTTACACCCGGTAACTCTTCGTTTACACCCGGTATAGTGATGTGTATACATTTTTTATATTTTTATATTTTTGTATTTTGTATTTTCTATTTTTGACTTGCCAAAAACGTGTTTTGTAACTTGGTCAAATAAATATCTATCATGATAGCTTACACGTCTCTGGTGATGGACCATTATGACAGATATGGTCCAATTTCAATAATAGGTAGTATTATACCATACAACTTTACTTTTAAGTTTAGCCCGTTAGGGGGTCTCTACAACAGGATTGGCTCCACCAAGTTGAATAATAACGATGCAGCCAATCTTGTTGGTACGCTTTAAGATTGCCGTACAAACTCATAAAAATGAGGTAATCAGCAATGTTCAAAGCATACCGATAAGGTTGGCGCCAGCAAGTTGTATTGTATGTAGACTCCTTAATAAAACAGATTTCCGTGTAAAAATTCTTTTTCTACGATAATTATTTTTATCAGTTATAATAATATTTATTTGATTAAATTCTCAGTGACTAAGTGCGTCTAGCTTGCATTTTACGAGACGGCTTCGAAACCCACATAGCGAAAATTGGTTCGGATTCCACTATAAATAGTAGGGCCCCGTCTCCTTTTGTCAACCAAATGTAAGGTTAACTTCGCCCTTAATAAAGACATGTTATTATTATTATTATTTTTATTATTATAAATCTAGATCTAGACTTAAGAGGTTCAGAAGGTGACATGGAAGGCGGTTAAAACACAATATAAAACACAGACACATTTCAAATAGCTCATTTAATTCATTATGTTTTAACTTATAACACTACAGACTACAGACTACAGTAATGGTGTATTCGCCACTGAAGTGTTGCAGAACGAAAGATCGATTTAGAGATAATTAAATATTTCATTTTATTTATTTGTACTGGTTGAAAAAATTGCAGATAAATAACTTGTTTTTGCTTTTAAGCTATTTAAGACTTTCTTTAAAGTTTTTTCCGTTGGGTATTTTCTTTAAGAATGTGTTTACTTTTTGTTAGGCTTCAGTGAATAAGGTAAACAATTTTAATTGAAACAAATGAACTGGAAAGGGTCACTGAAAGAAGCGCACCGATATGTTTAGAAAATTCTATCTTCTTTATTACGCTTTGATATGCGGCTGTAGTAGTATCATCTATTTTTTATGCGCGTATACATGGTCCATTTTAGGAACTTCGAGAATTTCATTTAAGAAACTAGACTTGATGATATGGTCATGGTATGCTTAATCTACAAACTTCCACTATGCAATGATTATTTAAATGGGAATGTATAGATCGATTATCTAGGTGTTCATACCATAATAGCATTAACATAACGATTCACAATTAACAATATTTTTTAAAATCCAGCAACGAACTCAGAAATGTCGTTCAGGTCAGGGCTGTGAAGAGACTTGGCTGTAATGAAATAGGCAGTAAAAGTAAAATTCAAAATTTTTAAGGGAACGTTTGCGACAGAATTATTAATATTATTATTACAAACTTTTATTTAACTTGCCTTGTTAGTATGGGTCAAATGTTGCAACTGAATTTTAAAACAGTTATCCCCAACCGATTGAACTGAAATTTTGCATACGCATTTAGTTTGAATGACAATGCATGGTTAGCTAAGTGACGTCATTTTAAATCCAATATGGCGGACTCTCAAAGATGGCGGACCATTTTCATTTTAATACAACTGAAATATTGAATTTATTCAATATTTTATTTCAGTTGTACTAAAATGACAATGGTCCGCCATCTTTGAGAGTCAACCATATTGGATTAAAAAAACTTGTTTTTAAAAAGTTTCTTTTTAACTAATATTTTGTTTAAGTTCAAAACGGCAATGATATAAAACATTAAAACTTTCTGAAGTCACGTCGTAAAATTTGATCGCATAAGTGCTTTTGGTTTGCAAAATAAGAAATTATTTGGTTGAAATACAACTATCTTGTTGGAAAATACTCTAACGCCAATGTCCCCAAAGTTAGACATGCTGTCACCAACGAAGATCATTTTGATGAGAGCTATTGGACACTAAATCTTTAAAGTTTTTATTCAAAAAATAAAAAATATACACGATAATCTATAAAAATAAAAGGTGACTTCACTGATTGTGAGCCGTGGACCTTTTAGATCAGCCGAGTCCCAGGACAATTACTCCCGCCAACCCTTCTCATCGGGGGACTGCTTAACATTAAAGTTTTATATTATCTAAGTTTACTAAATACTTTACTTATTTACTCTCATATGTGGTTCTAAACGTACGTAATTAGCAACTAATATTGAATTTATTCAATATTTCAGTTGTACTAAAATGACAATGGTCCGCCATCTTTGAGAGTCAACCATATTGGATTAAAAAAACTTGTTTTTAAAAAGTTTCTTTTTAACTAATATTTTGTTTAAGTTCAAAATGGCAATGATATAAAACATTAAAACTTTCTGAAGTCACGTCGTAAAATTTGATCGCATAAGTGCTTTTGGTTTGCAAAATAAGAAATTATTTGGTTGAAATACAACTATCTTGTTGGAAAATACTCTAAACGCCAATGTCCCCAATGTTAGACATGCTGTCACCAACGAAGATCATTTTGATGAGAGCTATTGGACACTAAATTTTTAAAGTTTTTATTCAAAAAATAAAAAATATACGCGATAATCTATAAAAATAAAAAGTGACTTCACTGATTGTGAGCCGTGGACCTTTTAGATCAGCCGAATCCCAGGACAATTACCCCCGCCAACCCTTCTCATCGGGGGACTGCTTAACATTAAAGTTTTATATTATCTAAGTTTACTAAATACTTTACTTATTTACTCTCATATGTGGTTCTAAACGTACGTAATTAGCAACTTCGCAAGCCATTACATTTGTTGATAAGAAAAATTATTGCGAATAAAGATCTATTGCCTTTGTACGCCATTTAATAATCCTATTGTTCCCAACTGCAGTGTCTTAATCCATCATACCACTGATTTGTAGGTTCTCATGACTCGGGTGTATAACCATAGAGGATTTAATTCCCAATTTCTTCCACACATTTGCCTGCACTTTGCCAGCGCAATTGTTGCTTTGTCTGTGACTTTTTGCATTCCATGTCAGTGTTTGCTCAAAAATGGCCCATACGTGTTTTACCTCACTGGCAAATGGAACTTCTTCTCCAGTTTCATGTAAAATGACGACTGTAGTTTTATCACCTGTCAACAATATTTATTTTGTGAATACTCTGGCATCGTGTTCGAAAATTGCCCCTTGACTACTAGTGGACCTTGGCCAAAAATGTATTTATTTAGATCAAAACAGTTGAATATTTTGACAAAATTGCTATTTCAGAGTTTTCATAGAAATTTTGCGTTCCCTTGAATTTAAGGTATATCTCTCGTATGAAATGGCACGCAATATTTCAAATAAAAGATGATCGTCCATAGACAGTATGAATATACCAGTCAAGCAATTGAATTGAGAAAATCGGGAAGCGGGCGACTTTGGGAACTATAACCTCTGGTAATGAAATGCTGTAGAATCATCAGTGGGTGTTTTCAATCCAAGGAATCATTTCTTGCCTCACAACCACAAATAAGCAATGGACTCGGAGTCTCCAGATCAGTAAGGAGAATTTCGAAATGCAGTAGATAAAATGTTTTAAAAGATTTCATACACAGAGTCTACTAAAGAACGATGTGTATCGCGACCATTGACTTTACCAGAAATTTTCGAATGCCATTGGACGAAAACAGCAAGCGAGATTTTGCTTCTTAATTTTCCCAAATCGCCAGAAAAACTTTGTTTATTCCGAATAGGCAAAAGTGAAATTACGAGACAACGACTTTTGGTTGATAGTATAAATCTGGTTCGCTTGGTCTTACTTTTATGAGGTCCTTTGGATGACTATATTTTAAGAATACTGTTTAAAGCAATATATAAGTTAAATGGTATTATGGAGTTTTCGCAGAGGTACTCACGGCATGTAAACTGGTAACGGATAACGTGATTTCGATTCGCTTTCGAGCGAACCCTGTGAAGATGTCCGCATTCGTCTCTTGCAAAATTTTCCATTTGGAATGAATAAAACTTGGCTAAATCGTCACCTCCCCACTAAGCACTTGATGCTCGATGAAAACCACTTCAGAACGACTAGAACCGTCATAACTTAACTTTTGTTAGCAAAAATCAGATTCAGTGTACATCCTAAATGGACAAAGGAAGTATTTCGAAAATCGAATTTCATTGCATTTCTTGAAAAATATTGCCATTTGTTCGACAGAAGACACATCATTAGAATTTCGAAAAAGTTTAATTTATCCAACAGACGACAAACGGGCTGAAGGACTGGAGAACTGAAATCTTCTAAATTTCGAAATCATTTTACTTCCACATCCAGTGGAAGTATAGTAACGACAAAAACATTTTTAAATATTGTTATTGTTCAAATAGGCTTAGAATGTCATGAAACGTCGAAATTTTAAGTCTGAGCGAAAAAAAAAATTTCTGTCTGTCTGTAACTTTTTTTTGTGCGCACCTTTACTCTGGAACCGTTTGAGATATTGACTTGAAATTTGGTACACATATGTACTTTAACGAGATCTAGAACTAGATTATATTTTCATCTTGTTCCGTAGAAGGGTTGGGGGGTAAATTGAGATAAATTTGGGGTAAATAGGTAAATCAAGCAGGTAAGAGTTCATAAAATTGGTATTTACTATATACAAGAGAAGCTAAGGTCTCAAAAAAAAATTCGGCATTAGCCACCCCCATTACCACCCCCACCCCATTATTAAAGGGGATGAAAGAAAAATATGATTTAGTGTGTGTACAAGAACCAGAAACCTCAAAATATTTTTTTACCTTATCCACCCCCACTACCACCCCCTATCACCACTACCGATGTGGGGTATCGTTTTATGGATTTTTGAGGTAGAGGATTTAAAATATTACATTATTAAACAATTATTTCCACATACAAAATTTTTTCGTTGTGAGTGACTTGGATAGAAAATCTGGATGTGGAAGTAGTGATTCCTTGGGCAGCGGTTTTTCATTGCAGTTCGGGCAAATTAAACTTGATCTGATTTTGTTGATTTTGCGAAGTTCTATAACATATATATGTATATAATATGATATTAAATAGTAAATCGGTGTCCTTCTCTGCGCACACGGATGTATCAGCTTGATAGAAATATCCGGAAATAACGATTTAAAACAAACATATTTAGTGAATCAATCAAAACAACTACACCTCAAGATAACGCTATAGAGTATTGGACAAAATTCCTAGCACTTAATGATAAACAAAATGAAGTAAAGGATATTTAAAATATTTCTAGAATTATTAGTAATTAGTAACAAGTCAATATCGTTATGTTATTAAATCAATTTGTACCCTTGAAAAGTTTTTCGAACTCCTTCAGGTATTTTAATTAATTATATTTATAAGGAAAATAACTCCAAAGGGACAAAAATATTTTACGAAAATTAAAAGTCAGTTGATAAAATTGTTAAACGTAAAAATTCTTTCTCAATAAAAATGTGAAGTATCCCAGTGAAATACTGCATAAATAATGATTTACTTTGCTGCAAAATAATTAATATTTAATAAGATGATCGAGCAAGAGATACCGGATAAGGCAGAGTTAAAAGCTTTTGGCTTGTTACAAAAAATACAAGGTTATAATTGGCAATAAAAAAGTAGTTTCGAACGAAAATTGTACCTATATATTTTTAATCTACATAAAAAACAACTAAGATATATATATATATATATATATATATATATATATATATATATATATATAACTTATTAAGTTCTAAAATTGTAATTGAAAACTGAAATACATCTCCACTAGTTGGACTGTACGTAAGTGCGTGCGTACTGAAACACTCTACAAGTCGCAAATTTTACCGGATTCCCTTGTTTTATTTTTTAGTTAGTTCGTATATTATTAGACTAGAGTAAATCCCATAATGATCCGCCGAGTAGTTCAAGTCTTATAAACAATTACTTAACAGCGAATTCTCGTGGTCCATTCCTTATGTTCTCGACGTCTCTTAGTAATTATTTTTTAGTTTAACTCGCTATAATTCAAGAACAGAACAATAAACTTATCTCATATTTGTATCTGTTGTTATCATTGCATATTTTTGATAGATTGATTTACCAGCGTGTGGTAGGCATTGCTGCCACTCCCAGGGTTATACAGCTAGGTTGGACTAATGTCAGGCTTACTGTCAACAGCGAGAGCCACATGGCGCATTGTAAAGGAATGGAAGATGGAAAGTGTAGGTATTTGTGAGATGCGTTACCGCATTGTGTCGTGAGGGAGCCTTTAAGCTCCCTCTTTTTGTTTCTGGGCATCTGCCTCTTCTGAATTTTCTTGTAACATATGTGTTGTGTCTTGATATTGAGTGTTTATGCTCCTCTTTTTGTGTTTCTGCTTCTGAGAGTCTTCTTTTTCTGAATCTTTTGATTCCTCTATTTCCGTTGGATTTGGGTCGTGCTTATTGTCGACAGCGAGGGCCACATGACGCATGGTACAGGAGTGTAAGTGTAGGTGTGTTTCTGCTGTTTGTGCTCTTCTTTTTGTATTTCTACTTCTACAAACTTTCTTTTTTTCTGGGTCTTCTGATTCCTCCGTTTTGATTCTGATAGAATATATATCGCTGCTATTTTTTTTGTGGAATACATTTTTCTTCTCGATTTTCTTTCCCAGTTTGTTCATGATTCTCTCGATTGTTGTTTTCCATGTGTAACATGGCCTCCCTATTTTTAGTTTGCTGCTGTTCAGTGTTAGCGCTTTCTTCAGTAGGATTTCTTCTGTCCTTTTTGCTTTAACGTTCTTGATCCTTTCCCTTATCTCTCTACTTACCAGGATATAGTCTATTTGTGAGATTGAGCTTCCATTACTCCAGGTGCCAATGCAGGTATTTCTTATTATTAAATCAAACATGTGTGCTAGGTTTTTCAGCGCGTTTCCATTTTCGTTATGCCATGTGTGGAGTAAATTTTTTCCTATGATGCTTTTGTCCTCCTCCGTCTGGTCGTCTTTTCCTATATGTGCATTGAAGTCTCTAATAGTATAATTAACATTTTTCTTGATTTTTCATAGCGTTGGTGTGTGCCGGGATTGTTATGTTTTCTCCTTCTAACTGATGACTTAGTGGTCCATATAGACAGTTCCCGTCGCCGTAAATTCTTTGTACCAGTAGGTGATGTGCCTTCGTTCCTACGTTCTATAGTGGATACATTATTTTTGTGTTCTTTGGAGAGTTATTATTTCTTGTTTCTTTTTTGCTTGTTATTGTTACAGTCATAAACTTTTTAATAAAATTCCTTACCTTACCAGAGCCTTACCAGATGTGAAGTATAGACAGTCATTTTTCTTACCATGCATGGGGTTTTTTAAGTACTCCGTTGCGTGTATTTCTATCCTTTTTGTCTTCTCTCCTAGTACTGTTGATGTTTTATGTCGCTGTTTTTGTCCTGTTGTTTTTGTGAGTATTTGGATAATGTCCCTAATTTAAACTGTTGAATAGGCAGTTCAGTGAATTGACCAGTTAGCATCAACAAAATAGCAAAACAAAATAGAGTGCAAAACTAATAATGCCATTTGACCAATTTTTCGTCTACAGGGCTATTTTTTATTTATTTACTATTTCAAATACAAATATTTACATCATTATTTTTTATCTCGAATGAATATGACACTTTGTATTTTATTTTGTGTTTCAAATAGTGCCATTAGTTATTTCACTCAAGTGTTAAGAGAAGCGTTACAATGCTAAGAAAATATTTTCACTTGAAAGTCAAATTTTGATAAGTGAATTTTTTCTAAGGCTTTGTCGATGAAATCTGATGATCTGCAGATGAAAATATAGCAAGCGGAATTTTTTTTATCTTTCCAAATAGATGTCAAGTATATCGAGATGAAGTAAACATAATAGTGCAGGAAAAACCTTGAAAAATTAGTACAAACAAGAAATTTGGTGGAGATGTTCCACTTGTCATCTTAATGAATATACTAAAAGTCCCCTAAAATCGAAGCTGTGCTTCGCCTGCCATATTGATTTCTGTATATAAATCCTTTACCGTTGCAGATAGGAAAGAAGTTTCAAATAAAAGGCAATAATAAAACAAACGATTTCTCATATCAACATTTTTTCTCTAAATCGGTTTTTGAATTATGAGGTGCAGATTATTGAATTTTCAAAAATCACAATTGTGTACAAAATACACTGTAAAATGCGTGTTTATAGGTTGTAAGTAAAACAAAAAACATTTTTAGGTATATTGCCATTGAAGAAGAAAAATATACTGTAAATATGAAGCCTAAAACAAATATGTGGAATAAAATGCGAAAATACGTTATAACATTAGTTCATTATCAAAAAAAAAAAAAAATCTGTTCCAAGTACTAAACCTATCATGCCTTAAGTATTTTTTTGTGCTGAATCCGAATTTTTAATTAAAAAAATTTTTTACTGCGTAGATTCCGAGTAAATCCCGGTTTTTATCGTCAAAATAAGTTTTTTGGCAAATTTTGACGTTTATTCGAAATCTAGGCGGTAGAAAATTTTTTAAATTGAAAATTCGAATTCAACACACAAAAATACTTAAGGCATGATAGGTTTAGTCCTTGGAGCTGAATTTTTTTTTTTCTGTAGACCTGTGTAATTTAAAAATCGTTCGATTTAGAGAAAAAATGTTAATATCAAAAATTGTTTGTTTTATTATTGCCTACATTTTTTATTTGAAACTTGTTTTCCTATCTGCAACGGTAAAGGATTTATATACAAGAATCTGAAAATGGGCCGCCATTTTTCAATATGGCGGGCGTAGCACAGCTTAGATTTCAGGGGACTTTTAGTATATTCAATAAGATGATAATTGCAACATCTCCACCAAATTTTTTGCTTGTACTAATTTTTTCAAGGTTCGCATACTTTTAGACTTATTTTTATTGCACTGTTAATGGAAGTAACTTTTTTATTTGAAACTTTTCTCTTCAGAGTTAAGAGTTTTCAAGAAAAATACATTTGAAAATACTGAACGCGCTCAAGTCAAGTTAGGTAGACAAAGATACATTCGTCTATTATCAGAATAGAGTCCTGTTGAAAGTGATTGTTATCAGCCCTCTGTAAGAACTATTTAACAAACTCATAATAAATAACTACCACCAACTTATCAATCTATAAAACTAATTTTCCTCCTAATATATTTCAAGCAATTGATTTATTATGATAACAGAATTAACATAAATCATAAAAAGGCTTATTGTTGTTGCATGTTAATGTTAATAATTATTAATTGTTACAAACAGTTTCTTAACAAAAATTTGTTTTATTAATAATTATTAAATAGAAAATAAAAACACATTTTTTGTTTACCTGTTTATTACTTATATTATTGATTCATTTTTTTTTGTTCCTTTTGACGTATTAACGAACTAAAATCGAAGTAATGTTTTGTGAAAATTAGGGATATTGTTTATTGTTAAAAGTAACTTCCTCTTGGCTTTACCAACGATTATTAAAACTTTAGCTTAATAAAAATAACGGTAAAAAAATTCAGTAGGTACATGGTTTATATATATTTTATCTGCGCCCTGCATTTCAAAGGTTTCAGTTAATACCTAAATAAGATAAAGCAAGCAACATAAACCGCTTCAAAATTATAATAGTAGAGAATATCAACCAAAAAGAGAATTATCTTGACATATAAACAGCATTTTGCACCTGCCACGGCTCTCAAATAATTTACTATCAAAGAGTGCTGTCAAAGAGGGACTCTGGCCCCAAGCTATTATCCGCCTTATTGCTCTTTTGGATAAGAAGCTCCGAGAATACACCTGCCAGCATCCGTATAAATCTGGTTGGCCGTGGAATATGAGGCTTATGCACGGACCCATACAGGCTAAGCTGATGAAGAATCAGATCACTTAAGTTGAGAGAAATAAAATACGTCCTGGATACAGGTAAACAAAGACGGTGATTACTTGATTTCCTGTTCGGCAGTTGAAATCAAAAAACTTTTACCTATATGAAGGATAGCCCTACTATGTTTTATTGTTGAGTTTTGTAAAATGCTTTGACCCACGCAAACCACCTGTTCTTTTTCTGATTTTTTAAATGGGTGTACTGATTGAGTTAAGGGGCAGATGTGGTTTATAAAGATTTAATCGTTTTGTGAGTAATTATATTTGAAGCCTAAATGGGTATCTTACAGGGGGTGTTTCATCCACTTTGCTTCATTTAAACAGGATAATGCATTACAAAGTAAAACATCACGAATAGATAAAGATGACTATGCGCTTTAGTTTTAATTAAAAACACTCACAAACTATGCTTAAAATGAAGTTTACTTATTTAGTTGTGATCAAAGATACAAAATAAATTGCAGTTTTACTGAATGAAAAATATAGTCTGAGAAGTGTGGACAGTAGAGCAAAAAATGAGCGGTATTTTAATCAAAGGTAGAAATAGTAGATAAATGTACTTAAAGCGGCCTCTTCTTGACTACATTCTATCACAGACCTATATTTAGAATTATTACGATTTTACCGCTCATAAGAGATTAATTCTTATTCTATTGAATCCTACAGACATCTAAATGTGAGGAGTGTATGAAGGTATCGCTTTGATATCTTATATTGCTGGGCGAAAAATAATTAATAGTCGGTAACGAGACCCTCGGCACGATACAGTGTCATCCCTCTACGTATTTTGGTATATTATGTATATTATTGTATATTGCTTAATGTTTATATACAAAACGTAACAACGTGCAACGATAATTATTATTAAACCTATTCGATTTAAACAAATAGGTCTATTATCACCGGAAAATAATTTCTAATAGTAAACTTAGTAAAAAAATGTTTGTGCAGAAATTAGTTTCATAACAGTCTGAACTGAAATATAAAATAAATAAGGTGTGCAATGTGCATGTCTGTGGACGGTTACTTTCTAAACACGATAACTTCTTTTAGGCCATGACAGATGGAATAATATCAATTTTACCCATTAAGATATTTAATAATCAAATTAAAATTGCAGTCGGGCGTTGCCGATTGCGAATACTGACTTAGGACAATAACTTTTGCAAGTCTTAAAATTTTGATTTCAAATTTGAAACATAAGCAAAATACTACCTTTTGAAATTGAACCATATCGGTCATACAGGGTCATCGCCAGAGCGTGCAAACCGTGTTGTTTTATGTAAACCATGTTCTATTATAAATTTAGAGCAATAAGGTTTTCCATAAGGCACATAAAAAACACGAAGATGTAGAAAGTATCGAAATTGTAATAATCACAATTACGTGTCTCTCTTTTTAATCAATTAGTCAGATATAATAGTCCAATCAATGAATGCCCAAAATAGGACATGGAAGGGAGAAGAATTTTCCTCTTCAGGAATGTGTTGGGAGTGGTTAGGACGTAAACTACTAACATACTAAATGTCCCCGCCCCTAGCCCTGCCGCTTTAGGGGAGGATGGGGGTGGAAAGATATCTTTTTTCGAGTCTTTCCTTATAACTCGGAAACGATGCGTCGTACGGAGAAAATTATTCAATGCAAAATTGAATTAAAATAAATTTTCTATAAGAATGTCTATTTTCTTCCTATGTGTTATAGTTTCTGAGATATTCGTCAACAAAAATTGATAATTAATAAATAAATTAATTAGGTATCTGAAATTTTTCTACCAAAGCAGTTTACCATGGTCTACTAATAAATCACAGTCACAAAACAATTTTATTATATTATTTTATAACACTCGACATATTTACTAACGTAATATTTTGTCGAAATCTATACATTTCTTTAAATATACAGTGTGACTCACTTAAAATGAAGACAAATTTATAACTGTTTTATTTGGTTTCCGATTTGAATCAAATTTTACTCAAGTATAGAACAAATTAGGATCTACTTATGACCAGAAAAACATTCTCCTGCTACAAATGCAAAGCCACCTGCGGCGGTACCAAAATATGCGGACAAAAATAAAAAATTATTAGGCATTTTTTATCCGAAAATTTTGTTAATGAAGCTTGTATTTAAACAAAACTTCCTTCTATCATTTATTAATATATTTTTCTAATGATTGACCACCCTGTATATTTTTTAAATTAAAAAGTATATTAGCTATGTTTCATGTATTTTACAAATTTATTAAAACTGTGTCTATGTTTGTGTTTAATGTGTTTATGTTGTCATTGGTAATAATGTTACTTTATTCATTTGAATAGTGAAAGTTATATTCCTGCATCATTTCTTAATTAACTATCTCTTAGGGTGACCATCCAGTATATTTTCACTAAATGTGTAGTACGTTCTTCCTTGACAGTTGTGTTAACTACATGCCAAATAAAATTGTTCTGTACATTTTTTCGTTAATTATGTTTTAGTGTGTCTACCCGTATATTTTTCACTAAGCGCGTCTACTTTGATATTTGTGTTAACCATCTGCCAAATATTATTGTTCTCTGTTATATTTTTTTCATTAATATATTTTTTTAAGATGTCCACTGTCCACTCCGTGATTTTTTCACTAACGGTATATTCTATTTCTTTTTTCGCAATAGCGTCAACTACCTACCAAATATTGTTTTTCTCCGACAAATAGTTTTATAGATATAGCGCCAAAAGACAGACACCTGACCGATAGACAGACAGATAGACTGACGGAATTGAAAAACTTTAATTTTCCTAATCACATAATCTAAAACGTGAAAAATCCAATAAAAATATGATTTTATCCCAATTACTGGACAAATTAGTTTTAAGAATATTATATTTGCATGAATATGAAGTAGTAGCACCAATGGTCCCAACCTTCTCAAGTGCCTTTGATTAGGTATTAAATGACCACATGTTTGTTCTGCATGTTAGTATTATCCCATCTTTTTTAAGAGAAAGTTGTTATTGCGTTATTTGTTATTACTAAAGAGCAGAAAGTCACAAAAAATTGTTTCATTTTTAAAATCATACATACAAAGCGTCAGCCTATTCATTTACAATACTTCTTTTTGGAAAGCGAAGGAAGTAAAAATTTAGTCATATAAAATTGATTTTAATTGCACAAAAAAAATGTTGCAGAAAATTGAAACTAGTGTGTCGTAATAGACAGTAAAATATAAACTTAATATTATTTTTAAGAAACCATATTACAACGATAATGTTAAGTTGCTTAGAATGCATTGATAGATAATACAGGCCGTGCAATGATAGAGGAATTATTGGAATATAATAGGAAACGTGAACTTACTCATGTTTTTGCAAGCGAATGGATCATTGTTGTAACGTAGAATACAAATGAGTTGCAATGCTTGGCGACGGAAATAATAGAACAAAAATGAATGCAAGTACACTAAAAGCAAATTGTGTTCGATAGAGAATATGGAGAACATTCTAATCGTGTTAATATACATGGGGAATAGCAAGACAAACGATGGTCTGTATTATTGCCGGATCGCCTGGACATATGGCTCGTTATTCACCAACTATATAAAGAAAACTCAGCTCTGATGAAAGTTGAAAACACGAAAACTGACAAATGTAAAGTTGGCGAAAACGCTACTGTTCTTTCGCCAATCCCCTTTAATATCCATCGTGAACATGCAATTTCGATGTATTATGGGGGGCTGGCAGGGTGAAATAGTCATCAGCGAAACTAATATCTTGATGATAAACGTCTAGTATAGTGACCCAGACTAGATCACTTACAAATCGAGTTTATATTGTATTTGTTTGTCTGTAGTAATGCGTTGTTACGTACTTAATAAATTTGGATATACCTGGACAAGAAAAAACACATAAATAGTCCTGGGGATGCCAATAAATTTTGACGGAAGGTCAACTATTAAAAAAGTTAGTAGGTATTATGCTTTTAGAGGGCAGAATATTTACTAGCGTAATATTTTGTCGACCTCCTTTATACATTTCCTTAAATATACATGGAATAAAAACCACACTGCAACCATCAGCTATTCTCTGAACTAATGCCCCGCCGAGCGCTGGACTACGAATTACAACCCTGGCCGCGTTAAGTGCAATTAGTATGTATTGCCACAAAGCGCTAAAATTTCGACTGCATCATTTGAGTGAGTACCTCAGATGTGATGTGGGCTGAAGAGGTCCTTTGCCGTCAAAATGGCACTCCAAAGTCTTGCATTCGGACGACGCCACGTGCTTTAGAAAATTGACTTAATCCGGAAATCCGTAGCTGTATCTCCCCAAACCGATACTCAAAACCAAATGGAAATACGACTAATCTTGTCGTGATGAATACTAAATCCCATAAATGGAGCAAAACATACAATATGCTAAAAGTCGTATTCAGACGACTTAATCTTCTCGCACGCTATGACCAAGATAAAAATGTCCCCCTATCAAAAATCAAGTTCTTCTCACTTCCGACGGTACGTTCAGAATTTCCACTTTACGGTATATTCCATAACTAGACTAGATTTTCCTAACTTCGTTTATATTCACAAATATTATCATAATATACTCCAAAGGTCGTCCTCTCATGAATCTACCCATCAAAAGAAGGTTTAATCAACAATACTGGCCATTGTAGAAGCTTTAAAAGGGCGTTTTTGCAATGCACTCTCTTAATGAATATCTGAACGCACTCAGCCAGGTACTTCTTGTATCAAAGCACATTTAATGGCCGACGTGAAAATCAGGTAGCGCTATCATGCAACCAGTTATACTCTATATCTGTTTGGCGAGAGGTGGTACCAATATGCTCAAATGCACAATAAACTGTGTGAAAATAACGAAGGTAGTACCTAAAATTCTGGCAATTACTAAATGGGAAAATAGACTGTAACAAATAGAAAGAAAAAAGAGAGGCGGCAGATATAGGAAAATGTATATACATGCAATGCTAGCACTAAGAAAAAAAGGAATTTATAGTACTTTGTTTCAAGAACTTTGTTCAAATGATTTTTTAATTATTTTCATATGTCAAAACTGTAATTTTTCGAGCTCTTGGGTTACACAAAGTTAGATATAAGCAGTGTTAATGTAGAAGAACACACTACCGGGCGTCAAATTGACGTGACACCAATTTATTTATTAAGGGGCGCCAGCCGCGTTCTGCCCCGTTCTTCTACTCCCAGACGGGTTCGAGATAAGATGCACTTCGATAGACGAGTAATGGATCAAGGCTGCACTACCTTAGATCATTAACGACGCTCTGTCAGGACGTGATTTCTATTTTTTACTGTTGATTAGTGCTTTGACGCCTTCTGCTTTATTAAATTTTGGCAGAAAAAAATCCCAATCGAAGATTTCTCTCCGACGGAATTGGCATTTGACGTGATTTTAGTCTGCTTACGTTGTAATTAATGACCTGACGCCTTTTAGTTTCTAATATTTTTGCATAAAAAAATCTCGATCGAAGATTTCTCTCCGACGGGATTGATTTTTGACGTGATTCTCACGTTTTCATCTGCTAACGGATTCTACACCTAGGGATTTTTGAGAAAAATGCATAAAAAAATCCCTATCAAACTCTCGTAAGACAACCAGAAGATCGAGTCTAGAGGTGCATTAACTCGACGCATCCGGTCTTCCAAACGAAAGCTCTCAAGGGATGAGGACCAGCAACAAGTCTCAAGATCAGTTAAGATGCAATTAGTTCAAAGAGTACCGTTTATTTAACAGATATGTAATATACAAAATGGATCATGCAAAATTCTTATATTAAGAATCACGCCTCTCCAACTAAGGCAAATGGCTTTTTAACCACACAAATGAGAGCGTACGCCAACAATCGATTTGGTAGAAAAGATTCATGCAAACCTTCCCAGAATCAAATATAAGCCTTTTTAGAAATGTCTGAGACTTTTTGTAATATGGTTATTACGGCTGACTGATTATAACATAAAAATGTTTTACTAAAATAAATTTAGTTTCGCTAGAGACTACTTAACTTTAAAATTCTCGTAACGTGAGAGTTCACGTACTAAAACACATTCATGAAGACTTACTACTACATAAATTCGATAGCGTTCGATCAGTCCACAACTTACTTGCCCTTGATGTAGGTGTTCAATATTGGAAAAATGGCAGCGACCCACCTCCGAACGACTTTTAGGCAAAATTGAATTTTAGCGTTTTTATGCACAAGGTGTTTTTCTCTATAACTTTATTGTTTGAAAAGCCCTGCTATTGGCTTTCCTACCATCGCTTTGTATTGACTACCCAACGCACTCCGACTAAATTGCAAGTTGCTGGGTGAATCCAAACTCGTTTTATTCGAGAAACCGACCTTGTACATTTTCATTGAAACTGTGTCAATTTTTGCCTATAGGCGCTCCGTCGTCTTTCTGATGCATTGCATCAATAAAATTTTATAGTCAGTCCTTAAAACAAAGCATATAATGACTGTACCTCCATGGTCAATATGTCCTTGGCGGAGGAATAAAAATTGAAAATATTTTGAATATTTTCCAAGTACTTTTTGGCGTACTTTTAAAAAAGTATGTGATTCATTTTTCCATGACCACTTTTGCTCTCAATTCCTGGGCCAAAATATATTTTCCTAAGTAAAAACTCGCTGTTTCTTCGAATTTTTACCCGGTCGTGTCTAATGTCTTAATGGACTCATAACGGTGCTTTTGGACTAAACGGTGGCTCTGAAGTCCCTCAGACTTTTGAAAATGTCCTTAAATGAAATTTTTGCCTAAGTCGAATTTTTATTTTGGGTTCGGCTTAGATCGATTCTATAACATTAACACGAAGATGAAAAGATTCATTTTCGATAACATTTTCCGTTTCCATCACATTTTCACTTTCCAGTACGTTTTCACTATCATTTTCAGATATTATTAAACTTAAACTCTTTCAATATATCAGTTCCATATGGCGTTGGTGGAGCAACTGGTATCTAAGTGTAATAGCCTACATATAAAACAATACCTCGCTTTGCAATCATGCCACCATAAGTTGCCGGAGCGGTTGCCAGGGCCGTCCACCAGCACGTCACTAATTTTCGGTGGAGCCACCAATTACCATAGTGAATAGGTAGGTCCTATTTACTTAAATGCTCCGCGACGTGTTGCACCACCAGTTTCTCAGCTTGGTGGCGCCACCGGTGGTCTAGTGTAATGGAGCTCTTAGTGTGCAGTAGTAAACAAGATGTTGTAACTTTTAGTCCTTGGAGACAATACTGGAAATTGAAAATATGAGATTCGGCGAAAAATACATATGGGAACATCGAATTTCTCAGTTGAGTTAACTTATGTGTGATACATCACAACACGCACAAAGAATAGTCTTGCTTAATAATGTAATAGAACATAGCAAAATTTTTGACAAAGTATGTTAGTTTTATAGTTAAATGGTATTGTTAGTTAAGGTTCATATATTAAATTTCTTTGTTTGTACGAATATTTATTAAAATTGTACTATTTGGGTTCTCTAAAGACGCTATGTTGATCGACGACATAAAATTTTGGACACAACACTAAAATTGGAGTTCATGTCATGTCACCCAATGACGTGTTGCTTAATACCACGATTTTGGGAAGTGCAACGAAATTCGATTTTTTCGAAACACACTAAAAAGCGCTGCCCAAGGAATCACTACTTTCATATCTTCTATCCGAGTCACTCACAACGAAAAAATGTTTTTTTATGTGGAAATAATTGTTTATGGAACTTTAATAATATAATATTTGAAATCCTCTACCCCAAAAACCCATAAAACGATACCCCACATCGGTAGTGGGGTGGGGGTGGTAGTGGGGTGGATGAACTAAAAAAATATTTTGAGGTTTCTGGTTTAGAGAATATTATTTAGGTATTATGCAAATCACAACTTACACACCTTTTTATTTATTATGAAAATACCTACTTTCTGTATATTGTTGCCCTAATCTGGGCACGCTAATATACTAGTTAGGTAAATACTTTAAAACACTCATTATTGGAGAACCAATCAAAACAACTACTCTTCTAGCTAATACTGACGAAGTATTGAATTACATGATAGGATTCTTAGCATTTTAAAGAAAAAAATATATTGAAAATATTTCAATCATTTATTTACATTTAGTCATCACACTTTTTTATTTAATATGAAATTATCTACTTTCTGTATATTGGTACCTTAATCGGGTCACGCTAATATACTACTTAGGAAAACACTTTAAAACACTCATTATTGGAAAACCAATCAAAACAACTACTCTTCCAGTTAATACTGACGAAGTTTCTGGTTCTTGTACACACACTAAATCACAATTTTTTTCATTTCCTTTAATAATGGGGTGGTGGTGGTAATGGGGGTGGCTAATGTCAAAAATTTTTTCGAGACCTTAGCTTCTCCTATATACATATACTAAATACCAATTTTATTTACTCTTACCTGCTTGATTTACCTATTTACCCCAATTTACCCATCCCTTCAACGGAACAAGATGAAAATAATAATAATCTAGTTCCAGATCTAGTTAAACTACATATGTGTACCAAATTTCAAGTCAATATCTTAAACGGTTCCAGAGTAAACGTGCGCACAAAAAAAGGTTACAGACAGACAGACAGAATTTTTTTTCTCTCAAACTTAAAATCTCAACGTTTCATAACATGCTAAGCCTATTTGAACAATTAAAATTTTTAAATTTTTTTTTATCGTTACTATACTTCCACTGAAAGTGGAAGTATAATTAACTTTGCAAAAAAATGTGTTTATTTCGGAAATACCTTCAAAATTGATTTTTGTTACGAAAAATTCAATTATCCAAAAGAGCAGTTTTAAAGTACAGAGTTATGTCATCCAACGACAATAGCTTTAGGTAGAGGCACCGGATGATGATTGTGCAAAGTCTACTCTTGCCGAAACCCCTAATTTTTAATATTTAGCCAAAATAGTTACAGAAAGAAACGAAATCACATGATCCTTATAGAGTCATATTGTGCCGTTGGTAGTTGGACAAAGCTGAAAAGCTTCATTTAGTTCATATATTGCCCTACGAAGTATTTCAAAATGTTCAATCTTGACGAATCATTTAATCGCCCATAACAACTTATAAAGCTAGCTACAAAATTAACAGCTATTCTGTGTATTGGTTCGACAACAAAGCACAAGGTAATTTTATAAAAGTGATTAGAATTTGAGACATATATTAGATTATAGGTATGTATTATATAAAATACATCACATCGACGAAGGCAGAGCGAAACTGATAGTAATTCACAGTAAATATAGTATTTTTTTAAAACTTTTTCGTCTATCACAGAACTGCGGTACTAAGTCATTTCTTAGAAATTTTAACGAATCACTCTACGAGTAGAAAGACACCATCAAACGTTACATAATGCACGGCCGGCAACTTCAGCATATAAATATTTATTATGTCTTTCAGACGTACGGCGGTTATCTTCTACATTAACACCCTAGTTTGCATCTTCTTTCTAGATCCCTTTAAATCGTGGACCATTAGGTAAGCAAATAGATGTTGTATTGATGATTTCGAAGTGTGGGACTGGAGACATCTGTTAAGAATTGATTGGATGACCATCAGAGGATCACCCAGAACAACAATGAAGGATGCTACATTGTTCTTCTGTATGGAAGAATACGACGGTATTCTTCAGCATCCCATCATTTTTTTGGTCACGCAGATAGGATAACATAAAATGGTGAATAGATTGGTAGGCGGTACCTCCTGCATGGGTATAAACAAATCGTTAGTTGATATTTTGCAAATAAGAAAAATATTTGAAATTTCAAATGAATTTACATAGAAAAAAGTTTACAATATACATATATGACGTACATATTATACGACCAAGGATTTTCAATATAAATTCAGTTTTAATATGTTTTGTTTATTAATGTTTATGTTATCACATTTACGACGAAAATTTGAATAGATTAAGATCTTTTGAGATTTTGAGAGCGGTCGTAACGAATTTTTACCTGTTAATCAATATGCTGGTAGCAACTTCATCTCATTTTATTAAACCAGGTTAGTAACGAACTGAATCAAATATTCGAAGAGAGTTTGCATCCATGGATTTGGCCTGCGAGGATTTTTATCCGTGGGGCTGTATAAAGAGTGAGGTCTGTCAAACCCCGGTAAATAACAGATGAATTTTTGGATAGAGAGAGGAGAGCATTTGAAGGTTTGGACTCAAATTAAATTCGGAGTGACTAAAACACATTCAGTGAATAGAAGGATTCTAAAATGTTTAAAGGTTAACGTTAGTTTAACTGATGTTTCGTTATAAAATTTTCATTATTAATAAATTGTAAAATATCCTTGATAAAACTAGAAAACAGCAAATATCTAAAGAATCATTCATGTTGGTATAGAAACATGATACATGGTTAGATACATTTTTTTTTCTATTGAATATACATATGCCATAAATTTAAAAACTTTTTACTGAATACAATTTTTCAATTTTTTATACAATGGATAATTCCAGTAGGTACCATATTCTTACCCTCATAAAAGAATATCAATTATAGTTACTGAGATATTAATTTTTAGGTATGTCCCTTACATTTTCTGTAAAATTTAAAAAAAGCGAAATGGGGCATTCTTTTTAAAAAAACAAATTTCGAGACAACTTCCGATACAACCGAAAATAAAAATGTTTGAAAATTTTTTTGGTTGAATAAATCCTACCTCACTTAGGACTATAACCAAATTTTTAGATCAATATTATTTTTCTTTCTCCATACTAATGGGCGGACAAAATGAATCATCCTGTATAGGTTAAAATCAGAATATTTAGATGTACCCTACCATTGTGTTCTTTCTCGCGTCAACTAAAAGTCTAGTGGCCTATGGTCGCCACTACAGGAGGAATTTGAGGGAGACTATAATATTTCTACTGTTCATCAAAAAATATATGTTCCCAAAATTATTTCAAAATTAACGGAAACGGCTTACTGACGTGAATTTAAAAGTTAACAAACACCAAACATCACTCGATGCATTCTTTGCTAATCACGTTGTCGTAATCTAGTACAGTAAACGAAGACCAAAATGGCGACCAAATGAGAAAATTTTGGAGAGTTTGGGATATTTAGACACTTTATGTAAAAACATGCGCTGATCACGAAAAAAATACTAAAAAAATTCCAAACATGTCGCAACATGTTCTTACATATTTCTTTTTAGAAAGAAATGCAAATATATCATAAAATAAACATTTTTTTGAAAAAAACACAAGAATAAAAAGTGTTCAAAATCACATTTTCCATATGACCATGGCATTAGATTTGCAATTTTCCCTTCAGTTTTCCGAAACGGAAAAACTAACATATAATTATATAGTTTTCCACAATTATGTCGCTATCTCTGCGTTTTTTCAAAAAATGTATGTGAATAAGTGTTTAGAATTGTTATTGTTTATAATGGCTATGCTATTAGATTTGCAATTTTATCTTTAGTTTTATCTAGTTATATATGTTAGTTTTTCCGTTTTTCCGGAAAACTAAAGGGAAAATTGCAAATCTAATACCATGGTCATATGGAAAGTGTGATTTTAAAAACTTTTTATTCTTGTTTTTTTTCAAAAAGATTTTTATTTTATGATATATTTGCATTTTTTGCTAAAAAAATATATATAAGAACATGTTGCGACATGTTTGGAATTTTTTTATTATTTTTTTCGTGATCAGCGCTTATTTTTACATAAAGGAAATTATAGAAATTATAGAAACTGAATTTTGATCCTCTAGATAATTCCAACATTGTTGGCGAAAGTATTCGAGTCTAGTGTTCAAGTATTTTGGTATTTGTGGTAACTACCTTAAAGATAGCGTCATATCGAATGTTTCAGCCCTCTCCACAGTTCAAAAGTCAAGTTTTCACGAAAGAAAATATTCAGTTGCTGTGCTAGGGTATTCTTGGTTGAACTTATGGCATGGGAACTTTTGTAAACTATTTATTTTGAATTTTTAGATGACAGTACATGATTTCCAACTCATAGCTTCCAGATATCAACAGCCAATAGTTATTGGCAACAGATATAAGGAAATGCCATAAAAGAGAACCATAAAACAATCTCATAATAATAAATAAAATTTTAGTAAGGTAATTTTGGTTTCCCATATATTACTTTTCTAAAGTAATTATAATTAAAGAAGAAGGCAGTTTTATGCTTTTATATTATACAATTATTCAACCCCTCCTCCATCCAGAAGATAAATATAGACACGACGAGGCCACACCATGCACTTCCTGATGTCATAGTATTTTCTAAAAATAAAATTGAACATAAACTTAATTACCCTGTTTATATTATAGGTACTTAACGTTAGATGTACCTTGAATGAAAAATATTGTTCAATATTAGGAAGCAATATTTCGGACTTATTTTCAATTACAGGGTATGCTCGTAAAATCGAACATTCCCGTATTTTGTTTTAAACGTCTTGAATGCTTCAAAAATTAACAGATAATCAGATCCGGCTTCGATGTAGTTAGACATCAAAAACAGAATCGGCTCTAGGCGATATGGATAATATGACTACTATTTTCATGCGCAATAATACAATAGCTTACCATGTAAGTGTATCTAGTGAATTTCGTAATGTCTAAAGGTATATGGCTCCTAAAAGGTTGTAATATATTTATTAATATTAACATTAGTACCAACACAATCACACGCTAACTACGCATTATTAGAATAATAAAAATAATAAACGTCTTTATGAATGAACCAACATACATATAGGCGATATTTAGCTAGAAGTATATTATTTGTTCATATTCTAAATGGTCCGAAATTAAACTCCGGCACCATTACTTAAATCTCCACTTGTACCGTGAAAACAATCGTTCACCGTCTGTCGAAGTAACCGGCACATATTCGAAATGGGTAAAGTTCCTTTTAGACGGCAGATTCGCTTCAGTAATGTTATATTGTCGTGGTATTTTTAGATAACGTTTAATTGTTGTACTTAGATGAAATAACATGTTCCTTGGAACGAACGACGAACCATAAATGGTCTGCCTCCATATGAAATTTAGAAATTTTAACATTTTTACGGCTGTGGCGACATCCTAAATAACTTTATTATATTACGCTTTGATGCTTGCCAGATGACTTTTTTAAATATTGAATATTTAAATTTAGGAGTAATTTTCACCCATTCAGGGTAAGATCAAGTGTCCGGACCATATAGAGACTGAAAACAAAATCTTTTACTAAAATAATAACCCATAAAGAAAAATTACACAGGCACACATAAAAATAAGATATTATTTTCCAAAGGTGAAAGACACCTATCCTTATGTTTTTTGAGCCGCTGATTACAAATATCAAAAATATATGTTTCACTGCTCAATTTTTAGCAAATTGTCATTTCATCCCTAAATTCGGAGTTAAATGGCTATTAAATCTAATAGAACGATTTGGGTTGAAATGAAACTTCTGAATCGTTTAAAATGGCTCTAGTCACATACTCTCAACGTTCTATCGTACAATGGAAATTATGGTGGTGTACTTTTTCCTCCAAAAAAACTACTACTACTTTTTCTGATTTTTCCATAATACGCTTTCCATAATACGCTTGTGAGGGGACAGATCGGGGTTATTACAGGGAATACTGATAAGTCGAGTATCTTTAGACCAGGATACGCCAAAACAACCCTCGGTGAATCACCCCCTCCCTGAAAGACAAAACATTATGAAAATACTGCGAAAGGGCTGAAGAACGGTTTCTTCCAGTTTTCGAGGGTGAGTAACGTGATAATTGCAATACTTTCCTCCACTCTTCTGGAGTGGAATGAAAAGAACTACTTTTTTCCATACTACGCTTGTGAAGGCTTGACAAGTCGGGGTTATTACAGGGAATATTTATAAATCGAAAATTTTTTGAAATGAAACTTCTGAATCATTTAAAAAGGTTCTAGTCACATACTCCCAACGTTCTATCGTAGCACAGAAATGATGATGGTGTGTATTTCCCCCAAAAAACTACTACTACCCCTTGTTCTGATTTTTCCATAATCGATTGTTGTTTTCCACGTGTAACATGGTCTCCCTATTTTTAGTTTGCTGCTGTTCAGTATTAGCGCTTTCTTCAGTATGATTTCTGCTTTCCTTTTTGCTTTAACCTTCTTGATCCTTTCTCTATCTCTTACCAGGATATGATCTATTTGTGTGATTGAGCTTCCATTACTCCAGGTGTCAATGCAGGTCTGACTTTTGCTCCATGTATTTCTTATTGTTAAGTCAAACATGTGTGCTAGGTTTTTCGGCGCGTTTTCATTTTCGTTAAGCTATGCGTGGAGTAAAGTTTTTCCTATGATGCTCTTGTCCTCCTCCGTCTGATCGTCCTCTCCTATATGTGCATTGAAGTCTCCTAATAGTATAATGGAGACATTATTCTTGATTTTTCATAGCGTTGGTGTGTGCCGGGGTTGTTATGTTTTCTCCTTCTAACTGATGGCTTAGTGCTCCATATAGACAGTCCTTTCTTCGGTTATTACTGATTTCTTTCTCCTCTTTGCCGCCTGCACTATATATACTATGATTTACTGCGTTAGAGGGGAAGTACTGTGTACAGTTTTGGTTTGTATACTTAATTAAACAATAACTAATATTTCTTATCAATTACTGAAAATGTTCTGAGATATATATTATTTTACAAACACATCCACTTATACTTCAAACATATCTTGTACAGAATAAAAACTTCGAAATAAAAAGTAAAGTTTTCCGTAAAGAAGATATTTACTGTTTAAGTAGGTTACAATTTATAAAACTTAAGAAGTTTTAATTTTGCGTTGACATTTTCAGCAAGTAATAGATATTGTAACGTAATGTTATGAACACAAAATTGTTAAATTGTTCTTAGATAAAGTTTCACAAATAAATGTACTATGAGAAAATGAAAAAATATCCTCATTCCATTTTGCATTTGAATATATTTCTATTCTTACATATAACAAACATTGTATTCACAAAAAGCAGCTCATTTTAAAAATGAAGATATGATTTTATTGAGGTTTTGTCTTGTTTTTTAAAACTTTTATATAGGCCTTTAAATATAATAAAGTTGACGTAAACTACTTTGGATTTTTCCATTCCACGAAGATTATTATTTTAAACGAATTAATTTGAAACATAATATATTACTGTTTGTAAAATAAACGACCACTTTGAATTCAAAATTATGTAAATCAGTTTTTTTATTAGAAGCAGTACTATTTATACTGGACTATAGAGCAGGACCGCACAAGATAAACTGAATATACAAGTTATGCATGTTTCTTTCTCACTGATATTTTGGAAACTAACAGATCAGTTGCACAATTTAGGTTTCAGTCATCATTAATTTATTTAAATAAGAATAATAAAAAACACTTTAATTATTTCTCTGTAGGTTTTTGATCTAACCCCAAAAAAATATTTAAAACATTACCATTTTTTTTTAATTATCATTCAGCAATATATTATTTATTAATAAAAAATATATCAAAATAAATATTATTATAACCTCAATATAAACTATATAAGAGCGAAACGACAGATATCTGTGATAAGTACAGATTGCTGACATAAATATCGCGCGTCAGCAAAGTAATGTATAGTTGACTACACATTTATTAATTATTATGCATGTAAAAAATGTCGGCGTCTAGAGGAGCGGTAAAGATCAAAGATGCCGTCATTTTTTACACGCATAATAAGTCTGTAATCAACTATATATTCTTAAATCCAGACTCCACAATTATTTGTCCTGGAAAATGCTCCAGGGCAGGCAGGCTTTGTTAAAGGATGCTGTACTAAAGAACACATACTGAATTTGCGACAACTTCGAGAAGGCAAAAGAATATTACGTACTTTTGCACGATTATCGTAAGGCATTTAACAATGTGGAGGGAGACAAACTGTGAGCTGTATTATTAGAGATGGGAACACCTAAATATCTGGTGTTTATTATTCTCCGACTATGAAGAGAAGTCTGATTTGGTGTCTACCATGTAGACTTAGCCTTGCGGCTAAGAGTATCGAGTTGGTCTTGATGTGAGATTATTTTTCCTCCGCGCTCCATTCTCTTATTATTATTATCATTATCGTTATCGTTATCGTTATCGTTATCGTTATCGTTATCGTTATCATTATCGTTATCGTTATCGTTGCCATTATCATTTTTTTTTTAATTTTAGCTAGCTAAAAACCAGTCACCCTTCTCTGTGGCTCCGATCCTCACAGAGGGGAGCTGGTAGTACCGGTAGCCACTCCCCACACCCGTGGGGTAAGTGACTACTGGGTCCGAGAATCGTGTGCCCTGAGCAGACGTAATGAACCGAGGATGACGGCCTTCTGCATTCTGCCGGCTAGGACCTCTGCCGAATTTCGGCATGCCGGTATGATCTTCAGTTCCGAAAGCAGTGTGTGTCTCGTTCCACCGAGGGCTCCTATAATCAGTACCACTATCTTAACAGTATGGTCTGGATAGAGTCTGCGAAGTTATAAGAGCAAATCTCGATATTTTGTCCGTTTTTCCTCCTCCTTCAAGACAATGTTGTTTTCCGCGGGAGCCGAGAACTCCACGACGAACATTGTCTTGAGTTGATGGTCGAGGAGTACTACGTCAGGCTTGTTGGCTTGTATTTGCCTGACGGTGGGAAACGAGTAGTTCCAATAAATTAGACACTTCTCATTTCCCACAGCGGACTCAATATCCCCCGGAGCGTAAGGCAGCACTGGTGTCTCATCTATCCCATACGAGTGCCTTAGGTGATAATAAAGCACTCGTAATGCTCCGTCATACCTCTGGATATAGGTCGAGACTGCATATGTCGGACACGCCGACAACAAGTGCATCAGAGTCTCTGGCGCCCTGCGGCAGGCCCTGCAGCTGACATCAGAGACCTCTATACCCATGACACGATTACGATAGACGAGGGTATTAAATACACCATCCTGGCAAGCCATTATGAATCTCTCGGTCTCAGACTTCAGCCCGGCTGACCTTAAGAAGGCAAAGGTCAGCCTTTCGGATAAGCCAAAATTTTCTATATTTTTATAGAAAACTCCATGCATTGGCTTATCCGTGTGAAGCTGCATAAAGATGTTGTGTTCTGCAGCTTTAATTTGGGCTTTTCGTCGAACAGGTTCCAACTCGGTGATAGAGTCGGGATTTACCCGCTCGACGTCGAAGAAGAGACCAAGTTCATCGGCTGCTCTCTGTGCTGCCTTAAACAAAAAGGCTCCTACCCCTGCATTTTCATGGTCCCGGACCATGCAGAGGAGGGGATCCGAACTCCTGATGACCTTACAGGCTCCATCCAGAACCATCCTGTTATGGAGACTCTCCAAACTCAAGAATCCACGGCCTCCCCGATGTCGTGGGAGGTACAGTCGTGGAATGGACGATTTAGGATGCAAACTCCTATTGAGATGAATCTTCTTGCGGGTTCCTACGTCGAGTTGACGCAACTCCTCTCGAGTCCATTTCACTACTCCAAAGGAGTAGAGTAGGATCGGAACGGCAAGCATGTTGGTAGCAGACACCTTGTTCTTACCCGACAGTTCTGAAGACCAGATCTGTCGGAATCGGTGCTGATACTTGCCGCGGAGAGCGTTTTTCACTACACTCACTTCTTGGGTGGAGCGTTGCTCGACACCCAAGTAAGTGTACGACTCTCCGGCATCTAGATGATGTAAGATGCTTCCGTCCACGAGCTGCGCGTCTTCTCCGTAGTTCCCGCATCGTCCTCTCTTGAGATGGACCAGTGCACATTTGTCCAACCCGAACTCCATACCGACAGCCTGCGTGTACTCCTGTACCACCCTGAGGGACTGGTGTAGGTCCCTCTCTCCAGAGGCATAAAGTTTAAGGTCATCCATGTAAAACAGATGGGTGACCTTATGCCTCCTATCGCCGGGGGTACCGCAGTTGTAGCCACGGGTTTTCCGGAGCGAAACGGATAATGGCAGTAGTGAGATGCAGAACAGAAGGGGGCTGAGGGAGTCTCCCTGAAATACTCCCCTTCTGAATGTTACCGACTCCGCCTGGACTCTATCGTTACCCGATGTAATGGTAAAGCGAGTCCTCCCAAGCGGCACCAGTTCTTCGATGCATCTCACTACGGGACCGGGTACCGCAAGACATCGGAGCAAGTGAACAATAAGCTCATGCGATGTCATATCAAATGCCTTGTGGTAGTCGATCCAGGCCATGGAGAGGTTCCGCTTATACTGCACGGAGTCCTGCGTGACACATTTGTCAATCAGCAGGTTCTCCTTGCAGCCAGCGACACCTCTCTTCGACCCTCGTTGCTCATATATCCGTTCGTAAACCGGTTCAACTGCGTGGAGCACTCGCATGTACAAGATGCGCGTAAACACCTTGTAACATGCGTTTAAACAGGTTATCGGTCGGTAGTTCCTTAGGTTGGACAAATCTCCGTTCTTGGGGATTAGCACTGTCCGCCCTTCAACCACCAAAGAAGGAATTTGCTGCTCCCCATTTAGCCAGGCATTAAAAATTCTGGCCAAATGGTGGTGGGTGCTCGATAACTTTTTCCACCAAAAGTTATTTATCCCATCGGGACCTGGAGCAGCAAAGTTCTTAGAGCCCTCGAGAGCTCTTCGAACCTCTTCTGGGGTTATTGATTGGCACACTTCCTGTGGTTGCTGAAATCTTTGACAAAAGTCTTCAAAGTGTGCAAGGGCTGGAGAGTCTCAGTTGAGTGGAAGCTTCTCCTCGTAAAGCGTTTTCCAGAAATTTTCCACCTGATCTACAGTCGGCGGATTACCTGCAACACGCGGAGGTGGTTCGAAAAGGCGCGAGGGCTTTTGGCGGAAGAGTTTATTTTCCGCCAGCCCCCTCGCCCGCCTCACTAGTGATTTTTTACAAACCACTAGCATCCGTATCCTGTCGAGACAGTGCTGTTTGGTGGTTCGCAGCACTGCCTCATTAAGTGTGTGATGGACGCGTCTTAAGTTGGCGGCTATTCGACGCACTTTAGGCGTGAACGGCCTATTGGCCGCCATATAGTCCATCACACATTGGATACGGGATGCGTGTTGCCTCGCCGACCGGATCTTGGCTTCCATCTTTTGTATGCGCCGCTCCGCCCTCTCTTGTGGGGAAGCAGTATTACGCCTCTCCAACCGAGAAAAGCGTTGAGCAGCGTCATACACGGCACAGTTTATGTGCCAGATGTCAGCCCATTCTGGTAGCGCTTCACGAAGTTCTTCACCCACTCTGGCCAGATCTTGTGGCCCGGGGGCTTTTATGTGGTGTAGCCCCCGTCTGGTGCTGAGGCCCTCTGGTACATTATCATTATTATTATTATTATTATTATTGTTATTACGGTTTTTTGGTACCATACAATTGTATTGTTTCCAGGATTGCATAAGTTTGCAAAGTTTCAAATCGATACGACAATTAGAAGTGTGTGAAAAATGAGTTGCAAAGTTTGTTTACAATCTTACAAGCCAAGCTAATATAAGCGTGTTAAAAACAATTTTTTGGAGTGACGATACTTTTTTCATGTTGCAACCACGGTAGTCTTGAGAACTTCTTTAAATACTTTTCTACTCCCAAAACGCTACTTCTATGTATAAGTTTACATAAGGATTATTTTATCTCAGCTTTTCCCGTAATTTTTTATCTGGAGACTGGGTTATTAGACGTAATTATCAATAAAACGTCAAATTTATGAAAGTTTATGATATTTGTAATTATGACGATTCTCATTTTTCCAGCCAAGTAATCAACTACTTAGTTAGCGAGAAATATATTTGTATTTTACAATTTATATTAATATATAGTGTAAAATCAATAAATCTGGGAGACAATATTTTCAACAATATTTAAATATCCGCTTGTCTTGAAAACTCCTCCAAACAAATATTATGTATGCAATTCTTCTTCATTCACCTTAATACCGCTAACAGTTTCAAAATAGACGTTCAATTTTCCAATACAACCTTCCCAAAAAATGTAGTTCAAATAAATATAAAACGGGTGTCTAGGGGATTACTAATTCCACATTCACATCTAGATGTCCGATTCAAGTCTCTTACAACGAAAAAAGAATGATCTGCAATTCACAGTGTGGAATTAATTGTTCATAGAGATAATATAATATTTAAAATCTTCTACTCCAAAAACTCATAAAACGGTATGCTACATAGGTTATAGTGGGGGTGGCTAATGACAAAAAAAATGTTGAGACCTTTGATTCTTATACACACACTAAAGCACAAATTAAGTTTTTTTCCACCTTTATTAACGGGGTGATGTCAAAAATGTTCACCTTGGCTTCTCGCACATACACTAAATCCCAATTTTATGGATTCTTACTTGCTTCCTTCACCTATTTACCACCATACCTCCATCACTTCAAAATATTTCCAGAACTCTTTATAATATGTCACAAATTTCAAGTCAATATCGTAAACCGTTACAGAGTAATCGTGCGCACAAAGAAAGTTACAGACAGAATTTTTTTTTGCTGAAACGTTTCCTCTACATTTTATGGCATTCTAGGCTTAGGCTTAGAATATCATGAAATAATGAGTATTTTAAGTTTGAGCAAAAAATGTCCTGTCTGAATAAACAAAATTTTCAATTTACCTTATCGGTTACTACACCTCCATTCCACTAGGTATGTGGATGTAGGAGGAAAATTATGAGAGATCGTACATTTTGACTAACCTCGTATACAATACACTAAAACCAAAAAATTTTAATCTGACATATATATTTACAAACTTTGCTGATATTTCCCTCTGTTGATGTGTATGTATTTTTATTACGTGTTTATATAATTTTTAAGGCAATAATGATAACGTCACTTCTTCTGTTAAGAAAAAAATCTGTTCGTAACGAAAGAGAAGAAATATTTATGACTTCCATAGTGTCAAATGAAAAAAGTTCATTTAAATTATAGTCAAGTTGATTGAAATTATCAACAGCAAGTCGCAATAAAACCCATGGTTCTATCTATTTGTGAACGCTGCTATAAAATCCAGTAATTTTCTGGATACTGTACCGTATAATCGTCCAGAGGGTATAATTAAAGTAATTTTAGTGTTTCTTGGCTTTGGTATTTTGTCCAATAAAACTACTAATTTAATTCTTAATTATACCTACTTTGTAGATTCGTACACACATATTAAATTATACCGTAAAATGAAGAAGAGAGCCAAATAATTCTAATCCTTATATAGAAAGTAATAAACTATTCTAAATAAAAATTAGACGTAGGCGTAGGTTAACAAAAAAGAAATTTAATAAGTTCAATTAGTAATTTTTTGTATAAATTGCGAACTCTTAAATGCAATTTTAATATCGTATTAGTAACAAATTTTTGCTAAAAGTTAATCATAGCTAAAAATGGTGGTTTATAAACAAAATTTGCACTTGTCGACCGGAACTAGTTATTATACAGGGTGTTTCATTAATAATTGGACATTCGCTAACTGGAGAATCCTTAGTTCAAAATTTGAAGATTTAACCTGAAACACTTAGATAAAAAGTGCCTCCTTACTGAGATACAGGGTGTTTTAATTCTAGTTTTAAAAATTATTTTTGTCCATTATTCTGATACTGATACGTTTAGGTATTTTAGGAAACATTAAACTGTAGTAAAAGATAATTTCTTCCTGTTACCAGAGGCGTACGGCAGGGACAAAGGTGCAGTTCCCCTCTCTAAATCGCCACAGGTGGAATCGTCTTTTCAATATAATTTTTTAATTCTTAATCGTTTTCTACGAAAATAATATACTCTTACTTCATAACGATAAAGTAATAATTTTTCGAGATAATTGAATTCAAAGATAGAGTTGCACAATATTCTGATTTAACGTTCAATTTATTGTTCATATTCATATTGATCATTTCGGCATCTTTACACATAACATTGCCTTGGTCACGCAGTGAAATAAGTTTTACAGTTAATTTTTTTTAAAATAAATAATAAATTTAACTATGAAATGTATGTAATACAATAATATAGAAAGAGTAAATAAATTCATTTTTTGTGCTGTCAGCTCTTGTCTAAAATAATCATTTCGATCTAGTACGTATCTGTCATTGTTGTCAATTTTTGATATATGTCACACATTACTTTTCTTGTAAAATTTAAGAAGCTTATCCTCTGAACCGCCACGGCATAATAACTTTTCAAATTGTGAAATGACCCAATCACCAGACCATCAAACATATTTTCATTCGATTAGGAGAAACTGGAGGTTTTAAGCACAACTGTGATGTGTGACGGCCAAAATATTTCTGTTCATCAAAAAGAGGACATTTTAGTGCGAATTGCTGATAATCCTCAATTACTGGGGTAAGCAATTCTTCAATATTTAGGATACTTAAAAAATAAAATCTGCGACCATTTTACACCTGTACAAAATTTATTGCCAAGGGATCTTCCTGTACGAGTGGCATTTGCACAGTCTATTAGAGATAGAAAAAATTTAAATCCTAATTTTGTTAACAATATTCTCTTTACCGATAAATCCATTTTTACCCGTAGAGGAGTTTTCAACTGGAGGAACAGCCACAGTTGGGATATTGAAAATCCACATGTATCCAGAGAGGCACATTTCCAACATGAGTTTAAAATAAATGTGTGGTGCGGTATTTTCTAAGATAGCTTGTTGGGTCTTTATGAATTACCCGCCAATTGGAATGGTAACTCGTACTTGGAGTTCCTACAGACTACACTTTTTGACGAGTTAGAGCGATTGCCGGTTAATCGAAGAAATTGTGGTTCATGCAGGATGGTGCTGCGCCTCAATATCGCTTAGCAGTGCGTAATTACTTAAATAATCAATTTCCTCATCGTTGGGTTGGTCGAGGAAGTGATTTTTCATGGCCACCTCGAAGTCCGGATTATGATTATAATCCGGAAGGGATTCCTTAGACTTCTACTTCTGGGGACACATGAAGTTAATAATGTCCAAGATTTATGGTAGCAAATAGTCGATTCTGCCACCTTTATTAACCTTTTAAAGACGGTTGCCGTAAATTAACGGCTTTCCTGACTTTGTCCCACCGCCGACTGCCGTATATATACGTTTAAAGGTTATTTTTGCTCTCGGAACGGCCGGCGTTTAAATACACCCAAAAATTACATCCTCGAGGAACGGTTGCCATAGTTAAACGGCTCATTCAAACTTCTTCACCAGACGAATGCCTTATAAAAACGCCACTTCTGAGCGACCAGATGCCTATCTTTAAATTCAATTATCTCGAAAAATTATTACTTTATCGTTATGAAGTAAGAGTTCATTATTTTTCTAAAAAACTTATAAAATATAAAATATTATACTGAAAAGACGATCCTACCAGTGGCTTAAAATTTAGAGGGAGGAAACTGCACCTTTGTCCCTGCCGTACGCCTCTGGTAACAGAAAAAAATTATCTTTTACTACAGTTTAATGTTTCCTGAAATACCTAAACTTTCTGCCAAATATGAAAAAGAAATATTAAACAGTATCAGAATAATGGACAAAAATAATTTTTAAAATTAGAATTAAAACACCCTGTATCTCAATAAGGAGGTACATTTTATCTAAGTGTTTCAGGTTAAATCTTCAAATTTTGGACTAAGGATTCTCCAGTTAGCGTATGTCCAATTATTAATGAAACACCCTGTATATATTTGATCAAATAGGCATATTATAAGCGAACAACATTTCTTAATAATCATCGTAGAAAAAAAAATACTTGCACAGAAATCCGTTTTATAACAGACTGAACACAAATATAGAATAAAAAATATATGTTTGTCTGTATGTGTGTATACGAGTATGTGTATATAGACCGTGTCTTGTAAACACAATAATTTCCCCTAAACTTAAAATTTTTATTTCAAAAGAACGTGGGTAAAATAGCAAGGTAAAATACTCCTCAAATGGGGTAATATCCGTTATACGTGGTGATCGTTAGAGGCGTGTAAATGGTTATGCTTTATATACAACGTGTTTCACTTTTAATAGCCCTCCATCCAGATTTCAGCTATTAGTGATCCGATTTAAACCTTTGGATCGGTATCAAAGAATTATATTATGTCCTCTTTGAGTAAAACAACAGCCCTGTAAATTATTCGGTCAATAAGAATTGCCGAATTTGAAAGTATTGATAATGATAGAAGTGGTAGAAAAAGTGAATTTAAATAGAAAATAGAGAATGACTTTTTTTCGAAAAAAATTCGTTTCCAAGTTAATGATTCACAGACCAACAAAAAAAGGGGGCTGCGCCTTTGATCAGAACCCCCTTATCCTATGTTTTTTGACATACTGAAACCGACTCTGATTTAAAAAAAAAATCTACCGCATCAGTTTTTGTCTACCACCCCTTTTATCCCCTAAAGAGGGTACAAAAAGATCTTGTTCTAAGGTTCTGATGTAACTTTTCTGAAGTATTTAGACGCGCCGAAGCCAATTTTGAAAAAAAAATCTATCGTGTCAGTTTTCCTACAACCTCCTTTTATCTCCTAGGGGTGGCAAAGGAAGACTGACACAATAGAAATGTTTTTTGCCCAAAACTCGCTTCAGCACATCAAAATACTTCAGAAAAGTTAGACCAGAACCTCAAGACAAGACCTTTTTTTGCCCCTTTTAGGAGATAAAAGGGGTGGTATTAGTACAATTTTTGTTTGTCCAAACTGGCTTCAGCGCGTCCAAATACTTCAGAAAAGTTAATCAGAACCTTAGGACAAGAACTTTTTTTTGCCCTTTTGTAATATCAGAATTGGCTTCAGCATGTCAAAAAACATAGGATAAGGTGGTTCTGATCAAAAGTGCAGCCCATTTTTGTTAGTCGACCGGCGTTATTTAATATTTAAAAAATGAAATTTTAAGGTCATGACTGATATAATTTTTTTTTACTGAAAAAGAACATAATAAAGGCCTTTGAAACCGATCCAAATTTGGTTGAAATCGGACGACAACTGGTATGGAAGGGGGGCATTAAAAGTGGGACACACAATTTAAATTAATACAGTAACTAGATTAGGTTTTAACTTCGGAAAAATGTCATTTGAATTAGATTTCGTTCATTATTGTTTATTATTATGGGCACTTAATAGTAAATGCACCAAAGAAAAGTTTCTATATTATGTGGGGACTTGCTAATTTATAGGGGGTGGATGCCACCCCTATTCAGGGAGTGGCACCAAAAAAAAAAAAAAAACAAATACACTGGATCTGAAAGAGAATCAAATTTTCAGAATAAACGGCTCTATGCAACGTTTCATATAAATTGATAGTGTTTAAGTTATACCGACTGAAAAATTGGGATTTTAGTTTAAGAAAAGGGGCGTCCGAGCGTTTATAAGACGAAGTATTTAGTAAATGTTAAATATCTCAGAAACGATGGCACTGACATCAAAAACGTTAACGACCAAAATGAAAGACTGTTAATTAGGTTTTCAAATGATTTTTTGTCCAGTTCTATAGTATAAAAACAAATACGTTATGATAGAGAAAAGTCACACAAGTTCACATTTTTTTAATAAAAAACGTCGCTATTTTGTAAATGTAAGTAGTCAGTAATTAGAAAAATATATTCTAATATACTGTTCTTCGTTAACATATAGTGTGATTAAGATGCTCAAATTTTTTCGCCCATCTACAGCATTTGCTTTAGATAAAAATTGTATTTTAAACTATAAAGGGGTTTTTCGAAAAAACGTAAATTTTTTGTTTCATTGCAAATATTTCAATAAATACTAGTTTTAGTGAAAAAATGGCGGACATCAAAAATAAAGCTTATAAACTAAGAATGAATTTGTTTTGTGTTCATATCTATGTAGGATTAATAGTTTCGGAGATATTTAAGTTTATAGATGGCATCCGAAACTTTATAGGATGAAGTATTTAATTTAAATGTTGAATATCTTAGAAGCTATCAAACTTTCATCAAAAATTCTAAAAAAATTAAAAATAATTAATCAATCTTTTAATTGATTTTTGTTTGTTTCTGTATCATAAAAAATAAAGAAGTTATGGCCGAAACAATGTTCGTTTTTACATTGTTTTTAACAAAATATCGTCATTTTTACAATTAATTATTTTTTATTTATTTGCTTTTATCATTATTAGAGAATATTATTTAGGTATTATGCAAATCACAACTTACACACTTTTTATTTATTATGAAAATATCTACTTTCTGTATATTGTTGCCCTAATCTGGACACGCTAATGTACTAGTTAAGGTAAATACTTTAAAACACTCATTATTGGAAAATCAATCAAAACAACTACTCTTCGAGCTAATACTGACGAAGTATTGAATTACATTCTTGGCATTTTACAGAAAAAAAAATATTGAAAATACTTAAATCATTTATTCAAATTTAGTCATTCACACTTTTTTATTTAATATGAAATTATCTACTTTCTGTATATTGGTACCTTAATCGGGTCACGCTAATATACTACTTAGGAAAACACTTTAAAACACTCATTATTGGAAAACCAACCAAAACAACTACTCTTCTAACTAATACTGATGAAGTATTGAATTACATGATAGGATTCCTGGCATTTTAAGGCAAAAAAATATATTGAAAATACCTAAATTATTTATTGAAATTCAGTCATTCACAACAATTATTGAACCGTACACTCTATTTCAACTCTAGAAAAGTTGTACAAGTTTTTTAGAACTCGTTAGTTCTCATCAGTAGAGTATATAAACATTCATTCGTTATTTACAAGCCTATTTTTTATTTATTTTTACAATTAATTATTCTTTATTTATTTGCTTTTATCATGATTAGAAAATGTTATTTATGCAAATCACAACTTACACACTTTTTATTTATTATGAAAATACCTACTTTCTGTAGATTAGGGCAACAATATACGGAAGTCGTCATCAGCTACATTGGTGATATTAATTATTTTGGAATGTGGTGTATTGTATTGAAGTTGTTATTGTTATACATTTAAGTGGTTTTTTAAGTATTTATTAGGTGACTTTTAATTATTGTTACGTATCATAAGCTCCCTCCTGTGACTCGCTGGTTAAGACTGATTGGTATAATGCGCAGATCACTCCACAAATTGGTACCTGCCTGGAGTTTATTTGTTATCTAAACCATGATACGTCATAAGTGAAACATCTGGTTTGTTTAATCTGTGGTAATTGTTCAGTAATTATATATATTTTTTTTAATTCTGTTTTTCATCATTACAGTATCACCTAGATCTTAATTTTTTGTCCCTTTAAAACATTTGCTTCAGAAAAAAATTTCAATCCGCCATATTGAATTTGAATTTTTTTAATTTTGACTTTAGATTCGTAATCAGCGATTCCAAAAACATAAGTATCCTATGTTTAAAAATAAATCAGTAATATAATATATGTAGTAATTTTTTAAATATTAAATATCTAAATTTCACTCCTTGAAGCTAAGAGCAGTGTTCGGACCATATAGAAACTAATAATGATACCTTTTACTACAATAACAACCCACAAAAGAAAAATTTTCGTTACATATGAGATTATTCCTAAATTTTACATATTTGTACCTCTTTACACTGTACTAAATAGGGTTTCTATTTCTCTTGCTTACAAGGGAAATATTGCAATCATGAAAAAGGAACTCTTCAACATTTCTGTGAATTTTCACGTTTCAAGTAAAGTAGATAACGAAAAGTAAGTTCTTTACATTCCATCCAGTTTGTGTTTGTCTGTCCTGCGTGTCTATCTGCTTCTTGGTGTTATATCTACAAAACTATTTGATGAAGAAAAATAATATTTGGTGAGGAGTTGACGCTATTGCTAATGAAGAAATGTGTCATACTTTTAGTGAAGAATGTTCCAGTAACATTTGGCAATATAACTAACACAATTGCTAAGAAAGACACCTGTTATAATTTTAGTGAAAATTTGCAGAGTGATCATCCAAGAATGTACTTAGTTAAGAAACTTATGGAGAAAAATGATATTTAGAGTATAGTCGACAATATTGTTAAGGAAACCATATGCCGTTGGTGAGCAGAAAAATATACATCACGATCACCCAAAAAAATAAAAGGAAGTACAACATATCCAAACTCGCTGTATCTCAGATTCGAAAGAACTTTACGTAGAATAGATCATTTACCTTAAAATATTGTTGGGAGGTACTTTTAATGACACTATTACGAAATAAGTGAGAATTGGAATCGCATTTCACTGTTCAAATTTCAATCAATTTAATGTCACACTGGAGGATAATGTTGATGAAGTTTTCAAAAAAATTGTTTAACAAAATTATGATGTTGCACTTCTTTATTGAAACCAGTTTATTCCATTATTATAATGTTAATGTAAAAAAATAAATACATGAAAACTAATAAAAATGGTTTATTTTATAGAATGAATGTAACTTTATATAATGAATATAATGATATAATGACGATGACCCATCAATTGGGATATTTGTGGGAAATAGTGGTTGAGAAATAGCAGGTACAGGATTTAATATTAGTTGTAAAAAATTTAAGATCTATCACCTAAAATTAATTGAATGATGCGGCCTGTAATCTTTAGGTAGATGCTAAATCAAAATATACAAGTATTCACGAAGAGACAAGCTCTGCAAAATCAAATAAAAGTGATTTTAAATATTTATTTCATGAATTTATAAGAACTTATTGATTCTTTAATAGTAAACAGAGCACATGAACCTGTATCTTTAAAGAGGTTTTTTGTAGAAAAGCTTATATTTGAAGACAATGGCATTATACTCAGTAATTGAGTACTTATATTAGAATAAATTTTTTCTTTTGAAAAATATATTCCAATTACTCGACCAGGAATCGATTACCATATCTCACGATTAATGTCAAGAGTATTTGCTCTCGATGTAGCGATCATAGTCATTTGGCTTGATAGTTTTTGCATAGTCTGATGATTAGTTTTAATTTGACAATATTACCTATATATCTACACTTTAAAGGATCAGTGGAGAAAAAATGTATCCTTGGAACAGTGCTTTTTTTCTATTTCCATCGAAATTTAATTTATGGATATCTAGAAATTAGTCAACGAACATATAACGTTATAAAACACAAGAGCGGATTTAGCTATCTGTCATAGGGGAGGTAAACTATATTAATCAAATAATAAAATTCGTTGCCTTTGTAATTCCGCCCTTGGTCAAACAGTACCTATTTCATCTACAACTTCTTATAATTCACAATGTCTTGATCAACGTTTCCTGATCTATGCATTGTTCTGAATAGCATGGTTATCACTGGTTATTACTTTGAGAAGCCGGCATGAGGTTATGATCTCAAATCTCATGCAAATCGCCCTAAACATAATATTCAAATGGTTCCCGCCAGAGGGCCTCAGTGTCAATCAGTTATTGTTCCGTTTACCAAAAGTAAAAAACTGTTTAAGAGCTCTTATGCTAAGTGGAACAGTTCTGAACTTTTCCGATGAAGTTAAATATCTAAAAATAATTCTGGATCAAAGACTTACTTGGAACGCACATTTAGAAAGAATGCTTAACAAAACCACTGCGGCTATTTGGTAAGACTTGGGGTCTAAAATCGAAAATGATCTATTGGTCTCACCTATAGGTTGTGAGTCCCATGGTTACGTACGCATCATGTGTATGGTGGCCAAAACCTGAAGAAAAATTAATACAAGGAAAATTGCAGAAGGGATTATATAAGCAACGTGCTTCTGTCCCAGAGCAGTTAGACCTACTTCCTCTACATTTGCATGTAAGGGAGGAGGCAGCACTTGCAGCGGGTACTCTCTTTGAAACCAAGCGATCTAGTTGGTCACTTAAGGATTCTGAATTTGAATCCAAGACCAAACTCATGCACTGACTCAATGCCAATCAAGCGGGACTTTGATTATCCGTTTGATGTGATAATTAAGAGCCATCAAACGCGCAGATTCGAAGTCCTGCAGTTGGAGAAGGGGCACTTATCTGGTATACAGATGGATCGAAGATGGTTGAAGGTGTGCGCGAAGCGGGACCTAATTGCAGACTATCCAGAGCCCTAGGCCCAACCATTCTCCAAATAGAAATCCACGCTCTAGACCTATGTGCCCAGAAATTCATAAATAAAGGCATTCCAAGGGCAAAAATCTATATATTTTCAGACAGCCAGGCAGCGTTAAAAGCTTTCAGGTTCTACACTTTTGTGTCTAAAATTGCCTAGGAATGCAGACAGTCCCTGAAGCAATTGGCAAAAACGAACCGTTTTGTGGCTTATCCAAGGAGCACATAATGGAGAAAATGGGAAAAGGAACAGAAAGAGTCCTACTGGAGGAAGATTCCAGGCCAAAGACAAGCGAAAGAGTTTATCACTTATTCAACAAAGAATGCCACAAGGCATTTAGAACTCGAGAAGTCCGACTTACGGCTGATGGCAGATCTTTTAAGAGGCCACACTCAACCAAATGAGTTGAGTGTATGAAGTTATGGCTTTGATAAATGTTATACTTTATTAGACGGCTAAAAAAAACATTTAATAGGTGGCAAAGAGACCTTAGGCACGATTGGAATGAATCAGTGTCATCCTGCTGGGTATTTTGTTATATTATGTGTATTATTATACAGTATCGGAAAGTGTTTGATTTGGTACGGCAATAAGAGCAAGTGAGAGCGAAGCAAGCAATGACGTACATTAAGGGGCGTGTCACACTTTGCCTCTGCTAGGGTACTGGTAGACGCCTTTATTGTGGGCGGTCGGTTAAGTCGTTGAAACTATGCAATCTCAAAAGCAAAACTTTCCGATTCTGTATATTGCTTATATACATTAAGTAATAACGAGCATCATAGATATAATAATAATTATTGTACCTATTTGATTTAATCAAATAGATATATTATGCTAGACAAACATTTTTAATTATTATCTTAGAAAAAAAAATGTACAGAAACAACACAAGTCTGAACTCAAATATCGATTAGAGAAACTTAGTAGGTTAGATGGTATATTAATTTTTACCTTAACATGTTATTAAGATGTTTTTAATAATCGAATGAAAGTTGCAGTCGGGCGTTGCCGATTTCGAATACTTATTAAAGTCGATAACTTCAGTAGTTTAAAATTTTTATTTCAAACTTGAAAAAGTAAAATATCATGGTGCAATACTCCCTTTTAAAATTACACCATATTCGTCATACAGGGTCATTGTCAGAGGCGTGCAAACTGCGTTGTTTTACATAAACTATGTTTTATTATAAATTTAGAGCATTACTTTTACTTCGGGGCGTATTTTATTAGGCATATAAAAATATGAAGATGTATCTAAACAGTAATAATCACAATCAGTATGTCTCGCATTTGAAAAAACTACACATAGATTTTTTGGTTAGTTTTCTTAATCCGACGAAGATTTTGTACATTTTTATCTTACTTCGCGTTTCACTATGTCCTTTATTCAACCACATCTCGGTTAAATAATAACATTTTCTTTCAAGAGTAGTTTTAATTGCCCAAATATAATTTCTTCTCCAAGAAATAATATTTTATCTCTCATGTAGAACACTGTTTCTATTTACCTTTGCGAATAAAAAGTCTAAATGACGCAAAATTTTTCTTATTCTTGGCTCATTCTGAGTATATCTTCGTCTTCACTCAAGAACTGTAAAATTTTCTTCAAAGTAGGGATTTCATTATCAAACGCCGAATTTCATTTTTCTCGAAAATTTTTTTCTCTCCAGATTTCTCTTTAGATTTTTGAATATCCCTTCACTTTCTCTATGCCTTAAAATTCTATACAAATTCTGTAATGCATAATTAACACAGTCGAAGGCTTCGATTGTTTCGAAACAGATGATATTCGCAAATTAATCAATTGTATGGAAATTTTCCTAAGATTTTACTTAGGACGAGTAAAAGATTTATCGGTCTTAGATTATTAAACCTATATTATTAAATGTAATATATTAATAAATAAATAATAGCCAAAACTATTAAAGCGAATTAAAATGTTAGTTTGTAGTCAACATGCTATTAGTAATTAGATGATTTGTGTTAATCAAGCAACGTTTTTAATGTGTGACTTTAGATAATAAAGTGTCAAATATAATTTTTAAAATTGTTTATTCTACAATAATTCAATAGGTTATGGGTGCCAGATCCAAACGTACTTAAAGGTTCTTATTGATCTTGTGTAGTTTTGCCTAAATCATAGGATGGATTTAGCGAAGCATATTAAACCTTTAACTGGTGAGTCAAATTGAGCTGTATGGAAACGTAAAATACGAGACTTGATTGACTATCATGAGGGAGCGTTAGATGCGATTGATAACAAGTTGGTAAAACCAGAACGTTTAGGAGAAAATGCTACGGAGACTCAAATAAAGCAACATAAAGAGAAAAGCGATCTGTACCGCAAGGCAAATAGTTATGCCAAGTCGATGATTACTAGTTCAGTTACCGATGCAGTGTATCAGAAAATCATGGACAAAGAGACAGCGCATGATGCGTGGGAGGCATTAAAGCAGTAGTTCGAAGCAACATCCAATGATCAGCTTTTTAAGATATGTACGGATTTTTTCGCATTTAACTGGATATCAGGGGAAGATATTTCTACACACATTGCAAAATTAAGGAGCTTGTGGAACGAATTAAACAATGAACTTTTACTTAAGGGTAAGAAAGCATTTCCAGATTTAATGCTGGTATGTAAAACTTTGCACATTTTACCAAACAAATTTGAGACTTTCCACTCTAGTTGGATGTTATTAACTACCAACAAGGAGAAAACTTTTGACGAATTAACAATGCAGCTGTGCATGTTTGAGAGAAATTGCAGAAAATCTGTAGACAGCGAAAAGTTCACTCAAGAGGCATTAGTGACAAAAACTGTCATGCAAAAACAAGATGGTCAACCTAAGTCGAGTAACAAATGGACAAGGAGAGCAGATTGCAGTAATTACTGCAAAAGGAAGGGACATTGGGTACGAGAATGCAGGAAGTGGATAGCTGACGGACAACTAACCAAAAATAGGATAACAAGTAACGCTCAGACCAATGTATTCGACACCGATGTCTTATTTCAATTTGCAACGAAGTTTGCATAACTGAAAAGAATTCAACCGATTAGTGGATAGACAATGGAGCAACAAAACACGTAACGAATTGCCCAAATGTATTCGTTGAGTTTACTGAGTTTCAGGACGCTCGTAGCATAAAGTCTGCTAGAAAAGAAACTCTAACAGCACTTGGAAAAGGAACTATTCGAATTTTATCAACTGTAAACGACAAAAGTCAAAATCTAACATTAAAAGATGTGTGGTATGTCCCAAAAATTTCTAGAAATTTATTCTCTGTCTTGGCAGCTCAGGACAGAAATCAAAATAGCGAGTTCAAATCCACAACTACCAGATGTTGGCTTGATGTTGATGGCAAAACAGTACTGAGCGGAATTCGTAAAGCATGCGGAACATTATATAAGGCAGAGATCAAACTAATTGTCCCTGACCAAGAGGTGGAAATAAATGTTACTGTTGCAAAAAGTTCAACGTTGCAGTTGTACCATGAGAGGTGGGGACATCAAGATAAAAGACATATGAAAGAAATGCTTGAGAGAGAGTTGGGCATTAAGGTTAAACTGGACAAGGAACTCTGTGAGTCGTGCATTTTTGGAAAAGCACATCGTTTACCATTCGGTGTTTAAAGACAGTTACACAAAATTTCGATATGGCTTTATTGTCAAAGAGAAATCAGAAGTAAATGTGTTGAAGAAGATGCTCGCACATGCAAAATTACAAGGACACTCTATTAAGGAATTACTGAGTGACAATGGCGGAGAGTTTGATAATGCTGAAGTCAGAGAGATTCTTCAAGAAAAAGGAATTACTCAGAGACTAACAGCCTGAGCAAAATGATAGTAGTGAACGTGAAAATCGTGCAATAGTCGAAATGGTAAGGACTTTCAAGTATTCCAATCCAGACATAAAATTTCCAGCAGAAATTTGGGCGGAGCTCGTAAATTCCGCAGTATATGTTTTGAATAGAACTGGAAAATCTACAGAAAAAGGCATTAGTCCATACGAACTCTGGATGGGTAAGAAGCCAAGGATAAAACATCTACGAATAATTGGATCTATTTGCTATATTCATAGTTCAATTCAAAGACGAAGATGGACGAAAAAACTGTAAAGAGGATATGACGGTGACGAAAGATACATAATTTATATAAAAAAACGTCACAAAGTTGTTTTATCCAAGATGTGCAATTTCTGGAGAAATCAAGGGAGTGTAATAAAAAAATAGAGTTACCATTCAGAGATGTCGAGCTTGAAGAAAAGCATGAAGAAAATGATGATGAAAGTATGACTAAAACAGAAAGAAGTACCAATGAGTACAAAACCGAAGCCGACACCGACTTTAGAAACGAAGAAGATTCCGATCTATCAAGACAACGTCTCAGAGATAGTTCGATGCTACGAAAATCGAAATACCTCGATGATTTTGTCACGGCAGCAGAGGAATTCGTGAACATAACGGAAAATCTAGAGACGTTCGAAGATGCCTTAAATAGAAAACAAAGTGCTGAATGGAGAAAAGCTATGAAGAGTGAAATTTCTTCATTGAAAGAAAACCAAACTTGGAAATTGACGTTTTTACCAAAAGGTGCCAAGGCGATACCATGTAGGTGGGTTTTTCGTTTGAAGACAAATCCTGACGGCAGTGTTGACAAATATAAAGCGAGACTAGTTGTTAAGGGATTCAGCCAACGTCAAGGTATAGATTATAGTCAAACGTTTAGCCCAGTAGCAAAGTTGGGAACGATTCGTTCAATTTTTAGCATTGCTGCGAACGAGCAGATGCACCTTGCACAGTTCGATGTGTCAACGGCATTCTTGTATGGAGAATTCGAAGAAACTATATGAAACAACCAGATGGATATAATGACGAAAAAGTCTGCGAATTAAGGAGAAGTTGTACGGTCTAAAGCAAGCGCCAAGGTGCTGGAACAAACGATTTGGAAATTTTCATTAAAGTTGAGATTCAGAGCGAGTGAAGCTGATCCATGTTTGTATATTAGAGAGGAAAATAGCAGAAAGCTCATATTAGCTCTGTATGTAGATGACGGCTTAGTTGGAGCAACTGATCCAGAAGACTTCAAAAAAGGCCGTATATTTTTTAGGATTTGAAATCGAACAGGAAGATGGCAAAATTAAGATGTCAGAAAGTGTATGCAAGAAGAATTCTTAAACGTTTTAATTTTTCAGAATGTAAGCCAATTTTAACGCCGATACCGAAAGATCCCGAAACCTCAAGAACAGGGAAAGATGACACCAAGAAACATAACTTTCCATATAGACAAGCAGTGGGACCATTGATGTACCTGATGCTTGGCACAAGGCCAGATCTTGCTTACAGCGTGGGATTTTTATCAAGATCACTCGAAAATCCATCTACAGAAGATGTTGCTCTAGTCAAGAGAGTATTTCGGTATATTTCAGGCACTATTAATTTGAGGATAGTTTACCATCATAATGCGGATAAAGGCATTCTACATTGTTTCAGTGATGCAGATTTCGGAGGGTGTACAAGGACTAATTGATCAACTTCGGGGGTAGTTGTTATATACGCAGGTGGAGCTATTTCGTGGATAAGTCAAAGACAGCCAATGGTAGCTACTTCGATCACAGAGGCAGAAATAGTAGCAGCAAATGAAGCAGCCAAAGAAATTATTTGGCTGAGCAGATTATTTAGTGAAATAATGGAATTGAAACAAATTCCTATTCTCCAAGTAGACAATTCAGCAGCGGTGGGATTAGTTAAAAATCCTGAATATCATCGCAGAACGAAACATATTGAAATTAAGTATTTTTTCATTCAAGAGAAGGTTACAGAAGGAAAACTAAGAATTAAGCAAATTTCAACTGAAGAAAAAATTGCAGATGTTATGACAAAGCCGTTACCAAGGATACGGCTGCAAATTTTACGTAACAAAATGGGTCTATCGTAGATGTAAACTATAAATTAACAAGCTAAAAACTACATTTTGATATGCTTTTTATCCCTGTTGGGCTGATTCAGTACCTTTTTTTCTTTTTGCATTGACTAAAGTAAAGGCTAACTACATTTTGAAATACATAAAGGGCATCGGTTATATTGTGGTCATGCATCTTTGTAAATAACTCGTTTATTTTTATGTTTCGAAAAACTCTATTTCAGATTTTTTGTCCGAAAAGGTCCGTGCCTTATACCGGTTATAGAGATTGATCAACGGAATACTTAATTTTCGATTTTTATTAGGAAACTGTTGGGTATTTGGAAAATCTATCAAAAAAATGAAGTTTTCCAGGATTTGTAGATTCGCTTTTGTTTTGTCAAATTTCTCACAAACGTCACCTAATAGACTTAATCGAACCCTACAATCGTCATTTTTGAAAATCAAAATCGGACCTTCGGTTCGGGAGTTATCAATATCTTTGGAAAATCATACTCGGCCTTGGAAAAAATACTTGTGGTCAACGGATTCGGGCCGCCAGCAATAGGCTTCATTTGTGGCCGTGTACCTTCGATCCCACCAAGTCTCATCGCAATCGATCGATATCCTGGACAGTTATCGTGCTTCATAGCCCGATTTCGAGAAAACCAGTTTTTTGCAAAAAAATTCAATTTTCGTTTGTTTTTCGACATTGTCTCCCGTATACTTATCTGTAGATAGTTGCTAGCGGCACCATCTCTTTTTTGAAACATCTCGATCCAACTGCCCGTTACCGAGTTATTCAATTTTTCCCGAAAAACTCGAAACGTCTATATCGGGTACTTCCGGTTTCCGAACGGAGCCGAGCTTCCAGCGTTAAGGTTTTCTAAAGGCCTCCTATTAACCACCCAAGTTTCATTGAAATCCGAAAACGGATTAGGGGGGCTGAGCGTGACAGACAGACAAACCGACCGACGGACGGAATTTTCTAAATTCGCTCTCGAGTCGATAGATATGACTTTCATTTCGATCCGACGTTTTTTTCGGATTTCGATGGTCCACCGGAAAAATGCAGAACCTATACTACATTTTTTTTGAAAATATTAAAGCGAATTAAAATGTTAGTTTGTAGTTAACATGCTATTAGTAATTAGATGTTTTGTGTTAATCAAGCAACGTTTTTAATGTGTGACTTTAGATAATAAAGTGTCAAATACAATTTTTGAAATTGTTTATTCTACAATAATTCAATAAAACAACTTATGGTATTTGCACTGCTTGTAAATTTGCACGCCAATGGGTCTACTGCCTACATATAATAATTCAACTGTAAGTTGGCACTAGATTATTCACCAAAAACTATTATACACTTATTTCCGTAGTGATATTTAACGTAATTTACGTATTGCATGAAAATTACTTTGCACAGGGCAGCGGATTGCCTTACTACCTTTCTCAAAAAAAAAATCTTCATCAATAATGAAGACATCTTCACCCTCTGGTAAGATATTGGTTGGAATTACAATATTATCAAAATAGTTGAAGAGCTGACTTTGTATTTCTTCTAAACGATATTTTCCCAAAAACGTTGGCAAGATACTGTAAAAGTTCGTGTTTAAAACATTCTTTACGTTACTATAGTTTAACAAATAAAACACTGAAATGCTTTTTAACGACAATCATTTCAGTATTTTATTTGTTAAAATTTGTGAAAATTGACAAGAATTTTCACCAAGTAAAGATCGAATTTTTCAACTATTTTTACGATCATTAGGAGTTTTGGCAACGCAAATAATGCAATTGAATAGCTGAATTGGGTTGACCAAGGGCAATATCTTTCCCACATTTACGGTCTTAATCATGTGCTTAATAGGTACCACAGGGTCATTTCTTTTTAATTTTAATTCAGCAAACGTTTTTCCAGCATTTTCATCTATTATAATACATCCCATTTCATAAGCTTTATGAGAGTTTATATTTTTGGTTGTTATCAAATTAGATTACACAGAAAATTGATTCTGATTTTACGTTAAACTATTATATTTCCTATTTTTCGAAGTCTTTATTAGCTCTAACTCTTTCTTAAATATAAACTATGCTCATATCCGTTCATTGTAAATTTGTATTCTATAAAAAGGTTTCTAGCGAAATTGTCGAGAATTCCAAGGTTTTGTGAAAATGACAAAAAACTGAAAAACTGTACCTTTTTGAGTAGTTAGGTTATTAGGACTATATAGGATTTTTAATCAGCTACAAAGGACCCATTTAGAAATACAATCCCGCTAAAATTTGCTTGTCAGAAATTTATTTTAATTTCAGGTCAAAATTCCACTTAATTGTATTGGCCTACTAAATAAAATATATCAGCAATAAAAAACTGAGTGCAATATCCCCATTTGGCTACCGTACTAAAATTAATATTGATTTGTGATGATAGAAGTTATCACAGAAATTAAAATCGTGGTTAAATGTAATCCCCATTTAAAAAATATAAATGTCACTAAAATTAATTTCAGTCAACTTAGTGGCAACATATTATATAATGAAAGTTAATTAATATATTTTATGTCATCTGGAAACAAATGAACGGCAAACATTTTGAAATAAAACTATAAATATAAAATTATGGCTTAGGTCCTCTTAATGTCATTATAAATTATTAAGAAACTTTTCATTCTTTCTGCATCATTTGAGACCAAGTTAAAAGATAGAAAGTAATTACGAAGCCATAGTTGTATTAATCGGATTATAAAGTGATGCTGAAAGTCATAAAATAAAAGAAGAAACAGCAAATAAATAACGGCATATTAGAAAAGTTATGACCTGAACCGATTTCTTATTTCATTTGAGACATACACAATAATTAAAATTAAACAACAGTATTAATGTTATACAGTTTGAGTAAAATGGTTAATCTCAAAATAAAAATTAGAAATTTCGAGAACAATGGCAGTACAATAACTAGAGGTTTTAACATCGAAATAAGCATCACACAGTCTACAATAATTTTAGTTTTGTTGTAATTTACACTTAAACCATAATCGGAGATTCTCTTTCAAAGGTTATTCAACAGGTGTATGAGTCCATGCTCGGTTGCTGCAACTTAGTGGTAACATCTGCAAATCTCAAGTTAGGAATTTTATCCTAACCTTACTAGTCGAACACACGACACATCACGTGTTCACTATATAGGTGTTAAAGACGACAGAAAACAACCCGTCTGAAGCCTTTGCAAACTTTGCAAGAGTGCTTTCACCAGAGCAAAGTTTTTTTCAAAAGACCAGATGTCTTTTCCTATCTTCAATAATATAGCCTATACTCTGTGTCTTTTAATAGTCTACGAAACAAAGATACATAGACACGTAATATTATCTTGCTTTCTCGATAAGTTCCCGTAAATTCAGTATTTGTTTTCTGGTGCCGCATCCTTTGACTAAACATGCTTGCTCAGGAGGTTTATGCTAACACAAATAATGTTGAATTATAAGTTGAATAATATACAACATTATTTTAATGACGTGTGATATTCGGGAATTTTATCTCTGTGTCAAAATCAGGGTTGGCTCTAGGTCAGCGCAGAAAGATTTTTATGCAAGTATGACACAATATATCGTACGTTGTACTTTTTTTAGGGAATTCTGTAATATCTAAAGTTAATATGGTCAGTTTATTATAAACACTCACTCAAAGAGGAAGTATTGGGGATGTTAACATTGAACTAACAGAGATACACGTATTTTTGACTACCCTAAAGTAACACACACACATTTTTGTACACCGTCAACTCTGTAATTTCACGCTAGGTTTGTAGATACATACATACATATGGCTAGATTTGTACTACGGATTGCGAAACTGCGATCTCGGATGGCTTACCCTTTCCCTTTATTAAATGTTGACGTAAATGCTCAGAATTGTCACAGTGTAGGTATAGTAAAAGGGATTTTGTGAAAGCGATGTTTCACAATTTCGGCGGCGTCGCCTAACTAAAGGTGATAATAAAACCGCATTAGTAAAAAAAAACGTAAAAAAGTACCGCCTTACACTGGAATTTAATGTTGACACTCGGTCAGGATAGAATGCCTTCAACACTGCAATTGTAAAAGAATCAACTACGTCTTTAGGTAATTGTCAGTACGTTTCACAGATGTAGTAGATTTTTGATAAAAGTAGGTTACGTATTAACATTTTAAAATAAAACAAAATTCACTTTATCACGTTGTGTATATTTGTGATGAACACGGTACATGGCACTTTCATGCGATTAATCCTTAACTTTGTTTGTTATGTATAATTTAATATTATATGAAAATGGTTTATTTTATTGGGAAAAAATGTATTATGTTACAAGCAGTTTATTGTGTTTTTATGTTAGTTATTATGAAAATGAACATAATAAACACGCCACATTATTTGCTAGGTATATATTACATGTTTTTAGGTTAAAGGGTTTAGCCGGATAAGCATGACAAGTCGGCACCCAAATGGCAACCTATATCGAAACTTATGTTTTAATATCGACCTGATGTATGAACGCGATTTATATGTGTTTTGACGCCATACTCCGCTTTGACTTTGAGATATGGAAAAAAAATGTGCGCATGCATGACTATCGTTCGAAGAGACATATCTCGAAAACTAATTGAGCTAGATAGGTAAAAACAATGGGAGGTTTCAGGTAACCTTAAAGAGCATATTTTATTTTTTTCTTTTGAATTTTTAGAATAATTACGGACATCATTAAAAAATAAATAAAAAATATAACAATATATCCGTGTTCTCTGTGATTTACAATCACTGAAATAATATATGTTGTAATACTTTATATGCACTATTATTCATAAAAGTTGCTTTTGAAAAAAGTTGGTGCAACACTTCGAAAAAAAATAAATTTCGAAGCGCACTATATCATATAAGGATACAAACTTGACATGGGACACACATATAAATATTTTATGAATTGGAATTATTGCTAGAAGAGAAATTGAATGAAAATATAAATAATTGTCACGTAAATATCTATCCGATTGGGATACATTTTTTTTAAATACTCGTTATTTAATTTCAAAAACCTAAGAGAGCCGATTTTTTAATTATGCTAACCAAAATTATTGAGCTTAACCAAAATGTCCATTTTTTTATTTAAATCTTAATAAAACTTACAAAAAAAAATTTTTGTTCTTATCCAATTTACATAAATCTTGTTACCTGGGAGGTTTTTCTCTGATATGCAAATTGCAACCAACCTACAAGATGGCGGAATCAATGGCGGGTATAAAATGCTAAAAAATTATGAAAAATGAAATATTTTCGTTAAAGTTTATGCCGAGAAGTTTTGAATATTTCTGAAAAGTACTTTTAAGTTGAAATAGACTAAATTTTAAATTCCAGGAAGAAATTCAAGATGGCGGATCCAATATGGTGGCAATAAGATGGTAAAACTAACTTAAAATTAAATTAAATGCATTAAACTAAATAGGCTATTCCTAAGAATTATTAAAAAAATTAAAAAGGAACAAATTTTCTGAAATTTTCAAATATACAATGTGGCTGCCATACATTAATTATCAATCATAAATATGAAATATGCGATTCAGTCCTCCATTAAATTTGAACATAACCCTAAATTGGTCATATTAATATTTTTTTTTTATCTGCTAATGATATAATAAACACCTAACACCAAGAACTTTAAAACAAAAATATTAAACGTAACATAATCTCTGTTTAATTTGTGTTGTTTAAATAATATTAATACTCCAATTGAGTTGATAATTTTTTTAATTATTGATTATCCTAAATACATTTAAATAATAAAGTCCTTTATATTTTTATATTATATTAAACATATAGTATATTAAATATCATTTAAAAATTAAATGTATTATTTATATAAATAGAGGACTGAATCGCATATTTATGACTCATAAATTAATATATGGCATCCATATTGGATATATTTGAAAATTTCAGAAAATGTATTGTTCCTTTTTAAATTTTTTTAATAATTCTTTAGAATAGCCTATCTAGTTTAATAAATTTAATTTATTTATAAGTTAGTCTTATCATCTTATTGCCACCATATTGGATCCACCATCTTGAGTTTCTTCCTGGAACTTAAAATTTAGTCTATTTTAACTTAAAAGTACTTATCAGAAACATTCAAAACTTCTCGGCATTTTTCATCGCTTTTTCGCATTTCATAGCCGCCATCTTTCAGGTTGGTTTATGACAATTTGGGTATCAGATTCGTAATCAGCGACCTCAAAAACCCCCCGAGTAACAAGATTTATGTAAATTGGATAAGAACAAAGTTTTTTTTTTGTAAGTTTTATTAAGATTTAAATAAAAAATTGACATTTTGGCTAAGCTCAATAATTTTGGTTAGCATAATCCAAAAATCCGCTGTCTTACGTCTTTTTGAAATTAAATAACGAGTATTTCAAAAAAAATATCCCAATTGGTTGCGAAGGGTTCAGAATAATTTTGAACGAAAAAAATACGATTCGTGCCACTGTGCGCCATATGGAATAGATATTTACGTGACAAATATTTATATTTTTTTTCATTTCTCTTCTAGCAGTAATTCCAATTCATAAAATATTTATATATGTGTGTCCCATGTCAAGTTTGTATCCTTATGCGATGTAGTGTGCGTCGAATTTTATTTCTTTTTCGAAGTGTTGCACCAACTTTTTTCTAACGCAACTTTTATGAGTAATAGTGCATATAAAATATTGCAACATATATTATTTCAGTGATTGTAAGTCACAGAGAACACGGAAATATTAATTATTATATATTTTATTTATTTTTTAATGATGTGCGTAATTATTCTGAAAATTCAAAAAAATATAAAACCTGAAACCTCGCGTTGGTTTTACCTCTCTAGCTCAATCAGTTTTCGAGATATGTCTCTTTCAACGATAGTCATGCATACGCTCATTTTTTTTCCATATCTCAAGGTCAAAGCGGAGTACGGCGGCAAAACACATATAAATCGCGTTCATACATCAAGTCGATATTAAAACATGTTTCGATATAGGTTGTCATTTGGGGGCCGACTCGTCATACTTATTCGGCTAAACCCTTCATTACCAAAAATACACTGTTCCTCTTTTCGTCCCTTTTCGTCGTTTTTCTGAATATTTCAGTAGGTGCATTATGTGTATATGAGAGCCGTTTCTGGCGCCGAGATAAAATTCCCGAGCTCTGGTGATATTAATGCCAGCAATTCTAACTATCACATGAAGAACACACCGATTTTATTTTAAGTCTAGGTGTTCAACGTATTTGACAAAAGTATGTTCTAAGTATCCTTTGCATATAGACGGGATCCTACAGTGTTTACAGCTGTATCCGAATGGTTTTCTGAGACACAATTTCTTTAAACATCTATTTCACATCAAGTGGGGTATCAACACGGTTCGACAGATATTATTAGTGAGAAGCATATCCCGATGATGCCAATATGGTTGGCAAAACGCGAGTCGAGTATAGTATTCGAGTGTAATGTTCAAGTATAGTTGCCGCAATCGCAATAGTGATAGACGTACCGCCTATCTAGGCGGCGTTGTTGAGGGGCAAGTGGTGCAGAACGCAGAGCCAGATTTATCTATATTGTTCGCTCATTTACTTTTCATAATAATACACTTACAATATCCCCCAAAGCACTGCTATGAATTGGTAACAAAACTTACTAAAATTATTTTCAAAAACACATTACCAAATAACGAAATATAGAGTATTTATCGAATTATATCTTCATCCCGACAGTATAAGCTCGACTGTGTTGTCTCTAATTGCAGTCCTGGATTAAACAATACACTCGCAAGTTTACGCCCACACGCCACGTCAGATAGTTGACATGGAATCGCCGGTATCTTCTCTCTCACTTAATGTAAAAGTGGAGTAAAGACGGGATATCTATTTGCCGACCTTTTCATTCCTCTCGCCCCTCATAACGTCCTAACCCTGCACACTATTAAGACTGCTTCAACTATATACAACGTGATCTACCAGGACATGCGGAAAATTTAACAGTAGGTTGTCCCCACCGAAAGGAGTAAAAAAAATGAAAAATTTTTAAAAAATGACCAAAAAATTACCTTATTTTTTTGTAGGAATTCGCCGCCAATGACTTCAACTAATCTAACGTAACGCAGTACAACCATATCACTTTATCAGACTTGTGATTGACACTATTGACAGCAAAGCTGGATAAGATAGAAGTTACTTTTAATCAAATCACACTACAAAAATACCGAAATAAATCGAAATAAATCAAAGACATTGATCTCATTGACAAGCAGATATACGAGATATTTAGTTAAACCGGTCAATGACACGGCCGTGTAACTATTGTTCGACCGGAAGCAAAAAACGCGGCTCTCTAGGGGTCTACGATCCAGCGGCACGGAGCCAGCCTTGTCGGCATGCTTTGAACTCATTCGTAAAAGTGAATTGGTCCGCTGGAATTCCAATTATCTTCAAAGCGAACCAAAAATGTTGACTACCTGCCGCTGGATCGCGTGTAGACCTCTTTTTTTATCTCGCCGGCCGGCTTCACTTTTTATGCCAATTAAGGAAATGTAAACAACTCGAATACGTTCTTTCACCATAAGTTCGTCGACCTCTTCAGAATTAGGTCAGGACTTACTCAACATCAGTAGCGAGATCAGTAGTGTATCTTCGCAAATTGACTAATAATTTAATATACTAAATTACCTCAGAAGCCTCTAAAATTTTGCAGGGGCTTTCCCACATTGAAGACTAGCACACCATTTTATTTTCCGCATTTCCTGGTACATCACGTTGTATATTCAGTATCACACCAATTGCCTCCAGGATTAGGTATTGCCAGTTTGAAAACTTGATTCACTAACTACTGAGCAATCGTCTTCGGCATGTCAGTTAAATAAATGTTCAGAATCGGTAATGTCCGACCACAACTTTTACACGTTTGTAATAAATTTAGACTCGAACTACTCGACCTGAATTAAATTTATTGTTTTGCCCGCATAATATTAATATTAATAGATTTATTCAATATTCCTAATTTCCTACTACATTAAATCGAGTCATAATCTGCAGTCAAATCTTCTCGTTCTATTATAGGCTGACTGACGCGGATCCGGAATAATATCCGTCCCTAAACGTATAATTATAACCATCGTACTAAACAAATGGAATGGTAATAAACCAGGGTAATAATTTTCGCACCCATAACAAATAAATCATTAAATTTACGATATTAAATTCACCTCACAGGTACCTGTCTCAGGATGTCTAAAGTGCCATAAAAATTTTACCGGGGTAGCTGTGGAGGGCTGGGAAAGTATTAGACACACTTCACTGTTTAAGGTCATTTAATTAAAGTCAAAAGGGTATAGCTAGGTTGTTTAAAGCACAGTCATCGTCTGGGATTGGAACGACCGAACGGTGGATGCAGTGAATTGATGTTTGCTTATCATGGACAAATATTGTGAATGGACCGTAACAAAATAAATTGTTTTCTCTTTAAAAAAATATACAGTCCATCCTATATATTTTAATGGACAAATATGGCATCTCTCCTTTAAACTCCGAATTGCCGATGTAATATCTTAATATAAAGATCATATTATTAACAAATAAATTGATTCCACTTTGATTTGTCAAGCACTAAAACAAATGATGTTCTGCTATATTTACTATAGACATATAAAAGTGTATCAATTTATCATAGAGAGATTAATAAAGTTGTTTAGAGTTATAATTTTATCCAGCTGGTTATATTAAATTTGCGTTTAAAATATAAAAATATTTGACTTATTTATAAATTATTCAGTATGAACATTCAACGTGGCCTTACATTTTATCTGTTGGATCACCTACGGACGTTTATAACTTGTATAACGTCTTATTGCACGATATAGGTGCCGGGATATTAATGGACTAATGCCTGTATCTGATATAATTTTTTGGTAACATTGATCGACGTCATGTGACGAAAAAATGTCGTCTTAATAACGTCATTTTTGTGACGAAATTATAACATCATTTTAAGACGTCAATTTGACGTATTGGTGAAGTCATTTTTTTTTAGACATGTTTGTGCATTACCACGTAGTTTGTTACAAAAATTATGTCACATATAAACCGTTAACAATGGACACTTATCTTATGCTCTAATGAATTTATAGAAAATAAATAGTATAAATTGGAATGTTCAAATTTATTCAGGAAACAGATTGATTTAGATGGATCTTATAACGATCAGGTTAAAGATCATTATTCTGTGACTGGGCCGAGATAGCATAAAATCCCAGTATGGATGCTTAATCTATTAATTGTTCATTCAATTGCATGGCGACTCATTCTGGAACTCATCATGTATTGAAAAATGGAGATCTGCTAGAGTCCTTAAGATTCACATGTTATTTTGCACCAAATTGGTTAATTTATATTAATCAAAAATAGCTTACATATGGTCAGATAAACGTCGCTAAATGGTGTCAATTTAACGTCACAAAATGACGTCCCTGGGCTTTAATATAATCACGTCATTTTTACGTCATTATTACGAAATTCCAGAGGGAATAATTACCTCTCAAGTGACCAAAAAATGATGTCAAAATGACGTCAGTCTGCTGCCTGGGCAATGAGAATGATAATAAATCAGATAATACTATGAACTAAAAACAAAATCCCCTCTCAGGGGATTTATGTACTTACGGCATATTCATTACATCAAATATTCAAAATGTTCTATGTTATTTTCAATGCATGGTTCCAATCTCCCTATTCATTAAAACTTCATCTTCCATTTCCATTTCCTCATCACATCAATAACTGAAGCTTTTGGATCATATAAGCCATTTGGCGGTTCTACACTTCGTCTTTTATGTAACCACATAAAAAGTCACGGATGGTGACCAGGTGAATCAGGTGACCAGGTCGTCTACTCTACTTCTCTTCTACGCCCGACCCATTTCTTTGGAAAAACAAGTAAATAATTTTTATTTTCTAATCTGAAGTAAAAGAGTGCTTACTCTATCTCAAAATACTTAGAACTTTCCAGGTCACCTTATTCACCGTATCAAGTTTAGGAGAACTAGATTCGTCTGAGTGACGGAGATGGGACTCTGCAGTTATACAGCATACCATCTTGTGGATAATTCACAGCGAGAATATTTTCTCTATATGGGGAGCACGAATGCACTTCAGACACTCTAACCGCAGATCTACCGACCCACTAGCTGATTGAGTTAAATATCTTATTGTTATCAAGATAAAAAGCTTATAGGAACAATATTTTGTGTTAACAATGTCAAATATATCTTCATTATTTTTCCTTATAGGTATAATAAAGGGTCCAGTTATATAACTACTGACAAAACCCACTAAAATATTCACTTTCTCCTCCCACTTGAGGCCATACTCCTCTCCCGTTGCATGTTTATTAATTGAGCGGTTCAATACCGACAGAAAGTCGTCGATGAGATCATTTTCGAGGATGTTCTCTTTATCGAGAGCTTTACTAAAAACTTGTATTGAATTTTTTTTTCTATATAAATTTCTTAAAGGTGGAAATGGATCAGAAAGTTTTTTTTCACAATTTTTCAAAAAAGGAATATCCAAAAAACTGTCGATAAAAGTTATTCCGCACATTTAAGAAAATAAATAAATAACTTAGGTCAAAAAGCAAGCGAGATATCCGCAAATGGAACATTCACCACAAAAATCAAAAGAGTGGCGGACCCCCAACTTTTATGACCCTGTATTTCTTGATTTAAAGATCTCTAATCTACGCCTATATCCATTACAAGTTTGGTTGTCTGATGAAAAAAATACCTATCTTACCTTAATAATTCAAGCCTGGTTTACTACCCTATAGACGGAACCAAGCTTTCTAACTTGACATTTGTGGACGATTCCACTTTAGTTGTAGGAAACGAGGATGAGCGCTCACATATCTCGGCGTTAGAAATAAGCTATGATTATGGTTTAATTGTAAATTACAACGAAATGAATTTATTTTTGTAGATCGGGCAAATAATTACCACTCCATACAGAAATAGTATACAAGATGGTATATCTTGGAGTCCTTATAGATAATACTGATAACTGCGAATGGGGACTGGGACTCGTTGAAGAATACATATGACAAAATCGACAATTTGCCAATTGACCAAAATTTGGCGTGACAAAAATATTATGAAACGCACAAAGATTAAACTCCCTAGTTATCTCTACCTCTCTTGACGCCTCTGAGACATTGATCTTAGAAGCAAACAGACGGCGTATTGCTGCTTTCGAGATGTGAATCTGGAGACGCTTGCTACGAATTCTATGAATGTCCCATCGCATTAATAGCTCGATTCTCCAAGAAATACGTCTCTAAAATCGGATCTCTATCATCGTATTTTTCAAAATCTTCTCATTCTTCGGTCACCTTAACAAGAAAGAAATCAAAGAAAACAATATATAACGGTTGAGAGTGCAGTGAAATCCACATGGCGAGGACGCCCTCCAAAGCGATGGACTAATGTCACAAAAGAGACGATGTAGAAGATATTTGATGAGGCAATCGCTACAGATTGCGTGGCACTGTAAAAGAACCTTACACACAGCGTCTAATGGACGCGACAATAATTTATTTATTATGGGTGCCAGTCGCGTCTCCCTTGATTGTGTGTGGTTGTTTCCACTACCAGTTGAGTTCTATATGTTTAAGAGATGTTTGGTAGACGAGAAAGGTAAAGCTGTACTTACCGTAGATTGTTAACTGCCTTCTCTCTCAATTTGGCTTCTTTTGTGATACACTTTAGCTTATATTTCTAACACTGTAGAGGATCTTGTGCTTAGAGATCTCTTAATCACTTTTATAGAAGATCCATCTCAAACTTTCGCGATCCGATCTGTGTATTGAATTACAAACTTGCGGTGTCAGGAGATGCCCGATATTCAACTTCGGCCTAACACACGAGAGCCTTCGAGGAGAAGACTTAAAGTTAATCATTCAATCAGTAAAATGCAACAGTTCAATTCAGTTTATTTATTGGTTAACATGTTCACTGCTGAAGATAATTTGAATAAAACATCAAAGGCTAACAGATTTTTTTTATTGTAATCAATTATTTCATAAAACATTTTTAAATATACTTGATATTAGAATAAGAATAAAATATGCGAAATTTGAGCCAAAACGGCACTGCGTCTTTAGACGTCTCCAAAATACGTCGAGAAACACGTCAAAAAACATCGATGACGTCGGATGACGTCATCGGCACTTAACGTGTTAATGCAATCCTATCTAAAGAAAACATGAAAATTTTAATTTAATCGCCTCCCCAAGCAGGGCAAGGACAAATGCCTCTTATAGAGGACGTTTATAATAGAGAGCGTATAATAGCAATCGATTAGATAAAAGATTCACACAACTTCTTCAGAAGTTTATGAAGGCACTTTGGTTTTAGGACTGACTGAAAATAATATAAAAATATTTTACTTAAAAACTTTGGAACACTAGTGGTTAGCATTAAGGTTCCTTTTAATAATTATATATCATTCACAAGAACGGATTTCAATTATATATCAGTTTATTTTACTTTCCTGTCTCCTTTACGGCGACGTACTGGCCCCATATAGGTTCGAATTGTGAGATCGAGATCGAGCAACTTTTTTGCAAATGACCTTTTTATCTTATTTATGCTTGTGCTTTCTCTATAACTTTTCCATCTTTAAAAAACTGCATATGGTTTGGCTACCACAGCTTTCTGGTGATTCTCCAACGCACTCGTCCAACTGACGAGCCACTGGATGAATTTAAATTTGTTTTATTCGAGAAACCTGCCTTGACCATTTTTACTAATTTTTGTCTAATAATTGCACCTCTGCCACATTTGTCTATCTCGCCATTTCAGTACCTCGCCTCATTAAAATATTATTGTCATTCTTTTGAATGATATCCACAATGACTGTGTCTTCAATTTCCCTGTGTTTCGTGAAGCGATAAAATTAAAAAATATTTTGAAAAAATAGAATTCGACGCACTTCCGAATTTTATGTATTTGGACATGATCGTTGCCGAACGACGCCGACGCAAAAAGAAGTATTTATTTAAATGGTAACTAAAGTCCATTTACTTCAAAAATGAAGCGTTTTGGTCTTAGGTACACCGGCTTCTCATTGTCCAAAACGCGAGGCAAATTCATACTATCATCTGTTCTGTGCGATCTATGGCCGTCAACTGATCTAATCTCGGTTCAGTATTATTTTGATATAAAGGTTGTTAAATTTTTTTCACGATTTATTTATAAGTGTTATATATTAAAATAATAATAACAGACGACAGATTTTACCACTTGAGCAGTGATTGATTCAAACCTAAACTGAGATGCCTGTTGCTGTTTAAACTGATCTCAGAAATACTTTATTCTCAAAGTGAGCAGATTATAAAACAACATTTTCATATTCTGTTTTAATTTGTTTTATGAGGATGTGCGAATTCTTTTACTAATTTTTAAATCTTTAACAAAAAATAAATATCAGTTCTATCATAAACTAAATAAAGTTGCAAAAAAAACAAACGAAGGCAGCACAGAACATGCAGCTCTGTGTATCATTAAAGTGATTACACATTAGAGATAGAGACACATTCAATATTCAGGCATACTGGGATTGATTTTTAGCTTCACGGTGGAATAAATATTATATTCAGTTCAAGATCCCGTTCACTTCTTAGTAATTTTATGATTTGATAATGCTTTGCAGAAAACAACTTAAAATGTATTTAATCTTAATGTCTCATCTGCTTAGGGTGTACTTGATGCTTCCATAAGATTTTGGGAGAAAACAGCCTTGGCAAATTTTATTTAATCTTAATGTATTATCTACTTTAGGTGTACTTCATGCGCGTATATTGTCATAAACTTAACAACTTTAAGGGTAGTTTTTCATTAACTTATAATAAGAAATTTGTTGGGAATAATTTAACTCGGATATACCAGTAATTCAGAAGAGTAGATGAAATAATAAATAATAATTTACAGTTGGTATATATTACACTATGAAATAAGATATTTGTTCGATACAAGTACCTGCTTGGACCTGGTGTGCGCATGACGTCACTCACCATAGTCATTTTTAAATCTAGTACGCGGAAGCCACTTATCCGATGTCTGGTGAAAAATATATCAAAAACCGTAAAACCTAGGATGCTGAAACTTTTAAGGCAAGTACTTTTTAACATCATACAATTTAAGAAATGGATTTATCAGCATGTTTGCATTTTGTAATAAGGTAATGTGGGTATAGGTCGGTGAACACAAAAAATTGATGCAAACTCATAATATGATGGCATTGATATTCACTGTTCAGAAATATGAATCATTTTTTTGCACTTTGCAAGAAAATCTGCGATCGGTTTTATTAAACCACTCTCTGGCACTGACCATTCTCTGCCCGTACCGTTCGCGAGGGCGATTTTCTGGAAAACTGATATCTCCGTATTTTTCACATTTGTTAAAATTTGATCTTCATGTTAATACATTTTGTTAACATATATAGTGATAAATCGGTGAAAATTTGAGACTAATTCAATTCCCCATTTTACTTCCACATCCAGGGGCGGACTAAAGGGGGGGCTTTAGGGGCTTAAGCCCAGGGCCCCGGATAGTAAAGGGGCCCCCGAACGCTGAAAACGGACTTAAAATATGATATATTATGACTATGCTCTGTGATCTCATTGACACTATAAATATTAAATCAGAGATGGGTCCAGCAAACTTTCCATATTTGATAAAAGTCTGTAAAAGTTATGTAAATAATGTAATTGTATGCACTTATTTGGTATCAAAATTAAGCTTGCATCATCACGAATCAGATTTCACCATAAAATAGGCTATCAATATACCCAATGGAAAGTTTTCCTTCTAACTTTCCATTGGGTATATTGATAGGCTATTTTATGGTGAAATCTGATTCGTGATGATGCAAGCTTCATTCTAATACCAAATAAGTGCATACATGACTTTTACAAATATGGAAAGTTTCCTCTGTAATAAATATAAAAATATAACATTTTTTGCTCTTGTCTGCTTCCGCATCGCAATCCACGGTCTTTGCGCCACTGTATGCATCTGGATTTGACCAGTCGCAACCAAAACCCAGTGTAATGCAGCTACTCGCTATTATTATTATAGTTTTGTTCAGTATTTAGCCAAAACAAAGTGAAACGTGTCTTGGTGGTGCGTGATCTGGCCTGATCTCAAAAAATGCTATCTTATGAGGTGGGAGGGGCCCCAAAGTATTAATAGCCCAGGGCCCCGCACCCGGTTAGTCCGCCCCTGTCCACATCCAGTGGAAGTGTAGCGACAAAAAAATTTTTGAAAATTTTTATTGTTCAAATAGGCTTAGAATGTCATGAAATGTCGAGATTTTAAGTTTGAGCGAAAACAAATTTCTGTGTGTCTGTCGGTCTGTCTGTAACTTTATTTTATTGCGCACGATTATTCTGGAATCGTTTAAGATATTGACTTGAAATTTGGTACACATATGTACTTTCATGGGATTTGGAACTAGATTATATTTTCATCTTATTCCGTCGAAGAGTTGGGAGGTAAATTGAGGTAAATGGGGGTAAATAGATAAATCAAGCAGGTAAGAGCCTATAAAATTGGTATTTAGTATATACAAGAGAAGCTAAGGTCTCAAAAAATTTTTTGGCATTAGCCACCCCCTTTACCACCCCTACCCATTATTCAAGGAGATGAAAAAAAATTGTGATTTTGTGTCTGCACAAGAACCAAAATATTTTTTTACTTCATCCATCCCCACTACCTCCCTCCCTATCATCACCCCCACCCCAGTACCGATGTGGGATATCGTTTTATAGGTTTTTGGGGTAGACGATTTCAAATATTATATTATTAAAGTTCCATAAACAATTATTTCCACATACAAATTTTTTTCGTTGTGAGAGACTTGGATAGAAAATCTGGATGTGGAAGTAGTGATTCCTTGGGCAATGGTTCTTTAGTTAGAGTCAGTTAGCTAAATTATTATTTTAATTATTTTACAATTTTTTCGCATTCTTGCCTCTATTTTTTGTCTCCACCAACCAAAAGAGTTGTATTTTTTTATTCTATCGAGGGACAAGCTACTGAACACTTCAGTTTAGGTGACAATAATATTTGAAATCGTCTACCCCAAATACCCATAAAACGATATCCCACATCGGTAATGGGGTGGGGGTGGTGATAGGGGGTTGGTAATGGAGGTGGATGAAGTAAAAAAATATGTTGAGGTTTTTGGTTCTTGTACACACCCTAAATCACATTTTTTTTTCATCCCATTTAATAATCGGGTGGGGGTGGCTCATGCCAAACAAATTTTTGAGGCCTTAGCTTCTCTTGTATATACTAAATACCAATTTTAAGAACTCTTACCTGCTTGATTTACCACCCATTTAACCCAATTTACCCCCCAACCCTTTGACGGAACAAAATGAAAATATAATCTAGTCGTTAAAGTACATATGTGTAGCAAATTTCAAGTCAATATCTTAAACGGTTCCAGAGTAATCGTGCGTACAAAAAAAGTTACAGACAAACCAACAGACAAACAGAATTTTTTTTCTGCTCCAACTTAAAATCTCGACGTTTCATGACATCCTAAGCCTATTTGAATAATAAAAGTATTCAATTTTTTTTTTGTCCTTACTATACTTCCACTGGATGTGGAAGTAAAATTACGGTAATTCTTTTACAGCAGAATCAATAATTTGTATATTTTTGCAAAATAAAATAAAAAAAAAGCAATAAGTTTTACACTAAAATGCGTTCGATCTTTAATTTCATAATTAAATGACAAAAAATAAAAGCAAACGCACCTAGTTGATCGGCGCCACTGAAATTCGAGTAATATATTACTCTAGTACAGTAACTAAAGATTTTGATTTAGAAAGATTGTCATATAGTTAAATTTGTTTTTTTATATAATTTAATAATAATAATAATAATGGTATCAAGGAAACGTTTGTATATTATGCGGGGCTTGTCATAGGAGATGGGTGCCTGAGAAGAGGCGGCATCCAAAAAAAGTAACTATTGAAACTGAAATACGATCAAATTTTGATAAAAAAAAAGACTAATACATCACATTCAGCGAAAAAAATGCTTTAAACCAAAAAGAAAACTTATAAACTGATGACACGTTTCCTTTTTATTTTTACATTTATGTAGAGTTAATAGTTTTGAAGATGTGGAACTTTAAAGGTGACGTCTGAACATTTACAAAACGAAGTGTTTGGTTTAAATGTTAAGGGCCGGTTTTATAGGTACAGGTTAAACCTAAGCTTAACTAGAAGATTCTGTTGAGGCCCGAAATAAGAGTAAATAGCGTATTTAGCAAAGTGTATATTAAGCACATTCATCAAACAGAAAATTAACAAGAACCTTTTAACAAGAACACAAAAAGACGCTTCTCACAGTAGTTTTTTTACTACAAAAATCATTCGATAACTAGCGATAATAACTCAATAATAGCTATCATTACCACAGAATCTTTATTCAAATTTATTAATAATTTCCTATTCGAAGAATGGGCTTAATATACACTTTGCTAAACACGCTATTTACTTTTATTTCGGACCTCAACAGAATCTTCTATTTAAACTTAGGTTTAATCTGTGCCTATGAAACCGGCCTTTAATGTATCAGAAACCATGGCACTAATGTCAACAATGTCTTACGGGCTCGAAGAAGAGTGATGGAGGACCAAAAATGCCGCACTATCTGTACCAATGGATTGCGGGACCGATAATAATTTATGCCTCTTCGATCTCGTAGCTCAAAGCCCGAAAGGAGCGATGGGAAAACTATGAGAGGTGCAAGCATGTCTAGGAGTGACAGGAGCAATGTCAACAATGCCTACCGCAGCAAAGAAAGCACTACTCTACCTACATCACCTACACTTAGTCGTAGAGAATGAGGCACCGCTAGTGGACTACAATCTAAAACAAACGGATACGGGATCATTGCAAGAAAAGGATGACACACCGAAATATTTCAGTAATTAGAAAAGAATCCAATACTTAACAAAAAATCAGATAGAACTGTCGCAAGCCACAACTTAACTAAAACCTTCAGGGGAGAGGAGGGAATAAGGCAGTAGCAAAGATATCTAAACGATATGATTTTTTACACTGGAGGCCAAACATGGCAAGAAACATAAGACCAATGTCTTATGGGCTCGAAGAAGAGTGATGGAGGACCAAAAATGCCGCACTATCTGTACCAATGGATTGCGGGACCGATAATAATCTATGCCTCTTCGATCTCGTGGCTCAAAACCCGAAAAGAGCGATGGGAAAACTATGATAGGTACAAGCATGTCTAGGAGTGGCAGGAGCAATGTCAACAACGCCTACCGCAGCAATGAAAGCACTACTCTACCTACATCAACTATACTTAGTCGTAGAGAATGAGGCACCGCTAGTGGCATACAATCTAAAACAAACGGATACGGGATCATTGCAAGAAAAGGATGACACACCGAAATATTTCAGTAATTAGAGAAGAATCGAACACTTAACAAAAAATCAGATAGAACTTACGCAAGCCACAACTTCACTAAAACCTTCAGGGGAGAGGAGGGAATAAGGCAGTAGCGAAGATATCTAAACGATACGATTTTGTACACTGGGGCCAAAAATGGCAAGAAGCATCGGAGCAAGAGTTATAGGGGATCAGCCGGGAACAGATATTAGCATGAACCTGGGCAGCACCGTAGCAGTATACCAGGCAGAAGTCAAAGCTACAGAAATCTGTACACGAAACATGGTACGGAGGTCATACAATGATAAGAAAATCTTTATCAGCTGAGCAACCCTCAAGGCTTTGGATTCAGTAGAGATACGTTCCAATACCGCTAAGAGACTGATTACCTTAACTTCTTGGCAAAACTGTCGAAATACAACTGCGCACAGCTGAATTGAACGCGAGAATGCCAAGATATAGGCAATGAAAGCAGATACTGACACTGGCCAGCGAAGGAGCAAAAATAGTCCTATGTAACTCAAGCCAACCTGCGGATATCATATGGTGCCGCAAGAGTATTGGTAAAGTAACTATTAAATCAGGAACACAACTTATATTGGACGGGCATCAGAAATCTCGTTGTGAACTTTCATTGTTGGTGGACCATCCAAAATGAAGATCAACGAATTGCTAAAGATGAAAAGAAAACAGTTGTGACGTACAGCGGGCATCATATCACGACCCTGCACAATAAACAACAACTACCAATACAGAGGTGAAGGATAATTCAGAATGCAGGATGTGTGGTGAAGATGAGGAAACTCCCCACCACATATTATTGAATGCCCAGCCTTGAAAGCTTTCACACTTCGGTGGACCACCTTAAACCTAGGAAGAGATAATCAAAGCTCCCATTGACGGTCCACTCGCTTTCTTGGAGGGAACGAGACTATGGGGTACAACAAGCTCAAGCTTCAGTACAGCATCTTCTTTAAGTTATGTCCACTTAGTTTTACATAAAAACACTTTTTTAAATGGCAGAACTTTTTAATTGATCAATTTTATGGCACAATGCAAACTATTTCATTCAAATCAATTAGTGGAATTATTCCAATTATTTCTGTCTGACTATTTAAGGGGTATTTTTTATTCTTTCGCTCATTATCATAGAACATTTTAAATAAATATAATATAAATGGATAGCAATCAGAACTTTTAATTTTATTAAAACTGCGCGTGGAAAATAAAATGTATCAGCAATACAATATTTATGAGCCGCACTAAAATAATTCACTTATCGATCTGATGAAGCCGGCAAATTTTGAAACAAAATATGTATGAAATTGTATTCCATGTTGCTAAATTGGTGAAAATAGAGACGAGAATGTCGAACTAGAATATACATACAAAGTTTATTCGAATATTTGCAAACCGTAATTCGCCTGTTAAAATATGTTTAAACTACTCCATCCTCATCCGCCTTGCTTTTGTTTTAGTATTATACATGCAAATAATATACGCTGCGCCGTATCAAATAAATAAAGAATTCCCTTGAATGTATACTTGCAGCATTACTTTACTTATCCTATTTAGTGATTAAGTGCCTTTTCTGATTTCACAAAGGTTTTCTAATGTAAGTTATTGTCCTATGTAAATTTCATTGTTTGCAATCTCGATGAATTACTTCTTTTATTTCAGTATTGCAAATACGCAAATGGAATAATTAATATACCGAATTTCAATGATAATTTAAAACTTCGTCATTTGCATATGTTGTTATTAGTTAATTTTCCAATGGTACAATGAGCACTAATATGCAATATTAATTTATTTTTACTCTATAATAATAGTGAATTATATGAAATTATTTATATTATACCAGGGGGTGTTAGTGGTGTATTGGTGATAATTGGACCAAATGAAATAAAAAGGTCTTATACTATAGGTGGAGAAAATTAAGAGGTTTGACAAGGAAAAGCTGATTTAGCCTTGAGCCTTGGAAGTTAATTTCTCGACAAATTATAGAAAATGTGCTATGAGACAAGATGTAGTTCGAAGTTTAAAAAAGTATGATATGAAATTTTTGCGCGTTTTAGGGAAAAAAATTGTTATTACATCCGGTATTCCTTCATAGATAAATGTAATTGAACGGTCTCCGATGGAATAGCGCGGGAGCTAGGTAGATCTTCCATCTAGACCATCGATTTATGCATTATGAGATATTTTTATCATTGCATGAATGATAATTCACAAAATCGATTTCCGGCGGGGCGTCTCCAGTGGCGTAACTATGCACGGGCAATTCGGGTAGTTGCCCAAGTCCCCAGGCTTTTAGGAGCTCCTCCCGGGTCCCACGAAATATTAATATCTCATTGTGTTCGTATTCGCAGTGATGCGATTTCCCCGAAATATTAATTTTTCCCCCCCTAATTTTTGGCCTTGGATGGGTTCCATCAGCCAGCTACACAGAGGGAAAAGAGAAAGAAGTAAAAAGGATAGACACATTTCAGGCTCAGGGGTCCATCAGGGCGACTTAAAGTTACATTTACATTTTTTCTAGAAAGAACATAGTCAAGATTCATTGGTAGCTGAAAACCCATATGGCCTAGTTCACTTACAAGTATCAATGATTCAGGGGTGTGTAAGAGCAATCAAAGAAGATATGATTAATATCACATTTTTGTCCACAACCACATAGATCATTATTTAGGATTCCAATTTTAAATAAGTGATCTGAAGATCTACCATGATTAAGTTGTAAACGTGTCATAGTAGAATAAAATGGACTTGAAACAGGAAATCCTTCATGCCATCTAGACTCAGAAATCAGGCTCCATGCACTTCTGATCCTGTTGATATTGCCATGTCTTGAGATTTTTCTTATAGAAAGAGAGATGCCACTTATCGTGGCTTCCCTAGCAATTTTGTCGACCATTTCATTTTGTGCTTTAATCCAGACAAGGTTAACAGAAACCCCCGTTGTGACAACGAGACCAGTTTTGCAACAATATTCACAATCACAGGTGACTCTTAGAATCAGAATAAATAGTTATATTCAAAAAGTTAAGTGAATTGGCAAAGCTCAAAAATTCCTGAATGGCTACAGCTTTGGCTGTAAAAATGGAGGCTTGTATAGGTCCGAAATATTAATAATAATATCGTTTTTGTATTCGCAGTGGTGTGGTTTCTATCATATACGCCAACTCGGAACTTCTGGTCTTCACCGAGTGAACGCGAGCTTCTCAAGTGCATTGCGGGACACGGTCGATGCGGATCAATGTTTAGTTATGTTCGTTTAAAAATAAAATATTTTCGTTTTTATATCTTTTGTTTTATTTGCGTATCACTATTGTACGAAGCTCTGGAAGGGACACCTAAGATAAAATAATTTGTAGGTTTAAAATTCCGTGTTTACGTCAAAATTCTGATTTACATCTCAAAATTTTAAAATTCCTACTTATAGGCGAAAAAAGAGATGTTGAAAGAAGTTAAAATTTCGAATTATAAGTCGGAATTCTTGGCTAATGAATTATTCCCAATGCCATTAAAGAAAAAAGTCGAAATTTTAAAATCTTGAGTTATAACTGAGAATTTTGGAATCAAATTTCGACTTATGAGTAGGAATTTAAAAATTTCGTGTTATAACTGGAAATATTACAACAAAATTCCGAATTATAACTCGGAATTTATAATTTCTTAGTTATAACTTGGAATTTTATAATGAAATTTCGGGGAATTTTCAAATTTCGAGTTATAACTAGGAATTTTACGTCAAAATTCCAAATTATAACTCGGAATATGGATATTATAACTCAAAAATGAAATTTGGACTTATAAGTAGGAATTTTAAAATTTTGAGATGGAATTTTGATGTAAAATTCCCAGTTATAACACAAAATTAAGAACTAGAAATTATTTTATTTTAGGTGTCCTTTCCATACGATTCTGTATGTCGCCCCAGGGTCCTATGTAGTCAAGCTGCATCACTGGGCATCTCCCGTAAGGTATGTCACGATCGCCGTTTAAAAATCCGTGAAATAATGTCATCGCTGCAAGGCTCATTATTGTGTATGTACACACCTTATGCCTATAAATAAAATAAGATCGCCAGAAAGTGTTCAACGTCAGGAAGCGCAGCCAAAAATATCAAAGTTCTAAAACAAAAGATGTCTGATTTATCTAGCGCTTGCAGAGGGGTTATGCACTATGTACCCAATTCTTGAGTCGAATTATTTATTTTTTAATTGTGAGCCTTGTAACAATGACATAAATTCTTAGTTTTTTTTCTTATATCTTGTGGACTATGACCAAATTGACGAGCTGACATATGCCAAAAGTCTATTTTGTTATAATTTAAGTTCGATATAATTAATCAACGCAAAGAAAATACTTGTACCGATGAGTTTCTAAAAAAGTCACCTAACTACCGCACTATAATCACATTTGCAATATTTTTCCGGTACCTGAAACAAATAGGTCTTGATGCCACTCGATTCAGCTAGATGGGAACCATATCTTTGAGTATTTTTAAGGTCTACTATTCGTTTAAACGGTTAGAAAATAAGATCACCATACCATGGGCGTACTCGCAATATTCAAAATTTATTTTCACCGTTATGTTTGGGCATTTTGAAAAATTAATATATTTTGCGTATATCAGGAAGATGTGATTATTAATAGATATAAATATATAGATGTATTTCAAACAGACCCTGTATATAATTATAAAATATGTCATGAGGATCTTGAATAATTTTGTTGCAAATAGAAAAGGAGCGGTGTACATAGGAACAAAGGTAATAAACCATTTCATCAAAGATTTAAAATTAATAGTTTAGAAGTTTTTTTCATCATTTTTAGTGAGTAAAACATATATGGTAATAGTGAAAAAAAGTAAAAAGCATTAAAGTAACAGTATTTCACTCTTTTGTATATCCGGATCCATGAGTGCATTGAAAACAATTAAAGTTTTGTCTCTCAATCTTCGCTTTAGAAACGTCAAATTATGAATTTGTTTTGACGTTTAAGCTAATTTTTCAATTTATTTATATAAATATGGAAATTAAGCAGTAAACTCATGCATAAAGTCCCTTTTTTTCCACTCATAGGATTGCCGCACTCACTTACGGCTCGTGCGTCAAACTTCCCATTCATGAAAAAAAGGTACCACTTTATGCACTTGTATAAATTATTATTCAAAAAGAATTATAAGAAAACAACGGCAAATTATTATCTTTTATATTAAAAACTACAGGAGTAAAATTTTTCAATTCAATAAGAATTGAAAAATTGAGCTGTTCAATAAGAACAGCTCTATTGTTCTTCAAAACCAGAAATGTATTGTACAATTTATTTTTCTGTTTTGTCCATTGACCTCGCGGTATATATTTAGGCAATGGTAGATACTGCCTCAGGTTTTTGTTTCCTCCTTTTTATGTGTCATAAACATATGCATACAATATATAAATAAATTTAAATGTAGTGAGCAATTAATTTCCTGTTTTCTCTCAAATGTTTCTGAATTTACTTCGTATAATATTCAGATAGGTAGTCATTATTTCACGAATGTAAAAAAAGACAGAATATTTTTATATGAACATTGAGAAGCAAAACTAAAGACTTTTATTTATTTTATTTCATACTGTCCGGTAAATGACTATTTCCCGGACTCATTTGCGGCCGATAAATCGAACATTACAGTATCTGATACCGTAATGTGTTACTTGCGAACATTACGGTATCTGATACTGTAATGTGTTACCTAGCAACACTATCATATTATTGTTTTTAGTAAGCAAGTTTTGACTTTTGACTTTTTCACCTAAAAGTATAAGAAATAAAATATTTAAATACACAGTTTTAGCAATTATTTATTAACACTATTTTCGAATGCTTTTCAAATTCTTTCAGAATTTCTCTCCTTAATGGTGAATATGTGGAATGAAAATCGTAGACGATCAAATGTTTATGTTTCATATAATATAATACCTTGAGACAATTCGATTTTTCGTCTTGTTTGACAGAAGGCTCTAAAAGAGCCTCTTGAATTTTCCAGAACAACATTTTTCACCCGCTTCTAAAGTACAATTACGAAGTAAGTCAGTTAAGTACGTTAAATGATGATGACGATTAATATCACGAAATTCTACAAAAACTGAGTACACCTTTTTGCCATTTTGTTGAAAAACGAGGATATAATAATATCTATTAGGTTATTCAATATCTATAACAAAAACAACTGTGATAATTCAAAGAAACACACAAGAATGGAGTCATAGCCAACTATAAAAATGCGTCCCGAGAAGTATTTTATTGAAGAAAATCATTCACCGCTATATAGCGTTTTTTTACTGTAAAATATACTTTCTACCAACTTTAGTAAATGAAGAATGTTACATAACTATAGATTAGGCTTCTACTTACAAAATTTATAATATTTTGCTTAACTAAAGTTGGTAATTTTTATTTTATTTGAACTTATATTAATTCATATTGATACTATTGTGAAGTAAGCACTTTGGCCCCTACCACTACCTATGAAACATACTTTTCTACCAATTTTAGTAAATGAAGAATGTTAGATAACTACAAATTAGGCTTCTACTTACAAAATTGTTAATATTTTGCTTAACTAAAATTAGTAATTTTTATTTTATTTTAATTAAATAAAGCTCTCTAGTTCTAAAGTTCTTTATTTTATTTGGAGCCAATATACAGATTATTTAATTTACACTAAATATGATGATTTTTTCTGGATAATTTTCCGGTTGCTTCAACACATTTATTTTAAGTCTCCTCCGAAATCTCCATAATACAAAACAATGCAAAAATTATGGTTTTATTTAGTTGACAGTGACAAGCTAGAGACAATCATAATTAGCTATGGAAAACAATGGCTATAACACCGTTACGGTGATGCGATTGTCAGATTACGAACTAATATTTCTCAAATTTCAATAATTATAACTTTTTATTCATTTTAAAAAGGATTTACTGGACAGTATGAAATAAAATATTATACGATACACGTCCGGTAGGTTTCATTACAGTACTCATTTATATTCCGGACTCGGCTCCTGCGTCGCCTCGCCCGTAAAACAACTCGTACTGTAATAAGTCACCTACCGGACTTATAACGTAAATTACTATTATAGCAACCTTAAGATGAAATGGTAAAAATAGACCGAACTTTGTAAATATACTACACATCCTAAAATAACCGATCCTCTTCGGATGTCTGTCGTTTACTTTAAACGATAATAATATAATGACAAATTTTGACATCTGATAATTATCAGTCATAAATTATTTCCGGGTTAAAAATTATATATCCCGACAAGAGGAATTAATTATCTTGATACCTACACGCTACGTTACTGAAATATGACTTGTGCACGTTGTGAGATAATCTGAACAATAAGGTTTTGACACCATTCAGGCACCATCAGAATAATAAAATTGTATTGATTTTGTATCTATCTATTTATATCTATGTATAATGTGCTATAATATTATAGATAACTGTAAGTTTATTAACGGATTCTGTGTACGATTATGAAAGTTTTAGGAATGTATTTAAAGTAGTTTACTAATAATATTTAGTGAATATTTTATTATTATACCCAATTGATTTAATCATACCAAACAAGTTTTTTTCAATTTTTTTTTTATAATCGTTGTAAAAAAAGTTTGCACTGAGATTTCTTTTATAACACGCTGAACTCAAATAGCATACTAAAAATGTTTGTATGTATGTGAAAGCGTACGCGTATATGTGTAGACCTTTTCTTGTAAATACGGTAACTTCTATTAAACTTAAAATTATTGTTTCATATTTGTTATATACCGAGTGCCAGGCTAGTAGCTCCCCCCCTATATTTCTTTTATTTTTATCTTAACCATTTGAAATAAACTACCTGTAAACATGGATTTTTGGACATAAAAAACGGTATGAGACCATTTCCGGTTTACCCGGAAATGACCGCAACTTTAGATTTTTAATTGGAACACCCTGTATATTTTTACATATTTGGATTCAAGATAAAAGGTAGTTATTCACATTTCATTATTAGACAGACATATGCTTTTTGCAAAGGCAACTACGTTACAGTTCAAGAAAAATTATATTGAAAGTGATTGTTCGCGGAAATCTCATTAGTGGAGTAATATCGCCCGGCTGACTCGTCTATTTCATGAGTAAGTGACCCCCAACATAGAACCAGATAAAATTCACATAATTATGTAAAGCATGTTTAGGGCAATATGAAATGCAAAATTAGAACTTTTTTTACTAGAGCAATTTTTTTTAAATGGCCGTTAATCCCGCCTCAGACCGAATTCGAAAATCGGTTCTTTTTAATACACACACTGCCTTAAAAAAAAAAAAGTACATAAGCTATCGCTTTGATATTTTACATGCTTGTGGGAAACTTTACAGCGCTTCGAATGGTTTATTTGATGTTATCAAAATTGTCACCAATTAACCAGAAAATATTTATAAACTTGTTATTTGCAAAATTTTGCAGCTACAACTTCACTCTGCGGCTAGCTATATGAAATAATAAAAATTTCTATATACATTCAGTGAATGAAATATAGCATAAAGAGTGAAAAAGTTTTTTAAAAAAATTTTTTGGAGATAGTTTTATTAGTTTGCGAGTTATCGATTTTTAAGTTCTAAGAGTTCTGAAGTGACACAAATTGTTTAATAGTAATCCCGCGCCGGCCGGCGGGCGGTGCTTCGCTATTCACCGTCTCGCCTCTCATCAAACACTTCAACGCTGTGTTTTGTGATGAACTTGTTTGATACAATATATTTGCAAAAAAAATAATTGCTGTAGTTTTGTTAAAGTGTCGTGCAAATGAGTTTTTGATAGTGTAATTATATAGCCGTCTGAAAATTTTAAATAACAATATCTTGGGTGTAAATATAACAACATAAATATTATTAGGGCTACTGCATAGATACCATTCTCAATATTACACAATCATTAATTTCAGTTTTGGCAACATGTCCGAAAATTATCTAATTTGTGGAGATCTTTTTGAGAGAAATACAGTTAATAAACCAACACAAAAAGGGTTATTAAAGTTAATAGATGTTACCGAAGAACGAAAAGATCGTTAGGCGAAGGATATTCTGAAACACAAAAAAATGCTTTTAAGTGGCAAAGGAAATTTTAAATATCACATTTCATGACGGGCTTTCTATATTAACCAATCAAGATCAAATTTAAGAGCAACCGATTTGGAAAGTGTAGATGGTAGTAATACAGATATAAAAGGACCACGGAAGCATTATACTCTTCGCCGATTTACTGATCTTTTTATACAGTATCGGAAAGTGTTTGTATTGGTACGGCAATAAGAGCAAAGCAAGAGCGAAGCAAGCAATGATATAAATTAAGGGCCGTGTCACACTTTGCTCTGCTAGGGTACTGGTAGACGCCTTTATTGTGGGCGGTCGGTTAAGTCGTTGAAACTATGCAATTCCAAAAGCAAAACTTTCCGATTCTGTCTAATTGTTACACATTCTATAGGATACTCTTCGCAGTTTTCTTGTAAATAATGTTAGTTTTTGGACATTCTAAATTTTGTGATACCAACTTTGTTGTGAAAAAAAAATATGAAAAAAAAACACCATATCAGGGATTTGAACACACCATTTGATGGCCAAGACAAAACTTTACCCATTGGACCATCAGACATCAGTATAAAAATTTAATGTCTGTAGTATATATCATTCGAGTATTATATTTTAACGAATTAGATATATTATTATGAAATATATATATTAGTAAAATGTATAAACAAAAAAAAAATTATACAGAATAACATTTCGCAAGCTTTCTATTTAAGTACAAATGACAAAAATTAAGATAATATATTTTTTTTAATATATGTAAATGATTAATAACTTTTTTATTTACTGATTGATATTTTAGCTAACGTTACTTACTTTCCAAATTTCAATACAATCGGACTTTTCTTTCTTAAGTTATCGTGCTTACAAGAAACGTGACGGACGGACAGACAGACGGATATTTTGAAAGTTGTTCAGAATTCGTTCACTGACATAATGATATGAATTTTTTTTCTGTACGAGCGATATTTACTGTTTTAGAAATCTGCCGATCAAATGCAAACTCTTCGTTTTTGCGAAGTTGTCTAGAATGTACATGTTACAATTGTAATAATAATCTGCTGACAGATAATATTGAAGAAAATATAGAAGACATTTAGAATATTTTTGATTTCAATTTATCTAAAAAATAATTGTCCGTTTGGCTTTAGGTATGAAGCTCATCAAAGCATGGTTTGCGTCGCCTACTATCGCGGCCACTGGCATGGCATGTATGTAAACGTCCTCTGAGCTGCTAGTTAGAGACTTCCCGTTTCTATAAATCGGGCGCTAGCAGATTGAAAATTCGATAACTAGAGAACTATTCAACGATTGACAATTTTCTTTTTTTAAAAACTTTTTCTGGACTACATTTTATTCGCTGCATGTACTTTTTGGTAAATCAGTAGATATTTTAAAAATATCAAACACATCATACGAAATGCCCTAGAATTACCTACAACTACATAGAAAAATCAAAACGATAGCCTGTATAGTGTTTTTTTAATGGCAATGTGTGTATTAAAAAACACGTATTTTCGAACTGGGTCGGCGGCGGGTTTAACGGCCATTTTAAAAATTTTGCTCTACTAAAAAAATTTCTAATTTTGCATTTCATATTGTCCTAAACATGCTCTACATGACTGTTTGGGTCCCATCTGGTTCTACATCGATGGTCACATATATGCATAATTTCGCTGGGATTTTATTCCACTACATGGTATACTCAGAATCCAAATATGTAAAAATATACAGGGTGTTCCATTTAAAAATTGAAAGTTGCGGTGACTTCCGGGAAAACCGGAAATGGTCTCATACTTTTTTTATGTCCAAAAATCCATTTTTACAGGTAGTTTATGCAACTCAAATTTCAAATGAACAAGTTAAAAAATAAAGGAAATATAGGGGCAACCAAAACCTTTCAGATCTTGAGCACTAAAGAAACCCTAATGCAAAATTTCATCCAAATCCGTTCAGTAGTTTCGCCGCTATCGTGCTAACACACACATACACACACTCACAGACATTTTTAAAAAAACACTTTTTGGGTTCCTGGGACCTCAAAATGTAAAGATTTGATGTTATCTCAATTTTCTATTTTGGACCAATTTTAGTAGCCTCCCACAATTTTGTGGGAAGGTTAAAAAGATGAGATTAAGTCGTGACATTTCTCTCAAAATTCATTGAGATAATTGTTCACTACTTAATATCATCTTTCTTGGATACTAATAAAACAAATAAATCAATAGAATCGACATTCATCCGTTTGTTAAATTTTGTGTATTCCGAACTTGATAAGGGAAGATATATGGTATCAATGATATTCGATTTATCCCAGGCATTTGATACTGTAGGTGTTAAACTACTAATAAAAAAATTGTATAATATTGGCATAAGTGGTGATATATTAATCTGGATTGAGTCATATATGACTAATAGGAGGTAGGATGAAATCTAAAAGTCACGTATCACAGTCCAAAGATGTTACCCATTGTGTTTCCCAAGGTTCAGTGTTGGGTCCACTTTTATTTATGCCGTACGATATCGACTCAAGTTTTCATCAGTAGGGGCAAGGTTACTATTTGTTGATGATACCACCATTACAGTTTTTGGTGGTAATACTGTCAGAAAATATCAAAGTTGTCTCTGAGGAACTCGACGTCTGGTATCACCGTCTGATTCTAAATGATACAAAAACAGTTTATTTTCACTTCCACTGTAAGATAATTTACAATATTCATAGTGTTATTCAGTTCTCTCAGACCACTAAATTATTAGGACTAGCTTGGTGAACCTTGTAATAAACATGTCGATTACGTTTATTCAAAATTAAATAGTGTTTTCGGATCACGACGGTCTATTAAGTGTTCATTATTCATTATCATTTACCCATCCTATTACAAATAATATAGTATGTTGGTGAATGGCAACTGATGTGGATAGACTGCTTGTCTGTCAAAGAACTACTACGCTTAATATTTAACCTTGAACCAAAGGTATTTTGTAGGGATAGTTTCGTAAACAAACATTTTTTAATAGTGCCTTTTATATTTTTATATCAAAATATGTTACGTATGTAAAAAGTAGTCTGTCCAGTTTTACAGAGTTAAATGAAAACCATGCGTTTTTAACACATCATGGAGATGTATTACAAATTCTTGGGAGTAAAAATGCATTTTTTAAAATCGAGAATTCACCACAATAACCTCATGATAAAAACATATCTTATTCGATCCACTTTTTACAATATTGTTGTGTTTTAACTAAGTAAAATTGTATTTATATATTTTTAAAATATATGTATATATGTGAGTACCCTGTTTTTAGCCTGTATCTGATCACAAAAATAATATGCTTATAATTTATGTTATTTATTTCCCCGTTATATTTATTTGACTTACCATAATATACACTAATGTATCTCTTAATGGTTGATAAAAAATATATCCATTCATCTGTATATAAAAGATTACACACACACATACAGAGTAATCGGAAGGGTGTGTAAACTGTCATGTTGTAGACAAACTAGGTCTTATTATAGTTCTAGGACAAAATGTTACTAAGGTTTTTGATTAAGTACACAAAAATATGAAGATGTTACAAGATATCGAAACGGTAATATGCATGGTGCCCCCCAGGTTCGAACGAAGTTTACGTAGATTAGGTGATATATCAATTTTATTTTAAAATGATGTTAAGGGATTTTTAATAGCACTGTTATGAAACAAGTAAAAGTAATATTCGGGCGTTGCCGACTATGGGCAATAAAAATTAAACAGATATTGGTTGTGTACCTCAAATTCTAGAATATCTTACCACCATTTGTCTACAGAACACAACAAAACTTTTATGTTGCAACGTTTCATAACGTTTTTCTACTCTTAGAGGTTTTTATATCTTAAGAGACAACTTGGGATCGAAGTAGATGAAAAAGATCAAAATCTGTACTTACTCCTAATTGCCGTCGATGATTCAGTGAACTTTATCTGATATTTGTCTTAATTCTAATCACGTTTTTAATTTCTAATCAGTGTTGTAGCATCATGTCGTTAGTTTCAGTGCTATGATTGGTGTCCTGAAACAGATTTGAGGAACTGGTGATGTTCGTATAAAATCAGTATGTAGTCGATTTAACACAAAATATGAGACGTCAAACATAAACTTAATTAATCAAGCATTAGGAAAGATTTCTAATAATACAATATACATATATTGGAATGAAGGTGGTAGATCTGTAAAATACCTATTTAATTTGTATAAAACAATTCAGATCGGCATACCAAACATGGCGAATGGGGACACATCCCGTAGAGAATGTTTAATTGTAATGACATGCAATGGTGCAACTTAGCGTTTCTGTCACCAACAACGAAAGGATTCAAATAATCCCTAAGAAAATATGTTCATCATTTTGGCCTTGGGGCTAAAAAGATATAATGGTACCTACTGACTATAATAATATGCATCATAAAAATTTTGGTTAGTTTGTGGTGAGCTTAATAAGTCCCTATAGGCGATTATATCATTCGTCGGAATTGGACATATTATGCAATACGGATATTATTTCGCTTCGTTCTCGAGCTTACTTTATGGGGATATTCGTGTACTAATTTGATGATGCTTTTTTATATTTTCAATAATTTTGATAAAAATTAATAATTGACCATTCGGTGCAAATAAAAGTTGGCAGTATCGTCATCCGGAACCTCTGTCCAAAAACTCTTGCCACTGGATGAAAATAACTCTTAATATTGTTAAAAAGCGTATTTTGGAATTAAATCATTTTTGTGAAAAAAGTCAGTTTTGAGGGTACCTACCTTCTGATTGAGAATTTGATCTTCGAACAGTGTGTTTTCGGGCGACATCAAAAATTCAAAGGGCATAGCAAGATAAGCATGTGTATGCTTCCCCCACACCAGCCTGTTTGAGATCTTGAGCACAAGTTGATAGTAGTGTTAGATGATATTTCCCAAAACATTATATTTGGAACACCATTTTTACGGAAGTTAGGGGGTAAAAAGAAAAATGGAAATTTTCTTTTCTCAAGAACGGATAAACCTATTTTCATGGAAAAAGAAATATGTTATGGCTTTTGATGGTACAAATGTAGAAAAAAATTATTGAGTTCATTTGTCGGAAAGAAGCGTTGAAAACATTTGTTGAAAATTAAAAAGAAATTTTTAGGGAATGTTCTCGATGTACACCATTTCTATTCAAATAATTGCTTAGATACCCCTTTAAAGCACCTTAAATTCTCAAAGCGATCGAAAGTATAGAACGTATTCAAAAATTGTCAATCTCGAGCGTACTGCGTGCGGCGCGGCGTGGTTCATTACTACATCTTACACCGGTCACTGGCGGCCATTACACCCCTACAGTTCAAATCAGTATCAAACTTTAAGAAGTGTGGTGAAGATATTTTCAAATTTTCTGACGTCAACTGTTCAGTTAAACAAAAGTTTGAAAATCTGAATATTTTGCAATGATGACGTCAGTAGTCAGCCTACGAAAGAAATGTAGTGTCCAATATCCACCACGTGGAGGCCAGAGTACGATTTTGGACCCCTAGGTCTAGAATCGTACTGTAACCTTCAAGTGGTGGTTCTTTGAAAGTACAGTTCTTTCGTAGGCTGAGTACCATCATTGGAAAATGTTCAGATTTTCAAACTAGTAGTCAACCGCGCCACCCGCAGTGCGCTCGAGATTATCAATCAATACGTTCTACCATTACGATCGCTTTAAAAATTGGAGATGTTCTAAAGGGGTATCTAAACATTTTTATTTTGAAAAAAATTTTTTCGACAAATGAACTCAATAATTTTTTTTTACGTTTGTGCCATCAAAAGTCATAACTTTTTTTCATAAAAATCGGTTTGGCCACTCTTGAGAAAAAATGTTTTTTCATTTCTCTTTTTAGCCCCACAATTCCCGTAAAAATGGTTTTCAAAAAATTATATTTTTGGAAAATTCATCTAACACTCTTATCGGGGTGCGGGGGCAGCATACACATGTTTATTCTGCTATGCTCTTTCGGTACACTTTTCAAAATCGACATTCCCTCGGAGGATATGAAAAATCTTTAGTCAAAACTGCCGTCAAAATATCAATGACACAAACCGCTATTTGCGAAAATAAAGGATTTTCAAATAGGGTGATATATTTTGCGCCACCTTGTATAAAGTACATAGTTACGCTGCTCGATCGATTTGTTGTAAATTTTAAATATAGCAGAGCTGAAACGTCTTCAAAATATAAAGTAAAATTTCGCAAGACCTATTGCACTGTTTTGTTTATTTGATGAGAACCTTTTGAATATGTAAACATGTATTCTCTTTTCCTTATCCCTCCGAGGGCGAGATTTTGAGAGTTTCAATATACCCATAAAGCAAAATAGAAAATATATATGCCTTTCTTTATATCTATAATATTATGAATGATCAAATGGCATGTAATACTAAACGCAGAATTTTTCATATGAAACTTTTTTTAACATATTCAACCATTTTGTATACAAATATACAAACTTATTGATTGTATACTTACTAACGTATGCCGAAGAAAAAACCAACGATACCCTACTAGCCGGGATATTTTGAAGCTTTTTACACAGTTTTGGAAATTTATAATTTCATGATAACACAGGTCAACATTTAGTTTGAAAAAATACACCGGACTCTACCTAGGTACCCAAGGGTTTCTGAGGTCGCTGATTCCGATGCCGAGGTCGGTTAAGCTCTATCACGTCAGGTTCAAGATCATTTGAAGGTCAAACTAAGAAAAGGTGGTTGAAAAATCTGAAAAAATTCACTCATGGTCGCTGAGTCCGAATTCGATGTTCGCCTACCTTTAAATGGCATCCGTAGGTCATTTTAAGGTTAATTTGAGAAAAACGGAGAGGAAGCTGTCAAAAAATCTGAAAAAATTTATATATGGGTTTTTTGGGTCGCTGAGTCTGCATCCGATGCCGGTTGACCTCCACCAGGTCAGTTTCAAGGTCCTTTGAAGGTCAAATTAAGAAAAGGTGGTTGAGAAAATCTGAAAAAATTCACACATAGGTCGCTGAGTCCGAATCCGATGTCACCTCATATTCAAGGTCATTTGAAGGTTAAAGTAAGAATAGGAGGTGAAAAGAAAATGGAAAAAATTTATTCGAATGCTCACCTGCCTACTTATTGTCTGTTTATCTGTCTGCCTTTATACCCGCACACCTGTGTGTTTACTTGTTAGTCTGTATTTTTCGTCCGCCTGCATTTTCTCTCTGTCCATCTATCTGACATCCTGCCTTTCTACCTGCCTTTCTGTCGATAATTCTGTCTATCTTCCTGTCTGACTAAATTACTAAATGTTTCTATTTGTCTGTTTCTCTGCCACCCTCCGTCTAAATGTCCACCGACAGTCTGTCTGCCTCTTTGTCAGTTTGTCTTCTTATCTTTCTGCCTACCATTCTCTCTCGGTTTTGCGTGATTGTACAAAAACTAGATTAAAAAAAAACTTTTGAAAGCCTTCAACAAATCAATTCGCTTCTCTCAGCATACCTAAGTGTATTAATCGAAATTCGGGCGAGAACGTTTACGTTGTTCCTGGAATGATCTAATTTGTTGTTGACATGTGTTGAAATTTCCAACATTTTATATTAAAAGTACTTATATTTAAAAACTCAAAAAACCAGTAAATTACTTTGATCCTGACATGATTGAGCTCCAAGTGAGTGAAGCCAACACCCGTGATTCGCGCCGAACTTACATCCCTCTTCTGTCCCAACGCAATTGCGGTGGGCATGAGCCATCTATCGAATACTAAAGGTACTCTCTACTTTCATGTTCGCTCTGCTTCTGCAACTATACCTAAAGGCCAGTTTTTGAGTCTTGTTCCACAGGATTTATGTGGTGAATATAAGCTCATCAACTATTACAGAAAAAAATAAGTAGATGATTCATTGAGTTAAATACATTTGCACTGAGATAACCGAGGAATATTCATGGACAGCTAAAGCTGGCGGACGAATGCCGGCTTGAAATGACCTCAGAGTGACCTTGAAATGACATCTGGGTGCCTTTTAAGAGTAAGCGAATATCGGATTCGGACTGGGCCACCCCAAAAACCTATGTGTGAATTTTTTCAGATTTCTTCAACCACCTTTTCTTAGTTTGACCTTCAAATGACCTTGAAACTGACGTGGTAGAGGTCAACCGGCATCGGATGCAAACTCAGTGACCCAAAAAACTTATATATAAGTTTTCTCAGATTTTTTTACAGCTTCCCCTCTGTTTTTCTCAAATTAACTTGAAATGACCTCCGGATGCCTTTTAATGATAAGCGAACACCGGATACGGACTCAGCGATCCCAAAAACCTGTGTGAATTCTTTCAGATTTTTCACCCAGCTTTTCTTGGTTTGACCTTCAAATGACCTTGAAACTGACATGGTAGAGGTCAACCGGCATCGGATGCAGACTCAGAAACCCAAAAAACTTATACATAAATTTTTTCAGATTTTTTGACAGTTTCTCCTCCGTTTTTCTCAAATTAACCTTGAAATAACCTCCGGACGCCTTTTAAGAGTAAGCGAACACCGGATTCGGACTCAGCGACCCCAAAAACCTATATGTGATTCTTGTCAGATATTTTCAACCACCTTTTCTTATGACCAAATGACCTTGAAACAACCGGCATCGGATGCAGACTCAGCGACCCAAAAAACCTATATATAAATTTTTTAAGATTTTTTTTACAGCTTCCCCTCTGTTTTTCTCAAATTAACCTTGAAATGACCTCCGGATGCCTTTTAAGGGTAAGCAAACACCGAATTCGAACTCAGTGACCCCAAAAACCTGTGTGAATTTTTTCAGATTTTTTCAACCACCTTTTCTTAGTTTGACCTTCAAATGACCTTGAACCTGACGTGATAAAGCTTAACCGACCTCGGTATCGGAATCAGCGATCCTAAAAACCCCTGGGTACCTGTGTGGAGTCCGGTGTATTTTTTTTTAACTAAATGTTGACCTGTGTAATATATTGAACTCATTTTTTACTTCCACGTCCAGTGGAAGTATAGTAACGACAAAAAAAATTTTTAAAAATTTTTATTGTCCAAATAGGCTTAGAATGTCATGAAACGTCGAGATTTTAAGTTTGAGCGAAAAAAAAATTTCTGTCTGTCTGTCGGTCTGTCTGTAACTTTTTTTGTGCGCACGTTTACTCTGGAACCGTTTAAGATATTGACTTGAAATTTGGTACACATATGTACTTTAACGAGATCTAGAACTAGATTATATTTTCATTTTGTTCCGTCGAAGGGTTGGGGGTAAATTGGGGTAAATTTGGGGTAAATGGGTAAATCAAGCAGGTAAGAGTCAATGAAATTGGTATTTAGTATATACAAGAGAAGCTAAGGTCTCAAAAAAATTTTTGGCATTAGCCACCCCCATTACCACCCCCACCTCCTTATTAAAGGGGATGAAAAAAAATTGTGATTTAGTGTATGTACAGGAACCAGAAACCTCAAAATATTTTTTTACTTCATCCAACCCCCCACTACCACCCCCACCCCACTACCGATGTGGGGTATCGTTTTATGGGTTTTTGGGGTAGAGGATTTCAAATATTATATTATTAAAGTTCCATAAACAATTATTTTCACATACAAAGTTTTTTCGTTGTGAGTGACTTGGATAGAGAATCTGGATGTGGAAGTAGTGATTCCTTGGGCAGCGGTTTTTAGTTTCTGTATTAAATAAAGCAACTATTTATTGAAGTTTCTGATATTATCTAGCTACAATTCTGTTAAGGCAATGCAAAATTGATAACTTGATTTTCTAAACCAATGGGTCAAAGATGTCTCATCGTCGACATTTAGGTATTTTTAAAATATATAAACTTACAATTTATCCAAGCATATTTTATTCACTTATATTCTTGGAGTTTTGATAGCGGTTTTAAATGAATGACTACTAATGCGAATAGCTGACATAAAATTCAGAAAATTGGAGTAAAATTTGCATATTTATTATGGTTCTTAATAGCGACATTTAATATTAAATTATGTGCCGTTAATTAAACTAATTAAAAACATGACTAAGTATATTTTTACAGTTTTGAAAAGAGCACTGAGTTCCGAGTTCGTAAACGTGACCTCATTTGACTGGTTTTCTTTTGTTTGTCCTTAATTTTTAGGGACATTCAAACAAACAGAAGACACATTAGGCTTATGAATATTTTTTGTTGATAAGATTCTATTGGTTCGTTACTGATCGTTTGATTAAACTATGTAGGTACGGAAATAATAAAGATAGATACATGTTGCACTGAGAACAGGAAATCCAGTGAATGTTAGCAGTCACTAGTGGAAGCTGACAATTATTTGTTGAATTAATAACTACAATAATTTTAAAATAATCCTTCACATTTATTAGTGAATTACTAGAAAAATCTAACTTTCTACTAGGAATCCAAGATAGTATATCTATAAGCGCCAGATGCAGAAAACTAGTTAATTTTGATAGTGGTCTCTGTAAATTCATAATCGGTGCTAACTTTCAGTAACTCTTTCCTGAAACTGTAACCAAAAATGGGTTTTTGATAATCATTGCTATTAGCATAGGTAATTAATAAAAATTATAAATCTGGCGCGGTCCACTTTGAAGACGATTTCCGCAAGGTGCCAGAGGTAACGGACGTGTCCAAAGTTGTAAAAAAAAAAAATTACCAAGAAACTGATTATTTTTGAAATGGTAATTTTAATACCTAAAGTTCAGAAAAAGTAATGGCAGATGTTTTGCGCGGGGCAAAATGATTCGTAACGTCGTTGAGTGAAGAGTCCTTATAGAGATGCAGCCGTGTACTTAATATCATAGCGCGGGCAGGGTCTGTGGTATAGTTAGGCGCCACCGACTAAGGGTCTAGCAATCTCGTCAATCTCAGTCCCTCAGTCGGCTGATAGCACTCGCATGGTTCGTGTCATTTGTTGTATTAGTGCACCGTAAAACGAGGAAAAAGTAGCTTCCTTCTTGAAAAAAAATTTTTGAAGGTACAACCACATGGGACCTTCACAGCATGATAGATTAGGTCCTTGGCCATCTGTAATGTCCAATTACAATATTTTTTGGGAGGTCAAACTATTTTTATGACGAAAAATGTTATAAATCTGTCAAAATTAATTTTTCTTACATTTTCACACATCCCTCGTGATATCTCCGGAACCAATTGAGATAATTATACGTATTTTTTTTTAATTGATGGAGGAAATGTGGGCGAAGGTCACTGCTTAAATTTTGTTTTTATGGAAAATCTAATTTTTCTGTAAAACGAGGTAAAACTTGAACATTTACTTCCCTTGCAGCGCTTTTTTCAGTAAGCGAAAAACTTTTTTATTTTAAGAAATTTTTACATACCATCTGCGTATGAAATAAAGTCTACACCTCAAGGAAGTTTTTAAAACAAAAATCAGGTCTCTACGACTTATAGTTTTCGAAATTTTGTTATTTAAAGCTGAGTTTTTCGATCCTAGAGGCCTAGATGTCCGGCAAGTGTGGACTATTTAATACAAGTAATCTTATATTATATTATGCCAGTTAGAAACAAACTTTTCTTTATATAATGTGAATGCAAATGAGTATTAGTTATTTTTATTGAGTTATTACATATTATTTAGTGCTTAACAATGGAATGTTTATTCTGTGGACAAACTTTGAAAGATAATGACAAATTAGTGAGACAAAATACTAGATTGCAAGGAGTAAAAACAATTATATATGCCACGGTAACAAAGGCGAGACATTTGTGTCGAAAAGATTTTGCAACAAGAGGAAAATATTTTAAGTGGAAAAGTCAAAGTGAAATTTCATATAGCCTGCAAACAAACCTATATTAGTTTGTAAAATCTTAAAAATCTTTCCCAATTCAGTGAAATTGAAAATGTATCTTCGTCTTCGGTAAGATGCAATAAATTTAATATTCGGACAATGTGTTTAATATGTAATACATCGAGAAAGAAAGGCGTAATATGGTATACGATAATTCTCTGTAGACGTGATTTATCTTTATATTTCTTTGCCACCTTATTATCAGTCTAGTCGATACATTGTTGACAAGGGGCCGACGCGACATTTTTATTGTTAATGATGGGATTTTGGAGAATGAGAGGGGAGTATGCGTTTATTTTCGATTTATCGCAAATATTTGAGAAACCAAACATAGTATAATTTTTCACATCCAGTGGAAGTATAGTAACAAAAAATTTTTTTTAAATTTTTATTGTTCAAATAGGCTTAGAATATCACGAAACATCGAGATTTTAAGTTTGAGCGAAAAAAAAAATTCTGCCTGTCTGTTTATTTTCATAACAATTAAATATAAAAACCCAATGAGCTGCTGGCAACATAAAACATTTTTTTTCCCAGTAAAATAAACCATTTTGATATAATATTAAATAATACATAACAAAGAAAAAACCGCTGCCCAAGGAATCACTACTTCCACATCCAGATTCTCTATCCAAGTCACTCACAACGAAAAAACTTTATATGTGAAAATAATTGTTTATGGAACTTTAATAATATAATATTTGAAATCCTCTACCCCAAAAACCCATAAAACGATACCCCACATCGGTAGTGGGGTGGGGGGTGGTGATAGGGGGGTGATAGTGGGGGGTGGATGAAGTAAAAAAATATTTTGAGGTTTCTGGTTCCTGTACAAACACTAAATCACAATTTTTTTTCATCCCCTTTAATAAGGGGGTTAGGGTGGTAATGGGGGGTGGCTAATGCCAAACATTTTTTTGAGACCTTAGCTTCTCTTGTATATACTAAATACCAATTTTATGGACTCTTACCTGCTTGATTGACCTATTTACCCCAAATTTACCCCAATTTACCCCCAACCCTTAGACAGAACTAGATCAAAATATAATCTAGTTCCAGATCTCGTTAAAGTACATACGTGTACCAAATTTCAAGTCAATATCTCAAACGGTTCCAGAGTAAACGTGCGCACAAAAAAAGTTAGTAGTTACAGACCGACAGACAGAATTTTTTTTCGCTCAAACTTAAAATCTCGACGTTTCACGACATTCTAAGCCTATTTGAACAATAAAATTTTTTTTAAATTTTTTTGTCGTTACTATACTTCCACTGGATGTGGAAGTAATTAACTTAATTTGAATATCTGCGGAAAGACTGGTTAATTTTTTTTTTATTACAAGTAGGTATTACTTTTTCGAGAGCATAGTTTTCGAGGCGATAAAGTATCGCACAAATGGTACACAATGCACTTTTTATAAAGCATCGAATTTTGTACAAAAAAGTCCCTGAGAGCATATTTTTATCTATTATGGCTCACATGCCAAAGGCGCCCGCGCGCAAACCTCAAAGTAACTGTTTTTCGCGCTGTTCTCCAAGCAGCCCGTTAAAGTAGTTAAATATTATTTGTCCAATGAGAATTTGTGGTCGATTTTTTTATTTATGAATTTCTGATCGCTCTGCACGATGGCGTCCTTCATTTTTCTTAAATATGCGTTTTTTAATGCAAAAAACGTTAAAAAAATCGTACATTTGAACTTTTCCACCTTGTAGGAAGTAATTTTCTTTATTAAAAAAATGTATCTATTATTGACATATCATTTTGTTTTTATTTATCACATATAAACAATTCATATTACGGCCGAAAAGTGTAATTTTTCATTTTCATCGATTTCTATATAACTGGAACTTGCCGCATATTTTTATTAATTAGTGTTTTTTTCTGTACAATTGTACATACATTTCAATAACACAAAGAATATTTAACTATTTTTTTATTTTATTTCAACATTTTTTTAATACTTGTAACTCCATTATTAATATTATGCATCGAATAAAAAACAGTTTTAAACAGAAGTTACTCATTATGTTTTGTGTAATTTAAATTTGACTATTAACATCGCCGTTTTCTTAATTTTTTTGTTTGTTAATTAAGTCGCCAGTGCCACTTGCAGAGTAGCGTAAAAAACAGTCATTTTTATGCTTACACGTGAGCACCTGTAGCTCGAAAACTATAGTAGATAAGAATATGCCCTCGCGGACTTGTTTGTAGAAAATTCCATGTTGTACAAAAAAAAGTGCGGTGCATTTTCGTATTTATTACCGTTCTCGCTACGCAAGCGCTGAAAGATCAAAAACACAATCCTCGACATTTGCATACTCTTTTTTCTAATTATTTTAAAAAATTGGGAGGTCTTAAACGTACTCATAAATACTATTCCATGAAGCTGAACCGAATAGCAAAATAAAATATTTTTAATTTATCACATTTTTATAAATTTCAGAAATTCAAAATTGAACAAAAATCTCAAAAAAACATTTTTTGAACCCCAAATGGGTCTCGAGGACAAGGAACAATTGCAATTTCGAACAAAACACGATTGTTACAGCGCACAACGTGGCGACTTAAAAGATGAAATGCGACAATAATTGATAGTTAAAGGTTTCTCTTGTTTTTGAATTTTAAGTGAAACTAGTGAAAGAATTATTTATCTGAGATTTTTGTTTGTAAGTTTTTATTAATAAATTTGTCCTAACAGGGCGGCAAGCAACTGTTTGCTACAGGTGCCAAATGCCCTGACGCCGGCACTGATTGCGCCGGTCTACAACCTGCCTGGAGAATTATAACTTAATTAATATATTATGTACCCTCGTTCGCTGGATATCAACGTCCAGTATTTCTATTCGCGGTTCGCGCAAAATAACACCGCGCGGTGGCACCACAAGTCAACGAACAATATGTGGATAGGGACGTGTGGGGGAAGCGTGATGAGCGAGGAACGGTTTTGGCCGTATAGTTGCGTATCTTATAGACTCTTCAATCAACGGTAACGTGTATCGTTATATTTTATTTTTGGAAGTCATCAATAGTAACTCCTACATATATAAACTTGGCAATACAATGGCGTCACAACTGACTGTGTTCTGTCACCAATCCTCTTTGATAGCTATAGTAAACATGTGATGCAATGTGTCCTGGACAAGGTGTGGAGTAACTATAGATGATAGGATATTCATCTCGAGATTTGCCAGTATACCACCTTAGTAGCAGCAAGTGAGGATGACGGCATACATATGTCGATAGCTCTCAAGTTCTGAGTCCAGTTAAAGTGTAATCACAACAAAATGAAAATTATGATTCTAGACCGAGCAAATAAAAACCTTCAGACACATTAGAAATGGGCGATTATAAGATAGTGAACAAGTTGGTATATTTTAGAGCCCTTGTGGACAACACCGACAACTGCGAATATGAGATTTGATGAATCTTCAGATGGCAAGATTTCAACTTTCCAGTTGAGCAAAATTTGGCGTGACGGAGATTACGAAACGCACAAAGATCAGACTTGTTAACGTCCTAGTTTTCTTCATCTTTCTTTAAGGTTCTGAGATAGACAAGCAGACAGATGGCATATTAATACTTTTAGATGTAAGTCTTCAGATCTTCGTTACGAATATTCTGCTCGATCGCAAAAAATATATCTCCCAGTATCATATCCTACAGAATCCTGTAATTTTTTGGTCATATTAACCAGAGAGAGGACAATATAAAACTGTTGATAGAGCAGAGAAAACCAAATGACAAGTGGCGAAGGAAACACCATCCAAAATGTTCGACTGATATCAGCAAGGAGCCGATAGAGAAAAATTTTGGTGAAGCTGTGCGCCGGCCGTGACAGATGCAGTGATACTATCAAACATGCCATACAGTAAAGGAAGACCGACTAAGACAATCCATGGGATACAAAGCATCTGTCTTGACGTTGTGAATAGGAAGAAGAAGAATACTACGTGTACTCTTATCTAATGCTGAGATTAAACGAAGAATACAGATCAGCAACTTTTCACTTGAACAAAATTTTGCGTAACAGAAATGTCATGAAACACATATCGAATAGGTTTGGTAATGCCAATGTTTTCTTCGTCTTTCTTTGCTCCTTTGAAACATAAGCCGTTAGAGACACAGACGGATGCATTGGAAACGTGCATATGAAGATATTAGTTACGAATTCTATGGACAGCCCATCATAACACTAGCTCGATTCTCCAGGAAATACGGTCCTCAATACGGTTCTCCAAAATCTGATGCTAGAGAATCGAGTTTTCATGCATATTTGTTATTTTTTTACCACATAATCCAGAGATAGGATGTTAATGATTCAGGAAAATCCACATGGTAAGTAGCAAAGAGAACACTTACCACGATTTACTGACGTAACCAAGGGAAGGAACTTTGGTGAGGCTTACAAATAACAGTGGAACTAATGATTCTGTGAAAAGTATTACACATCAAACGAAAGCGATACAATACTTCTCTCCAACAAGAATTTCTTGTAACTTACAACAACTACAAATTTGCCATGATTCGGTGAAGCGAAGATGTATCAAAGAACCTACTTCTATCCAGAGGGTGGCTACAATAAGACTTGTTTTGATTAAGCGCTATCGACGGTATGACTGTGAGTCAAAATATAAAAAACACCAGGGGAAAGATATGTAGAATATAATATAGAGGCAACGGTTAGCTAGGGAAGCTCAACCGTGATAGGTTTAAGTAATATAGAAGTACGTCTATTAATATCATGTTAATGTATGATAATGTAACACTGCAATATCGACATGAGAGATAACGCAAATCTAGATGCCATGTAACAACGACTGAAAAGAATGCCGTCTACAAACATTAGCCATATAAGATAGATTTTGCACAACGCGAGTTCTAGAAAATCGTCAGGGCCTACCGACCAAGTTTATGTCAATATATTTTTTTTTAACTGTTTAACGTCGGCCTATTTCCGCTACCAGGGCCTATCACTGACGCCAGGAGACGAGCTACCCGCAACCTGGAAATTTTGCCGAAACTCTTCCCTTAAGAAGAGTAGGGATCTTTTACTTGCCTAACATTTAATAGACAAGGGACCGCCTGCTTTACATCCCCTCCGAAGGATGGTATATCCACTACGTAATCCTCGTCTGAAATTACGTAACTTCCGAGTATACACTGATATACAAGCCTCTAGAAGGTGGGACGAGAACGCTGTATTTCCCAAGATGGGAGCCCATCCAAGTACTAACCGCGCTCGACGTTGCTTCAACGGAATATCGACTGATATTCACATTGAAGTCACCTCTACGCTCGCCCCATGTCAATATGTTATTCCACATCATAGCACTATCCGGTTGACATGATATATTTAGAGCGTAAATTTATCAAACAGCGTGGACTGATGAGTTTCGATTTTGTTTGTGAGCCCGTGATAAGCGTAGGGAGCTGTATAAATATGTGAAGAACACCACAATTTGAATGAGTCGTCAGGCAGCATCTACCCAAGAGAGCATCTGGGATAGAATGTGCACTAGGTCACCGTTAGTCTTTATTAGGGTTTACTTGAACGATTCTTATTATATAAGAGATGTAGTGGAACCTGTTGTTCAGTCTTACCAAGTATCATAGTGTCACAGCTAAACGTTTAGCTGTAATTTAGCTTTGGAATTTCAAAACCCTTTAATCCAAATATTTTTACTGTTATAACGTTACCGTAACATAATTAAAAATCAAATGGCTGCAGTTGCAATTTAGACTTCTGGTCAGCTGCAATATGCCTTCTAGAGCTTTTACAACAACTCAGTAGCAGCTGGAACAAATATTAGTGACTCTTGGTTATACTATATACTTTGAGGCTAAAAAAATGCGGCTTGGCAACTAAATTATGTTTTTCACATTTGTGGCTGTGGATTATCTTCTACAGCTGCAGGTAACAGCCAATTTGCTGTCCACAATTCAACTTTAAATATTCCTTTATGTCACTAGTCTGTTTTGTTTCCACAATTTTAAACATTAATGCACAAAATGAACAGTTATAATTACTCAACAGTTATTATCTTATTTTTTTACACATATCGGTTCTCTGCATTAAGCGGCCATATTTTCTGTAAACGAAGAGTGCAGCTATTTTGAACAATGTTTATTTTTTTAGATATATTACCATTTACTTTAATTTTTGTAATAAAAAAAGTGTTGTAATATTCTCTAGTGGACACAATATTAAGAAACCCTGGTTGAGTGATAGAATAGCCACCGGCTAAACTCCGCCAGGACATTAAAATAAATAAGGCGATTAAAAAAAACAAGTAATTTGAAACGATTTATGATGAAATACATAAAAAAATAATAATTCTGAGGGGATTAATAGTTTTGTACAAGTAGAAAATTTTTGAAGAGCTTCGTACATATAGAAGTATCACATACACATTTAACGAAAAAGTGATAACTTCAGGCAATTTTATGCACGAATCATCATCAAAATCGCCTTGATATTTTTTCTGCCTTCGATGGAGCACATCTAAGACATGATTGGTAGAAGAGTGTAGCATTTATTTGCCTTATTTCCAGGTAAATCTGAACAATCTTCTTCTTCTTATCTAAGAGGCTTGCGATGAGTAGCACAATCAGACATTGATCATGTCATTGTCAGCTCGCCTAACACAAATAACTAACGCAGTCGAAATCGCATTTAACCTACTCGTTAATAAGTAATATGTCTCAAAACGTTGAAATTTAATTCATTTTAATGTCATATTTGGAGATAGCAATATAACATTAGTGAATATTTTAATAAAATTTCTCAATGAAATCTGTTGCATTTTTTATTCAAATCAGTGTTTTACGTAAATTTCAACATGTTTAAAACTGGATGCAAACTTCAACATATTATACAACGTGATTTACCATGATATTCGGAAAATAAAATGGTGTACTAGTCTTCAATGTGGCAAAGCCCCAGCAAAATTTTAGAGTGTTCTGAGGTAATTTAGTATATTAAATTATTAGTCAATTTGCGAAGATACACTACTGTTATTGACTAGGTCAGTAATGGGGCGACGACCTTACTGGTGAAAAAACATATTTGAGATGTTTACATTTTCATCATTGGCATAAAAAGTGAAGCCGGCGGGTGCGCTCAAAGTGCCGCGCTTTTTGCTTTCGGTCGAACAATCAGGACACCGGCTTGATATTGACGAGTTTAAGTAAATATGATATGATTTGATTAAAACCAAAAAGTTACTTCTACTCTCTCCAGCTTTGCTGTCACTAGTGTCAATCCCAAGTCTGATAAAGTGATATGGTTGTACCGCGTTACGTCAGATTAGTTAAACTCATTGGATGCGCACTTCTACAAAAAAAGAAAGTAATTTTTTTGGTAATTTTTTTTCTTTGATTTGGGCGTTTGGGCCTAATTTGTCAGTAGATCGACAATAGGAAACGAAATGTTTTCCTCGAATTTTGGCCCCCCGTCGCCACGGGTAACCCCTGTACCCTAATTAACATGACATTTCGTTTTCATTTTTTATCTCTGCAAGTTTTGCGTTAATTATCATGAAAAGAATAGACGTACGTGTAATTTAAATGCATCTTAGGAAAAAAAATCAGCTGATTTTGCTGCCTCCTTCTAAATAAAAAAAAAATTCAAATATTAGAATATTTATTTTTTCATGAAAATAATGATTCGCATACACAAAACTTTTCCCAAAAATACATTGTTATGAGTAGTTTATTGTAGATTTTTTTTCAAATTTTTTGGAGCGGTGCGCCATAATTAAAAAAAAAATAAAAATTGTTACGACGCATTGTTTAGTGGTGCTTAACCATTGAAACTTTAATTCACACACAAACAAAGTGGTCTATCCGGCGGATCAGACCTGTGTAACCGTATGTACTTGGATCCGCTGAAACCGAATCCGAAGTCAGAATTGTCAGATTGGCTCGTTTTTCACCCCTAACCCCAAAAAACACCACCCTCCAAAAAAATGGTCTGTCCGGCGGACCAGATCTTTATATTCCTATGTATTTGGACCTGCTGAAACCGAATCCGAAGTCAGAATTGTCAGATTGGCTCGTTTTTCACCCCCTGCCCCAAAAAACAACCCCAAAACAAAAACAAAGTGGTCTGTCCGGCTGACTATACCAGTGTATCCTTATGTATTTTGACCTGCTGAATCCAGACGGGCGCGTCTAGATTCGAAGTTATCATTGACAGATTGGTTCGTTTTTTACCCCAAACCCTGGAAAACACACCCCACAGAAAAACGGTTTGTCCGTCGGACCAAGCCAGTGTATTTTTATGTATTTGGATCTGCTGAAACCGAATCCGATGTCAGAATTGTCAGACTGGCTCGTTTTTCACCCCCAACCCCAAAACAAAAACAAAGTGGTCTGTCCGACGGACTATACCAGTGCATCTTTATGTATTTTGACTTTCTGAATCCGGATTCAGTTTGGCTCGTTTTTCACCCTCAACCCTGAAAAACACACCCTCTAAAGAAATGACCTGTCCGGCGGACCATACTAGTGTATCCTTATTTATTTAAATCCGCTAAAACAGAATCTGAAATCAAAATTGTCAGATTGGCTCATTTTTCGCTCCTAACCCTAAAAAACAACCCCAAAACAAAAAGAAAATGGTCTGTCCGGCAGACTATACCAGTGGATCCTTATGTAATTTGACCTGCTGAATACGAATTTGAAGTCAGAAGTGTCAGATTTGCTCGTATTTCACAAAGAACCATAAAAAACGCCCCCAAAACAAAAAAAATGGTCTTTCCGGCGGACCATACCAGTGTATTCTTATATATTTGGACCGCTGAAACTGAATCAGAAGTTGGAATTGTCAGATTGGCTCGTGTTCACCCCTAACCTCCCAAAAAACACCTCCCCCCACAAAATGCTCAGCCCGGCGTCACCATTTCCGATATATTTATTGACAATATTGAAATTCACTGATACCATCTGCTGATGTGATTTTCCCCTATAGACGAAAGTCAAAATTAGGGGCGCGTTGAGTTTAAACGTGCGCGTCGGACGTATGGCAGCACACCAGGGCGCGGCGATCAGAATCAATGTTGGAAAAAATGTAACTATGAAGTGGCAGCGGCAACCTTGCGGCAACTTTAAAGTGGCACTACGGTCCCATTCGGTACTTTGTAATAAATGTAACTTTAAAGTTACATATTTTCAGTTCCAGTCACTATGCTCAAGTACCAATTACTTTCAAGTCGCATTTCTTAATAAACACGACTTCAAAGTGATTCTTTCTGAAATACGCCATCGTGATGGCCAAGACTTATGACGCCATTATTACAAGACATGAACCATAACTTCATAAATAACTTAAAAATTTAATTTATCACTATTTCTGCACCAAATATAATAAATTAATGGATAAAAATTGTTTTCAAGTTTCAAAGAACAATAAAAAATAGATTTCTGCATCAAGGTTGACACATTCTCGCATGAAGGTAAATATTTTAAAGACAATATTTTAATTAAAAAATGCAAATTATAAGGGCGCGTGCCAGATTCGGACGTTTTATCATTATGTTTGACAATAAACTTGCATTCGTTTTAATTTTGATGCTTAGCCAATGGGAAATTGTTCAAGTTTTGCCTTCTAATATTATACTATTCTAATACTATTAAGTTTCTGAGTTAGGGAAATGGATAGCAATAATCATGTAGGAATGAAACACAAGTATAATAAAATCAGTTGCAAGACAAAGCAGGCAACATTCATTTGATAGAGTGGTAAAGTTCCCCGAAAGTCGCGGTTTACACCCCGCGACGTCATCGTTACATAACCACAACGCCATTGGAATGTAACCGGACTAGTTTCGGGAACGGGGCCGGAACGTTGCGGTAACCGAAAAAATATTCCCCATTTTGGTCGTACTCACGTAATGGGAACGTTCCTGTTATACTCTTGTGACTAGTGACAGAACACTTTAAAGTACCTACAATAGTCGTTGCTACGTTCCAGCAACTAATTGTGCTAGTTGGGAAATGAAAACGAAATCTCATGTTTATTAGGGGTTACCCGTGACGACGGGGGGCTAAATAAAATTCGAGAAAAACATTTCTTTTCCTATTGTCGATCTACTGACACCGAATTAGGCCCAAACGCTTCTGGGGCCATTTATTTTTACCATTCTTATTCTGCTATACCCTTTACCGCATGTCATTGTAGATCACGTTGTATATTACTCTTAGCTCTGCAAATCTCACCAAATATCATTGAAACTAACATCCGATCAAAGTTTAACTGAAACGCCTTCGAAAATTGAAAGTTTCAGTGGTTACAAAGTTTGTCACTGAATGTGTTTTTTTAATTCAGAATCAAGACTGTCACCATATCAAAATCAATCCATTAAATATATTTACAGCTCCAAGTGTTGGAAAATAAACATCTTGTCATCCATTGAGATATTAAGACTACCAAGAAGTAAGTGTCTAGCTATTATTTTTATTACAATAATAAAAAATATAATTTAGTACAAAACCTATATTAATAAAACAAACAATATATATTTTCCTGTACACAACGAATAAAGAGATAAATTTTAACAACCGAACATAAACTTTTATAACACGTGTAAAACTTCAGCCCGCGATAAACAATTTGTTATTGAAATAAATGATATTTGTATTATATAAAGCTTTTAGGTTAAAGATATTATCAAGAATGAGCTCACAAAGATAATGCGCTAGTCAATATTACTACTATAATCTTCAATTAGCCAACGTAAGGCTACTTAAATAAATTCTAATGGCTGCGTACCTAATCTATAATAACATAACTATAATAATGTATCATTTTAGAACTATGTGAACAACGTGAATGTGAACTTGCTTTTGTTAGTAATCCATCATTAATCTTTATACATAACGTAAATATAGAAGTAATTTTCTGCTTCCGGTGGACGGTATTATTTAGATAAAAGGTTTTTAAGGTCTTCTTTAAGATCTTATTAAGTCGCAGTACCTCACCGAAGATTGATCACTCATTCCAAAAAATTAATTACATTTTAATTAAATACAGCAAACGAAAGCTCCACGCTTACATCCAAAATTGATCATTAAATATACATCTACTAAAACGTTTATAGGACATAGCTTTTATCTGCAAATTATGTTAATGCAGTATTCTTCCAGGTTTAAAAGTATTCAGTTTAAAAGGTATAGATTCCCAACAAATTAAGGCATCTTTTGTGGTATTGTACATGTTGGTTAATAAATTTCTTAAGGATTTTGTAAGCTGATATCAATATCTATACTAATATATTATACGAAGACGTAAGTTTGTACGTAGATGCTAATCTCCGAAACTACTGACGTACCGATTTTAATGAAATCTTCACAGATATGTGTTGTTTGGTTTTCTGAGAGAGTAGCACACGCTATAATATATTATCACGGTACCCTAAGAGGAGGGTTAGACCGTTAGATTAGCTTTATCTATAGGCCAGTTTAAAAGTCACAAGAATTTCTGAAATTCAGAAATACTAATTCAAACAAAATGTGTCTTACCTGTAATTGGTTCATTGGGTTATCATTGCGAGATCTTTAATTTATTCCACTCGAACGAGGTCCAGAACCCCCTTCAGTGATGGGGGGAGGGAGGTAGTCACGAGAATTTGATTTCTTCCGATTTCCTGTTTTCTCGTTGATTTTACGACAAAAATAGTTATGTACAAAATTAAAGATTATATTATAAAATACTCTACAAAACATGTATACAGTTTTATAGCCAGATGAATATTTTCAGTTGTATAGCAATTAGTGTCCAAAGTTGAGCTAAATTGAGCAAATTTTCCAAGTTTCGTTCATGAATGTAAAGTTAATGCAGGCTATAATAAAATAATGGGTAACAATTACGAATATAATAATTAGTATTTATTTAAAAAGTTAGGATTGACTTTTTATTGAGTAGCCCAGATTATATTTTTTATTTAATCAAGTCGTCATCTCTTCCGCGTTATACGATGTTCTATATACGATTCATTTGAAGTTGTCGGTTGTGTATATGCATTTCTGGTATTACCTTCAACTTCTGTTCCCTCAGTACTTACAGTACCATTACTATTATCCTCATTATCATCTTCACTATCATCATCATCATTATTAAATTGTTGAAGTTCAATTTCACAATTTCATAGTCAAGCGAGTCCCTCTCTTTAATATTAATGTTAGTAGACGCTTCCCGACAACTTCCGCAGATTGTTGAGTAGTAAAATCCAGAGTTCTGATAACTACAAGCTTTTTAACAGGCCTTTGTCGTCATCTCTTCCACGTTATACGATGTTCTATACACGATTCATTTGAAGTTGTCGGTTGTGTATATATATTTCTGGTGCTACCTTCAACTTCTGTTCCCTCAGTACTTACAGTACCATTACTATTATCCTCATTATCATCTTCACTATCGTCTTCATCATCATTATTAAAATGTTGAAGTTCAATTTCATAGTCAAGCGAGCCCTTCTCTTTAATATTAATGTTAGTAGAAGCTTCTCGACAACTTCCGCAGATTGTTGAGTAGTAAAATCCAGATTTCTGATAACTACAAGCTTTTTAACAAGCCTTTGTGCATTTGCTGGAAATGTGCAGCAAAAGATCTTGTGGAGCAGTTTATTTGATATTATTACAGTGATCCAACCCTGAGGACTAAGTTTTCCAACGCTATTTCAAATCCCAATGGATTTTTTAACTTACTACACCATTTTTGAACCTGGTCACCTGGAACCTGGCAAGCAATGTTGATCCGCTGCTGCTTAAGTTGGCGACAGTGATGCGAGATCGCAATGTTTCCTGTTTAAAGATTTTGAAAAAAATTCTGTCCTGCTATCATTAAGTGAAGTGTTATCCGATGTCAGTCCATATAAACCGTTCATGAAAGATATTCCTGCCGCCGAGATTTAAACTGGTGAAGCGGTTGGGTTCTTAAATTTGTTTACAGTTTCTTGCATTGTTAAATTTTTTTTAAGCACTTAAATAAATGTTTGTTTCCCTTTTTTTAAAAAGGCTGAGGTTGTATCGCACCCGCTGAAGGTAGTTGTTAAATGTTTGAGGCTATTAGGTGAATACATTTTTTCTCGAACTTTGCAACGCATATGCCTTGGAATCACCGTCAGGCTGACGGGGACTGACAGGGACTGACGGGGACTGAGAGGGACTGACGGGGACACCCCCCCCCCTGCACTTCTATTATTAGAAAACCGATGTTTACTGTAGCATGGTATCTATATGAACAGCTACCAACATATTCTTATTTTGATGGAAAACGGCCATTGCACAGTAAATACTTGAAAGGCCACGCAACTTAGCTCAACTTTGGACTCTAATTACTGGTATAAATACATGGTGATCTACTATGAGGAAAATTTATTCCCACCGAAAGGAGTTAAGAAATTCTTAATTTTTTTTTAGAAAAGCGCCGCCAATGACGTTAATCTGACGTAACGCGGTACAACCATATCACTTCCCGTCCCTCTTTATTAGACTTGAAATTGACAGCAAAACTGGAGAGGGTAGAAGTTACTTTTTGGTTTTAATTAAATCACACTACAAGAATTGCAAAATACGTCGAAAAGACATTGACCCTATGCCAGAGAACTCTACAACAACAAGTAGATATAAGAGATATTTACGTAAACCCATCGATAACACAAAAACACCAAAATTTGGCGACACTGTACCTGCCGGTAGCATATAAAGTATTGGCCTACATACTGTATGACCGCCTAGCTACATACAGTGAAGGAATAGTAGGCAAATATCAAAGTGGATTCAGGAAGGAGAAGTCAACAACTGACCAAATTTTCTTCTCAGGCAGGCTTTAGAAAAGACGATATGGGATTGATACCCACCACTTATTTATAGACTTCAAAGGTGCCCACGATAGCATAGACAGAAGCTCACTCTATAACGCCATGAGAGAATTTAATATCCCAATACACTTGATAAAACTAGTAAAGACAACTCTATCGAAAGTCGAATGTAAAGTAAAGATACAAAACAGCATGTCAAGATCGTTCCAGACATACACAGGTTTGCTCCAGGGAGATAGTCTATCTTGCTTGTTATTCAACATTGCACTGGGAAAAGCCATAAGAGATTCAGGCATAGCGACAAGGGGAACCATTATAAATAGAAGCGTACAAATACTAGCGTATGCAGATGACATTGATGTAGTATCAAGGACAAAAAGAGACTTAATACAAGCCTTCAAAGCACTAGAAGCAGCTGCCAAGAAAGTGGGGTTACAAGTTAATATAGCAAAAACAAAGTATATGAAAGTTACTACCAACACTCAATTAACATCACCCGAAGACCTGGTGATAGATACATATGTTTTTGAAGGTGTAAGAGGGTTCGTATATCTTGGATCGCAAATAAACGAAAATAATGTAATAAGTACAGAGTTTAAGAGAAGGATATATTTAGCTAATAGAGCCTACTTTGGATTAAAAAAGCTACTAACATCAAGCATAGCAACCAACAAAAAAAAAACAAGTTATTGATATATAAAACTCTTATCAAACCAGTGCTCTCCTACGCGTCGGAAGCATAGACCATGACAAAAAGTGATGAAGAGCTATTAGGCTGCTTTGAGAGAAATATTTTGCGCCATAGAGGTGTACTGGAGAATGGGATGTGGCGTAGACGTTATAATTTTGAGCGCATGTCATGGTAACTCACCCTGGCGATAAAATTGTATATGAGCTATTTTGCAGAGAATTTTATAAGCTTTAATTTTGTACATAGTCTTTTTTGTCGTTCCGGGCCTTGTTCGAGCGGGGTAAATTAAGTACTTCTCGCTGACAACCAGATAAATCAATTTACGTTAACAAAGTTTTCGTATGAATTAC